>MSJK01000141.1:0-404462 GCA_001931985.1 Trichoderma sp. IMV 00454
GAATGCGGTAAGTGAAGAATGCGGTAAGTGAAGAATGCGGTAAGTGAAGAATGCGGTAAGTGAAGAATGTTGTATACGAAGACTGCGGTAAGTGAAGAATGGTATATGTGAAGAATGTTGTATGTATGTAAAAAATATTATACTAAAATACATTTCATATGAGGAGGATTAAGAGCTCTAGAGTTTAATTGAATACATGGAATACATACTGCGGATAAAGGATGGAATAGAACAATGGATTTAATAAGTGTAGGACCATTGCGATACTAATTACCAATTACCAGCGTCTTAAAAAGAAAGTACAAGCGCTTCAAATTTTGGCAAGATCAATAAACAGAATTAAAGCAGTAATTTTAAAAGTAAGACTGTTACGGATTTCTAATATATAGGATTTAGATATAGATCTTGACGCTTTGTATCACGAGACGGCCGACAAACTAGCCAAGGAAGGTTCAGAAATACAAAGCCACTCGAGCAACTATCTACTATCACCTACATCGAGAGATAGGTATAGAAAGAGCAGAAGTTTATACAGACAATAGACTGGGCTAATAACCGCGCCTTATACTACAGACACTGGTGTCTCGGTGCCCTCACGACACCGCCAGAACTACAACTCCCATGCCCCATTCTGCACAGATTTCTGGCGGAGAGAACAGTACACGAATACTTTGTAACTACCGCGAAAGATTCGGTCACAATATAAGGCCCAACTGCAAGTACAGTAAGCTCGGGACACAAGGACACTCCATAAAATACCACATAGCTAAGCCATTCCTACCCAAAGTCCTAGAAAAAGACCTCCTGGCAGGGGTCACGCACCTTACTTACTTACCAAGCTCTTTAGACTACAAAAAGTTCTAGAAACTAGTGGAAGACACAAGCCTATGTACTGCTGGTGTGTCATGAGCATTCTTCCCTTGTGATGATTGGTAGGTATACAAAAACTTCCGTGTAGGAGATTGATACATCTTTGACAATCTTTCATTCCACAGCTTTAAAAACATAATTAGGCCTTAATCCTGATTCCTAATTTATCGTGAGTGGCATTGCCGCGAAGGAATGAATATCCAACATTCTTTCAGGACACCATTTCTCCTCATATACGGACGGGATACATGGTGCAGATCAAGAGCCATGAATATGTACACCATGTAGTTCTCATACGTTCCCACCCGCATCATGTAAAAGGCCACCGCGACAATTTTCGCACTAGAACCTCTACGCCATCTGAAGTTTGCGAGACACCCAGGTAAGTGATCTATTACCCATCCTTTGCATCATTTGCAATTTGAACTTGTTTGCATAGAGCGGAATAGCTGTCAGTAGGAGCTAGCGACTCTTGAAGAGCTGCATCTACGTGAAGACCATGGTCACAACGCGTCTCTATTTTATTGGCTAGGATTTCTTCTCGCCCATGTACTGGAGGAGGTGTGAACCTACAGCTTCTCATGCGCCCGTGCATGTCGGAACACAATTACACTACCAACAGGGTGAAAGAAAACACAGCTTTAAGAATAACCACAGTCAATCTAAGGAAACAACGAATGAAATGGGAAATAAACAGGACTTGGAATGTCTCCCAATAGCAAATATGCATAGTAACCCGTACGACTCTTGACGAGATTGACTGCTCAATCCCCACGAATAATTGTATCGATTATGATGTGAAGTCTCTTGAAAAGATTCCAGATCTTGCTGCCCAATACATACATGATAAGCCTTGTTTGGGTTATATTTGTGTGAAAACTTCTCCAACAGTATCTTCAGCGTCCAAAGATGAGGTGGCTTCCTTGGCTGTTTAACAGCTCACGCATGGCCGAGTCTTGTTCCTCATGCTGCTCAGCCGCCAAGACCATGCGATCGAGGTGCTCTTGAGATATGCGGTCCTCAGAGTTGCGAATGAGAATAGACTTCTCTGCACCGGTGCCCGTGTCGTAGGCAACAGCCTTGATATTACCACTGGAATCAAGTTCCAATGCAACCTCAATGCGAGGGATACCACGAGGCATGGGCGGAATACCTGTCAGCCAAAACTGGCCGAGCAAATTATTGTCACGGGCTTGATAACGCTCGCCCTCAAACACTTGGATGATAATTGAAGTCTGGTTGTCGACGGCTGTGGAAAAGGTCTGGGTCGCATTGGTGGGCATACGGGTGCTACGCCTAATCAGCTTGGTCATGGCCCCAGTGCTTGTTTGAACACCCAGCGTTAACCCGCTGTACTGTTTACGCATAGCTTCTTGGAGTTCCCAGAAGTGTTGCGCGCCGAGCCACACATCAGGATCGTCAGAGAGAAGAGCAGCCCTATATGCAGCACCGAGGACTACCGCCCTGTTGCCGTCGATAATGTTGATAGCTTTCTTTCCTTCAAAGAACTCTTCAATGAGAGCCCGAACTTTGGGAATATGTGTAGAGCCACCAATTAGGATAACGTCATCGATCTGGTCTTTGCTGACATTGCTGAGCTTGAGAAGTCGTTCAATCGGCTCCAAAAGTTTTTCAAATAAGCCCATGCTTAATTCCTCGAATTTGGTGCGTGTCAGGGTCCCAGAGAAATCTCTTCTCTCGTGGAATGACTGAATCTCGAGATGAGTGTTTGTCCGCGTCGACAATTCCCGCTTAGCCTTTTCAGCCGCACGATAGAGCTTTCCCATAGCTGTGGGATCTTTGGTGATATTGACTGCATTCCTCTCGTTGTAAACTACAGTAAGGTAGTTGACAATCACCTCATTAAAATCTTCACCACCAAGGCGGGTTTCGCTATCCTCGGCTAAGGTGTTGTATACGCCCATATCATGATACAGCAGCGACACTTCCAAATTACCACCGCCGAAGTGATAGACGAGAACATGATGTTCGTCATCAATATATTTGCCGGTAAGGCCGGCACACCCCAGCCCTACAGCGTGCACGGTAGCCATGGGTTTGCTGACGATTCGGAGAACATTGAGGCCGGCGACGGAAGCGGCATTTATGAGACCCAGTCGCTGGCTGGCCTGCATGAGAATTTGAGAAACTGTTTTTGGTGTTTGATAAGCTTTGGATGTGACTCACACTAAAGCAGGCTGGAGCCGTGATGACAGCATGAGTAACCTCCTTGCCGAGATATACCTCTGTTCTCCTTCGCAAATATGCAAATATTTTAGCGTAAACGTCCTCTACTGGGAACTGCCATTCTAAGCCGTTTCTCTTAACGTTGAAGACCGGCTGACCCTCTCGGGAACCTAGATTGTAAGGCAAGTGGTCGATATCAGCCAAGGTCCGCTCACCACTGAGATCGCAGAGAATGTAACGCCTCCAACCCGTTAGTATACAATGCACGTAGAGTGATCAGAAGCCGTACTCAATATCATTCCCGACGCCGACGTCGGTTGTCTTTGGGTTTACTTCCAGCGGACCCTTCACAGATTTGCCCAGCGAGAAACCAACATCAGGGAAGGCGATACATATAGGAAGGTCTGTGCTTCCGTTGTTGTGAAGAAGAACTTCAACCTCTCCTTGCTGCATCACCGCGACGCGACTATTTGTTGTGCCCAGATCCTAACCCTCATGAGTTAGCGAAGTCCTCACGGCGTACGCGAATGTGGCCGAAATCACCTACGATCCCGATGACGGTTCCCGTCCAGCCGTGGCCACCACCATGGGCTTTGACAGCATTAAGAGAAGGCAAAAGACATAATATGAGATTAAGAAACATTGGAGCTTTAATCTAAGGGCGCCCGGATGCGTGTGGCCGTGAATCTTCTGGGAAACCTAGGGGGTTGAAAATCGTTCTTGGTTGGCAGAGTATGCAAATAAACAGGCGCTGGCAAATGTCGAGCTGGACATAGAAATATGTAACGTGTTACAGTTGGATAGGTTGAGAAGGGGACCCCGTGTTTTCCAATGGATATGGTCGTATGTGCTTGGTTGTGGAGTTGATCATCTTATAAGTCTTTAGGTGGAAGGAATACAAAAAGGCAAAAACATACAACAGCCGGTGTTCGCTGGTGGTCACCCACCCAACTACTAATCTGCCGGTTAGTGGCTTATCTATGGGGGAGCAGACGGGACCCCGAGTTTTCCACTACCTATGGTCGTATGTGCTTGTATTATCTTTCTGCTACATTATATCCGAATCTTTTGTTTAGAAAATGCTGCCTTCTTGAAAGAAGCGATGGCTCGCAATGTCTTGCAAAAAGCACAGCGCGCTGTGCCCGCGTCTTCGTCAGCGATTTCAGACAGTCGCCAGTCTACCTCTTCATATGCTGCACTATGCCCTGAATTTCGCAAATGTCAAATTCTCATCCTGCATTGCACATGAGTAATTCTTCTTTCGGGGAATGATTTGAGTCTCGGAAATGGCGCCGCCTGAGCTGGAGCTGGAGCTGGAGCTTCTAGGCGAAACTGAGCTCCAGACAAAAACGCCTGCCGGAGGACGATTCCCTGTTGGCTGTCCAACACTCGACCTGGCGGCAACGTGGGATCAAGACGATAGGAACCTGCTTGTGTATCGACGGCCGGATCAGATTGTGTCCAAGATCCATCAGGTTGCTGCTCCAGGTGAGGCGGCGCCTGAAGTGCGTGCTGTGACTTGGAGACCAGATGGTAAGTAAACATAGACCTTCCTTCATTATTGCTATATCGGATATCTAGTATGGGAACGCTCAATCTAACTTGTGCTGGAAACAACAGGCCAATTTCTCTCCTTGGGCTGGAGTGATGGCGTTGTGCGGCTGATGGGCCTGGAAAACAACAAGGCTGCTCACCAGATTCCGGTATGCGACAAGGCTGAGACCGCAATCACGCATATTGGCTGGTCAACCGCCATCATCGCCAGCAAGACAGACAGTGCCGTCTCTAGCAGAATCGGGGACGAAATCACCAAGGGATGGGCTGAGCCGGGAGGCAAAATCCCACTTGATCTTCCACAGGAGCTCACCTTTCTAGAGGTTGAGACGGCGCTTCCCAAGATCAGCCCCTTGCCGATGAGCAGTGCTGGTGCAAGGCGAGTTTCCTCTTTC
This sequence comes from Trichoderma sp. IMV 00454, assembly GCA_001931985.1. Taxonomy (NCBI): domain Eukaryota; kingdom Fungi; phylum Ascomycota; class Sordariomycetes; order Hypocreales; family Hypocreaceae; genus Trichoderma; species Trichoderma sp. IMV 00454. The sequence goes on from MSJK01000141.1 coordinate 5,007, forward strand.
ACTAATCTTATCCCAAACATGTATACATATGAGTAGCGTCTCTGACTTTGATATGAAATAAAAATAGCGAGGATACCACTGTTTTCACACTGCGCAGTGGCATCGACTTTCTCTTTCGAGCCCCCAAGCGGGACACTTATGACCAAGTCAATGTCATGATCGTGGGCACCAGCGACGGCAAGCTGCAGCTGAGCATCTACGACTCATTCATCATCGGCACATTCCCACAACCAGCACTCGATTCGTCTCCCTCGGAATCATCTGGTACGATTCACATGATACACCACGCATCTCATCCACAGGTGTCGACGCATTCTCTCATCTACGCAGAAAAGCAAAATGATCCCCAGGAAATTCACCTTGTCCCCATGGACTTGCCATTCCTCTCCTTCTCCCCTATCAACCTATCCCTCCTATCCTCCAAACTCACCACTCTGCAAGCACTGCTACGGTACTTAAAGCAGATATCCCTTCACATGCAGGTTGAATGGAAAAACGCAAGAGAGCTCCCGTCTCGCTTCCTCCGTAGCGTCCAGGGAGGCTTGGAGGAGATGAGCAGTGGCCCCAAAAATATCGTCTCGGCTCTATTTCACACTGCCATAACCGGTCATGCCTACCCGGCCGTAAAGGAGTGGCTCGTCGACAGCCTGGCAGAACGAGTACGTATACGTCTCGCTTCCTGTCACCCCAAAACACTCGCATGCTAATAGAAACCACATATAGGGTCATAAACGCTGGGACAAGGCTGTCGTATCTGGTCTAGAAGGCCTTCGCAGTCTCGTCCATCAGCACCTCCTCCCAGCCCTCGAGCGCTGCTCCATCATCCTCAGTCGCCTCCGTGGCCTGGCCCGCTTCTACAACGACCGCGAAGACATCGGATTATCCATCCCCCATCTGAACCGTGTCCTTGACATCGTCAGCTGCCTCACCTTGGTCGGACACAAAGTCCTCATCCACACAATGGACGAACTGCAGCATTTCTCTGCCTTTTCGGCATGGCTCCGCTTCCAAATCGACCAATTAGCAGGACCCAGCACGGCAAACGACGAGCTAACCGACAAGGAAGCCATGATGGATCATTCCAAAGTCCTTACCTACATTGAGCGCTACCTAACAAACAGCCCGCTCGACATCTTTCTCAACGAGTTCACCAAGGAAGACTACACCTCTGATTACAACTTTATCGAGAATGGTCCAAAGCTCCTTGACGTCTTGGACAAGCAGCTGAAGAAGCACGAAGCCGGCCAACCCGGCATGAAGGCCTTCCCCCATGTCGACTTCCTCGTAACCTATGCCACGACGTGGTCCAACAAAATATTTAGCAGCATCGCTGAAGCCAAGCGGCGCAGCGTTCGCTTCGGTAACCCGGTGAAGATGTCTATTGGGAATCCCATTACCAAGATGGACATGAAGATGTGCAGCTCCGATAAGAGGTCGGGGACCGTCTTCACAGCATTGGCGTCGCAGCAGGATCCCAACAATGTGCATGTTTTTCGGGTCGACATGACGATTACAAACGGCATTAGCGATAATCAGCCCGCTGCAACCTGCGTTATCGACCTCGCTCCCCGATCGCTGGTGGACTTGAAGTTCCTCGACGACAAGACACTTATTCTGTTTTGTACCGATACCGGTATGTTACACTCTTTTTATCTTCGTTCTCTCTATTCCTATCCTCTTTGGGAATTCCCTTGGTCACTAACACACTCCAGATAATACTCCTGCCATCCTTTCTGTTCCCATTCAAGACGAATCAATACTCTCGTACAGCCCTTACAATACCGCAAACCCTGCTCAGGTATCTTCTTTAACATCAGCCGAACTCTACCCCAAGTACAGTCTGCCAGTCAACCACCACGGACTCAGGCCCATTAGAATGGAAGTTCACGATAAAAGCCAAGTTAGAGGGGATCTGCCTGCCCGGATTTGTCTGCTGGGGAGCAACCGCACAACATGGCGGACATATAAATTTCCGTCCGACAGTTGAATTGTTCTCTAGTGTGTTGTATGCTTTTTTGTTATGAGGCTCGATACATCATTTAGAGACTTGGGGCTCATGAGAAACGAATAGATAGTGCTGAATTACGAAAACTGGCAAATAATTCATTCACAACAATACTCTGCAAAGGACTATTTACTATGAGGCTATAAACATTACCCTGCCCCAGATTAACCAATAAAACGCCAAACTACAACCATTGTCCTAAGTTCCCATACAGCCCAACAACCAACCTCATTTCTTAGGCTTCGTAATGTCAAAAAACTCCGTCAACCCTTCCACCACCGCCTCGACATTCATGTTGACCAGCGGCATCCTATCGTACGAATCATCCGTCATAATCGCCACCAGCGCGAGATATCGGTCGACTTCGCGTAGCATGATGGGCTTGTGGCTGTCGTGTAAAACAAGGCAGCTCTCTGCCGTCGAGCAACCGACTTGGTCTTCTAATTTGGCGTTGAAGGGCTCGCCCTCAAGGCGTTTACGGCCTTCATCGCTGCGCTGCCACGTCCCGTAAATCTCCGTAATATCAATAATAACATCGATGTAGTCGCTGCAAATCTCGTAGCTGGCCATGTCAGCCGTCGCGGTGTCAGTGGCGATGTAAATCTTGGAGAGCACATCAAAGAGGTAGGCTTTTTCGAAGCGGCACGTTCGGCATAAGTTGGTGAGCATGGACTCGAGCGTTCCGAGACGGGGAATCAGTTTCTGAATGACCTTGCTAAAGGCCTCGAAGATTGAGTGGTTGTAAATAGAGGTGAGGTGGAAAGTAACGGGAGCATTTTCGAAGCCATGGTCGGACAGCTCGTCTTGAATGCGAATAGTAATGTCTCGCTGTATGTCTAGCTTGTAGTCGTCTGAAAGCCCATCTACTTTGTGAATAAACACCTCAATGTTGATGTTGGGATATGTGCGTTGCAGAGAAAGGATGGTAATGTTAAGGCGGGCGACAGCCTCGAGATAGTCGTCCTGAGCATCAATGACCCAGATCAGGGCGCCGATTTCGCCAAAGATGGCCTCCATGTCGAAGCTGGGGTTATCAAAGACGTCAATCTGGCCAGGAAAATCCCATACTTGAAAGTCCATAAAGGATCTTTGTCCCTCAACATGTCAGCTAGGAGAATTGACAATTCGTAACGGGAGAGGAGAACTCACGCCATCGTATCCTTTTGTATCCGTGCTGTTGACTCGAGGAACAGGGTCTCATTAGGAGCAAGCTTGTGAAAAACCACACTAGAGATGGATGACTTTCCGCTCCTATCAATGCATTCATCCGTCAATGGGGCTATTCTCATGACCTCCTGTGACAGGCTGACCTACCGTCTCTGGCCCATCAACAACAAACGTGGCTTTCCCTTCTCTGGCGCGCCGCCGGCTGCGTCTGCCGGTTTCAGCGCACCTTTTAATACCGGTCCTCGGTTGTTCTGTTCGTAAAGAAGCTGAAGCTTTAGCCTAGCCGGACTCATAACACCTGAACGAGCGGGGGAGCGACTGAGGGCATCGAGCTCAGCAAGCTGCTTGTCTGCAGGCGAGCCGTAGATGGGGGGGCTTAGGGACATGATTGATGATTCGCCCTCTGGTGAGAGAACACGTTGTCTGCAACTTCAAGATATGCACTCTTTGCTCCACGCTTGTGAAGAGCTTGGTTTGTGCAGTTGATACCAATGTACGCAAGGAAAATCCTCCGTAGTAATATCCAAGCTGACTGGTGGTTGCCGGCAGTCCACTAGTAAGCTGTCTCTTCTCTCATCATCTCTCTGACACACACACACAGCAGCGCAGCAGCTACCTTCACCGGTCTTGTCTCTGCGCAGCCGTGGCTTGCTTGCCTCAGCACACGCACAGCACAGCACAGCACAAGCCTCGAGCCCCCGTCACAGGAAAACAAGAACAAGGGCCAAAGCCTCAACCTCCGAGCACGGTTGCAGCGCAATCAGGCATCAAGGTGACACGAGCCGTCACACGGGCTGCTCGGCTCTTGCATGCTGGCCTCCTGCTGCCGCGGCCCAACTTGCCGGCTGCCCAAGCGAGTCGAGCCAGAACCATGTTCGCCGGTGCCCACTCGAGCTGCAAATGTCTCTGTCATCCCACGTCAAAAGAGGGAGCAAGACTCCGGTCAGGAGCCAGGGGGGAGGAGGGTCTCAGGTATCAGATGTTTGCTTGAAACCAGGCTAGGGAAAGGGCAAGAAAAAGAAAAGAAAAGGTGAAGGCAAAAAGGCAAAGGGCAGCTTGTGGTTCGCCATCAACAAGAGACATAGTGGGTGACACACAAGGACAACGGCGAGAGCTCACTGGAGCAAAAGCCCTGCCCTTTTGCGTATGACAAGGCGCTTATCGAGACACACGCATGCACCTGCAAAATCCTCTCGCAACGACGGCTGAGAAAGCCATAAAAAGCAGAAGCCCGCGAGCGAATGGAGCGAAGCAGAAAATGCCAAATCTCACCTCCATGCTGTAGTGCGAAGGGAAGTCGGAACAAGGCCAACGAGCCAATCGAGAAGCGCGGGTCAGAAGCCGGCCAGCCCCGACCTGCAGCAATCAAAAGATAAAAATAAAATCAAGAAACTCTGGTGCCTTCGCGTCGTTGTCGCGTGTCGCTGCCGGGGGGGTGGGAATGGACGGACTTTCGCAGGGGAGAGAGGCTTGGGAGTGGTTACAGCTGCATTGGTTTGGTTTGGTTGAATCCAATGGATGGGATTTGGTGATTGACGGATCGACAGCCGGTGGATGGGAGTTGCTTGCGTAGGTAAGCAGCTTTTAGTGGCTGGGGCAGAGCGGAGTGCGCTAAAACTGTTTGCTCGCATCCACTGTAGCGTCGGTGCTCAAGCGCTGTGGGGGCTGCGGGTTAGTGCATGATGGGCCTTTTTCCAGGTGCGGCTGGGCGCTAAAAACGGCGCTCCAGTCCAGCTTCCAGGTTGCCGTGATGGCGATGAGCATAAGCTTGATCCTTCAGGTTCAGCCTCACGGGATGCGTCCGGTGTCTGTTTAATGGACGTGATAGGTATTATGATGACTGCAGGCTTTTATTTGCCGTCATTGGATGTAATTCAGGAAGCTAAACTTAACAAATACGAACAAATCATCACTCAAAGCCTAATAGCCAGTTAATGTATCTCCACTAACAACATACGAGTACACACGAGTACATCACCAACATCATTCACACGTAAGGTATCTACATCATCAGCGTGAATACAGTTACATATAAGGATTCATAGCAAACGTAGTTCTTCTTGATTTATAGATATACTGAGCTAGACGCCTGCTTCTTAGCAAATGCCTCCTATATCCCACACTTGGCTGGCCACAGTGGTTGAACCGCCTAACATCACCACATCATCCCAAAAAAAGGAATTGGCAAAAAAAGCAAGGCCAAAATATGCCCTCCCAATGTCTCTTCGCTGCTCTTTGTATCTTTTAATCAATGGTATATTCCGCAAGTCTCCCGGCTCAACTGAAATGAAATGTCCGCAGAAATAGATTGATGATCCGCAATGCATCCAAACGCCATTCCATGTTGGTTTCCCCTGTGCTTCGATCAAAGGTAGGTAGACAGCCCTTGACATCCAATCCCCTGACGCGGTGCAGTTGGTTGCCCGCGCCAAACAAGCAACGCCTCATTTCCGCTGAATGAAAATATGCCCATGTCGTTACACAAATGTCTTCTGTACTCTAATCTTTGGTGACGTAAGACCTGTCTCTGCTTTTCGCTTTCCCAACACCGGCTCTGGCGTGCGTCGTGATAGGCCTGGTGTGGACTCTCGATCTCTTGTTGCCTCGGCACGGCATGAGGCGTGATATGCTCGGTTACCAACCAAGACCGTGTCAAGCCATACCCATTCTTGCACGGTGTCGAACCACTTGTTCTCAAATCTCTCCTGACAGATTGGGCACACATTGTTGATGCCGCTACTGGAATCTGGCACGAGAATATACTTGGGGCCCTCCGAGTCCTTTGACGCTTGAGCAGACTCCTCTTTGGAGGATACATCGTGTATCGCATCAACCGCTTCGCGAGCCTTGACCCAATCCTGCATATCAAGTCAGAGTTTGCCTCTCTCTGCGGAAATTACTGTCAGGGGAAGAAAACTTACCTGCTGGTCCACATACCAACTCCGGTGTGTGCCTCGTTTCTCCGCCTCCGTGCTTCGTTGGTGCACTTTAAAGTGCCAGTCCATGTGAGCCGTCTTCTTCCTCCTCCCCTCTTCATCTGTCTTGAATCGCCGTCCACACTGCGTACAGGGAGGTCCCAGGTCATCATACAGCGCGGCAACAGCGTCGGGGCGGAATCTGCACCATTTTGTGAGTAAATCATTCATAAGATCAAAGCATTCAAGGTCGACTTACTGTAGCTTTAAAGCGGCCGAATCCAGTCCAGCAGAGCCACCCAGTCCATTTGCGCTAGAGCGACCAGAATCTGGCTTGTGAGCAGCCAGCAAACTAGCAATGCTCGCTGAAAGGCCTGGAGGGAACATGGAGGGCGGCGGTGGAGGAATTGGCGTCGGGATTTGAGCCGGCATATTTGGAGGCGTAGCAGGTGGGAGCATTCCCGCTGCCCGAAGCTGATCTAACAAGGACGAGGCATTTGGAGCTGCGGCTGCCTTGGGTGGCTCGATATGGTTCATCTGCGGTGACCGTATGGGAGCACCAGCAAACGGAGGCTGGGGTGTCGTGTTCTGAGAGTTGGTTGACTGCATGCTCAATAAGGCCGCCATCGCCCCTTTCCCCAGCAATGAATCAAGGGTCACCGACGCAGCAGACTGGGCTGCTGGCACAGCTGATGGAGTTACAGAAGTTGAAGGAGGGTGCACAGGAAGCGCCAGAGGCGGCGCCGCCGCTGGTGCTGGAATAGGGGGTGTAGAAGTCGCAGAGTTACGAGCCAGAGGAGCCCTCATTGTCACGGCAGCAAGTTCTGTTACTTTGTTCTTAATGAGCTCAAGCTGGTCTGGTGGCAGATTCGAGTGTTGTACAACGCCCTGAAGGTCCAATAGAGCTTTTAATCTGCTCTGGACACCGCCATCATGTGGGTTCTGCGAGAACTCGGCCCTCATAGCAACAATCAGGTTTTGAATGTCACTGTTCAAGGTCTCTACGCTTATTCCAGACGGCAGAGGTAGACCTGAACCATACGCCGGGTGGAAGGGAACAGGGGTTGAGTTGTAAGAGCCCGTGGCGGATGGTGGGGGATAAGGAGCGGGCTATACACAGACTTGTTAGACGAATATCAAGCACATTTCATGGTGAGAAAGACTGACCTGCTGCCCGGGGTGCGGTGCATTGCCGGGTATTGGCTCACCAGGGTGCCCTCCATTGGAGAACGGGTGAGGTTGAGGCGGATAATTCCCAGCTGGGCCGGGATATCCACGCATTCCCGGCGGCGTCGGTGTGTTTCGATGAGGGAACATTCCTGGGCGAGGCCGTCCAGGTATGCCACCCTGGCCCTGCTGCGGCATGCTCGCTGCTCTGACCTTCATCAGGGCATTCTCGATCGGCCGTACCAGCTCGTGTGAAAAGACAGGTCGCGTGTCCATTGACCCAGGAACAGGATCCTTCCATGTTTTGAGCATCTCCTCCATCTTCCTGCGTATGCTGTGATCAACCACCGCGTATGATTCCATAAATATCTTGAAGAGCGATCGACCGAAGTAGAGCGTATACGGAGTGCCAACATTCTTGACAATCGAATCCATGACATAGAGGGCTGGCAGTTTCTTGTTCGGTGGCGCCTAGTTATGTATGAGCATATGAATATTCAACAAGAAGGAGAAGGGGGGAGAAAGAGAAGCGGAAAGAGAGCACCGCATCACAAAGTAACTCCCATCAACCAAACACGCCAAATAGAATGTCCTCCTACCTTTAGTATGTGCTGCTGCAGAACATCTGCAATGGCCAATGCATGCTCAGTATTTTCTCTAGCAATTACTGTCAAATTGCTAATTTCAAAGCGCATATTAGACGAGAGATCCTCGAGGGCAAGGCGATAGTCCTCCGCCACTTCAGCCCCGTCAGATGACATTTTGAACTGTTTTGCCGATAATGCAAATAATATTCTTAAGAAAACAAACAGAAAGCCTCGTGACAATCAGATGCTTCAGGGAGAGGGAACAAGGAGTAACGGCGTTTGCGTAGAGAGCCAAGCAGACAAAACCAAGAAAACCGCTGCCGCCTTGAACAAGAGATATGAAGCTAAGTTTCGTATACCAGGCAACGAAATGAAAGCGGACACAATAATCGCACGTTCAGGAGGGGACGAAGTTTACTCCAAGAGATACTGATCCTGGCCTTCGCCGTCCTCAACCTCTAAACCCAGCCACAAACTATCGTATAGAACCTTCAATGTCAAAGCCGTCTTCAGCTCTGCTTCTTGATACCACCGAGTTCACTCGCCGCGACTTCAAACACTATATCCGCAGGCAAGCCTACGCTAGAATGATCCCCTGGGATCTGTGGGATGCTGCTGAGATGTCGCGACAATAGCTACTTCCAATGATTAAGTCGAATGCTGTGACGCTGTGGCGAGAAGATGCCTCCCGAGCTGACGAGGTTCTCACCAAATGCAGAGGCGTGGAGGGGCGAGCGAGGACAAGCCGTCGTCTGAGAATGCGGAATGCGGAAGTTCGAGGGTACAGTCTGGTTCCCTTCTGCAGAGAGAAGGCTCACGCCGTCAAATAGGCAGCGTCAGGTCGCCAGAACAATCATTGAGGAGGGAAAACAAACAGAGTTGGATGGGCAGATGGAGCGATTGCTTAGAGGTTGATGCTAATCTGGGGTCACGTGATTTATCAATTATCCGATGCCGCACGGACCCATTGGAGGTGAAGTAGCTGAGCTGGTACCTTTGTAGAGACAAATGTTTCTGAATAACCGAGCCCTGGAGATCTAAATCTAGGAAACAATAGGCGCGTGGGCACATTGTTTCGCGATGCAGACAGATTGCAACATATGAATTCAGCTCACTTATTTCCAAGGTACAATAAAATGTATCTCGGGTACCTGTTCCTTTACGTTTGACCAGCAATTATGCCACTCACTTTAATCACGTGCCCACGCGACTTGGCTCGGTACGTCCTTTAGTGTCACCAAATGCAGCGAAGATCAAAGAACATTAAAGGGTGCATACAAGTCACGCTTCTTTCAAGATGTTTTCTCTTGTATGATATAATTTTTTTTCTCGCATTGAATCATTGCTAAAAATCACTCTTTAATAATAAAAAAACTGCACATGCAAACAAATCAGAAAGATCATGTCCAGCCCTCTTTGGGGTATCTCAGTATTATCAGCCCGCGCTTGTTCCCACCCCTCAACGCCCTTGATCCATTCTTCCAGCTCTCGGACTTTCTTTGTCCATCATAAGTACCATATTCTTTTCTTTTTTCCGATTCTTTTCTTTCCATTTTTCTTTGTTCAATTTTCCCCTTTGAGAGGAAGAGGCCCCAGGCTCTGCCTTTGTCCGCGATCAAAACCGTGACATGTTGGCCTCAGAATACCGACTGCTGCGGATACTGCGACTGTTCATTGGGTGCAGAGCTGTGTCGGGGCGCTTGAGTCCTGGAATAATAGGACTGTCGCTCTGTGCTTCGATGTCGCGGGCCGGGTGGCTGGTGTAGGGAGGGCTGATCTCGGGATGTCCATTGTTGTATTCATCCTTTTCCTTCTTCCAGAACATGGAGGCAATCTTGCTTCTGTACTTTTCGTTTCTGATGGGAGACGCCCGGATAGAATTATCGTATTCGGTATACTGGCGTTGTGATTGCGCCAGCGAGCCATTTGCGCGGATGTCGCGAGACGTAATGCCTTCTTTTCTATCACACCAAATGAAGGAGCAGACGACGTTGAGAAAGCCAAAAATGAAGGCCAGGATGCCCGCAGCCAGCACCAGCGATGACAAGGCAGAGGACATCTTCAAGTCGTGGTTAAGCATTCCCAAGATGTTGCAGCCGATGATGATCATTCCGAAGCCCAGCCAGCTAAGTCCATGGTGGTCGGACAGGACCGGCCACATGCGACGCAGGTAAACCTTGATAAACTCCGCAAATGCAAGTTCTGAAACAGCGAGTAAAGAGCAGAAAACGGAGACGAAAAAGAGTGTAAAGCACTCAAAGATGAAGTACGGCTTGTTCTTTTCGACGTTGATGATCAGAATCCAGCAAGCGGCGCCGGCAGTCAGGAGGGTAATAACGGTGGCTACTCGAAGAGCTTGGAGAACGACCAGCCCAGCGCCTCGGAGAGCCGGTGATTTCATGAAGCCAGCCATGGTAATCGCTTGCGAAAAAGTATGTGTTGGAATGAGTGCTACAGAAAATGGTCAGTCGGAAGAGTTGGACGTTTGGCGAGAAATACTCACTGTGAAGAGGCTTGAACAGTAGATGCTGCCCGTCAGTGAATGAATGTGAAACGCCGTAGTTCAAGTAGTATGTTGCGTTCAAGTCGTGTAGATGTTGGCGACAGAACAAAGCCTAGTAGATGCACAGAGAGAGATCGAGAGAATGAGGGAACCAGCCCGGCGGCGACGAAGATGAAAAGTATGAAGAAAGGAGAGTAGAAGGAAAACAAGGAAAGAATGTGAAGCTACGGGAAAACGATTGGAAAGAAGCTTCAATATCTTTTCACACGAACACCATTGTTAGGCAAGACAATAGGAAAAAAAAAAGTGATGGACGAAAATCCGAAAAGCACGCTGGAAGAAAAGGTGTGGGCAATCTGAAGAGAGGCTCAGCACTTCTTTATTAAGAACTACGCACCCAATCGATGCCAACCACAACACGGCCGCTTGCCGCCCTCACGAGAGAAGCAAAGACAAAGCCCCTGCTGCTGAAACAAAGCACAGCTAGAGAAAAAGCAGCGCTCCTCTGACGCGCATCCAACAGATCATGAGGGCGCTCGCAGCAAACAGCCGGCCGTCGACTCATTCACAGCTTCAGCCAAACACCCGCCAGTCTCCAAGGCCAATCGTTTCCGCAGAACCACTCCAGCAGGCCAGGGGCCAAGATAGAAAAATAGAAAAATATTAGCCGCGCCGAGAACAGCTTGTTTCATAAGCAATCCGGCCGCCATCAATGGCCGCGCTTGCACCAGAACCGCAACACCGATCAAGCTCCAGAGCTCCTGATCAGAGCCGCGATCCCACCTCACCTATGCAAGCCCTGTCAGAGATTTGCTGCTACGCCGATGGTCTGCAAATAGCAGCATCGGGCCATGATGAGATAATGCGTCGTTTGACAAGATCCAATGAAGTCGCGGCGGCAAGCGGCCGAGAAACGGGCCATCCGTTGGGAGTCTTTGGTTCCATCTCAAGGCCGGGATTGTGAGGTGGGTTGATTGGCTGCGAATGCGCGTGTAAGTGTTTCAGCAGTTCTGCAGGCCCTGTGCTGAAGCGCTACTCCAGGTACGTACCTACAGCAAAAATTGCTAGCGACCGACGCGCGTGAAGCAAGTACTGGTACTCGGCGCGAGTACTTTCATCCCCGACATTAACAACCTTAGGTGCGACCAAAGATGGGAATGCTTGTGGCATCAACACACACGCACATTTTTGTAAATAAGAAAGTAAATAAAATTAAAGTTTATACGCCTTTAGCCCTTCGACTATCCGTTGCAGAATCCAATGTCTCGGAAACGTTGGAGTTGCACTCGGTGCCGAACAGCTTTTCGGCACTGTATATGGCACTGTGTTGTTGGCTCGAGATTCAAGTCTCATGGCCGGAACAGGAACCGAAGTCGTTAGGTCTCATGCATCAAACTGCCGGGATGAATTCTTAAATAGTCAATGCGCTCGGGATATTCAAAAATGCGGCTCTCTCTACTTGAAAGCCTCTCTGCTCTTCTTTTGGTCCCGAGAACATGGGAGGAAAAGGAATATGCAAAGCTGACCATGGCAATACCTGTACGGACGACCTTCGGGCACCTTCGGCAACGGGCTCGAATTCAACCTAGCCGCCGAGATTTGTACCGAATGTCTGGGTCGCAAACAGGGTTCGCATATCGAATGCGGAAGTCCCTGCATAGTTGCCCTCGACATCGGATGGTCATATAACGGCGATAGATCGTCAACTCAAGTAGCGAGACACGGCACACGTCGAGGGAGAGCACAGACGCAAGTACCCTCACGTAGTGTAAAGTATGAGGAGTTACAAGCCGGAATATATTAGTGGCTTTAGATGGAATGCTTACGGACCCTAGCCACGGCATTCTCCGATTGGCTCTGAAGCCACTCCGGCAAGTCCACGTAGATACTTTGACGCGAACTAAAGCCTCTCCTTCATCCATCCTCACATCCTCAGCTATATCAAGTTATCTAGAAGCAGTACCAATCGCTCCACCATGACCCGTGGAAATCAACGTGAATTGGCCCGTGCCAAAAATTTGAAGAAGGAAGCCAAATCAGTAAGCCAACTGCCCGTAAACGACACCCAACAAATACAGATTGGATGACTAACGGAGTATCAAAAATATTTACAGAAAGGCGGTAATGGCAAGTCTGGCTCTGAGCTAGCGAAGCAGGGCTTGAGCGATGCCGAAAAGATGCGACAGAAGCAACTCGAGGGTCCGAATAACCAAACCTACTCAATGCCCACGACGAATCAGTCAACTGACGAGAGCAACAGCCAATAAAAAGAAAGAAGAAGCGGCAGCAAAGGCATTACAAGAGAAAAAGGACGCAAAAGTGAAGAAACCGACTCAATTGGGCGCTTGAGCCTCGAATGTTACATGCGAATACCCCAGTAGCGCGGCAAGAGATGGAGAAAACACGGCACGGCGAAATCAGGCGCTCCTTGAGACTTTTACAATACGGCGCAACTTTGGGATGATCTGGGTGAAGAAGAGGGAGTATTTCTTTTGGATTAAGAATAGGTATAGCCTTGGATATACAGCGAAAATTGATATTTTGTTGCGGTATTGCTATTGCTATTCCAGCAAAAATGGTTCGGGTTTTATGTCCCCTTTTTTTTCCCTGGTAGTTTATTGCTTGTGATATCGTTGCGGCTGAGCCCCTTTATTGCCAGCCCACTACATACATATGACACCATTAACAGATACTTAATTCCAGACTGAGCAATTACAAAATGGGTTTTGCTTTGTAAATTTTAGTAGTTATTTCTTCAATGCTGGTTTGCTGCAAGTAAACAGTGTCTTATCAAAGCAAGGGTTTATATCAGGGGCCAGTATCCCAAAAAAAAAAAATTTTTTGCCGCAAAACCTTGTATAATTTAGAGGTACTTATATAAAGTATACGCGTAGTATATAATCCATGTATGGATATTTTTGAGAAGAAGAAGAAAATGTTTTTACTAAACTTCTTGCCGTAAAACATATGATATCTCTTGATGCATCTCATAGAGGAATAGCAAATACAGAGGCTATACTGAAATTGCCGTTGTAGAGATGGAAATATGGAAAAACTCCAATCACTAACGGAAACTTTGAAATCATCTATATACTTGTTTCATATTAATGCAAATTCCAAATTGCGTCCACTTTGATTCATATAGCAAATTGCTCATTTGTCATTTTCGACTTTTTCTCCAGGGTAAGGTAGTTTTGGTACTTCGTATTCATTCGGCACATGAAACTTTCCTCAAACATGTGACTAAGCCGAGAAGTTGGCTACAAATATACATCGCTTTTAATTCGTCACATGGACCCCACTTGCGATTAGATAACAACACAAGGCTGCAGATATGTTGACGCCACCTGGACTTTTGGCGTCTCAGCCTTGTCCATCTCTCGCTGGCCACTTTGCCCTTTCACCTACTCACCCATGCTTTGTTAAGCGGAGTGTGGCGCTCAAAATGGCAATCTCTTGGGATTCGTGAGTACATATCTGTTAAACCATGCATACTGGAGGAAATACTAATCCTTTCAACCATAGCATCCGGGCATTCGTCCTTTTCTTTGGGCCTATGCTGCTCCCAAAGGCCATCTCCTACTATCGCAGCGTCCGAGCAGCTCCCAAACGACATGGCCTCTCTGTGCAACCCCTTCCGCCGATGATTCGTGTAGTTGTCTTCATGCTCTACTTCTTTGCGTTTCTCCTCGTCGTGAAAACACTACCGGCCGCTTCCCCAGAAAACATATTCACCAAGACTCAAAGCCGACTACAAATACCGGTCGATGTGTTGTTCAACCGTGTCTCGGCTTTACGACCTGAGAATGCCTTCACAGCATGGGATCATACATTGAGATCCAAGTTTGTCAACCTGGAAAGTCGTCTGCTGTATTTCCAGTATGGCCCGGAAGTGCTGGCCGAATGTATCTTCTGCACGGCCGATGAACCAAAGAGCTACTTCTACTATGCTCTTCCTTCAATACTGTGGCCACACATTGGCAACTTGATCATCCTCGCCATCGCCACAAGTCCGTCAGTGACGGGAAAATACGGCTCGCAATGGAGAACGACAGCAACAATCTGTTCCGGCATTCTAGCTGGGTTGGAGGTGTACTTTGTCAGCTCCTACAATTATCAGGCCAACTCGCGGGCGCTTCGGCTTAACGACTTGGACTTCTTTTACTGGACGATGCGAAGCTATCGATTTGTCGCTCTTGCAGCGCTTGATGCTGCCATTGCATATGTTTTGTACCTTTCATCTACCAATCGTGCATTTGTGCTGCCTCCATCTCCGGCGGAACGCATTGAACTTGTCAACCGGGCACTTGTAGCCGCCAGGAGCAAGGTGAACGCGGCTGGCATAGTGAAGAATACAATCATGCGCGATGAAGACTTGCGGTCGCGCTCCCAAGCTTACTGGCAGCATGAGGTCCGGCTGATGGGTGAGGTGATGGAGGAGCGAGAGGTCATTGATGGCGTGAACGACGCTTTGAGCAACAGGATTGATATCCAAAACATAACGAGGGATGCAGAGACATACACTCAGAACGTCCTGCGACCAATGCAACAAGAATAGAGACCTGGCATAGCATAGCATTTCATATACGCATTTATTCTGTACTCATCTTCCCTTTTAGTTGCATTTCATCTAAGATTTTGAGTCATTTCGTCGATGCTGAAATATGTATTGCGCTGTAAAATATCTATCATTGTCTAATAGCTACATCAAGACCTAGATTCTGGACGGCCTATTGTCACACCTGCAGTTGCTACGCTACTTGTGCTGCCTTTCCTTGAGGGGCCATCGCTGGTTCCCTCTTGTGCACTACGTTCCAGAAAGCCAGCCCAGAGCTCCGCTAGAGATTCTCGGTCTCTCGCAGATGAAGGCTCAGAGAATATGTCGGCACTTAGTGATGGTGAACTAGGAGTGCGCTGGAAGGGTGAGAGAGGAAGGCGAAGACTGTTCGTGGACCCTCCCGGACGAGCAAGTCCAGCTTGTTCGCGTTGTTCGTCGGTCCAGTTCAGATAGCCAGCCATGACTTGTAAAACTTGAAAGCGCTTGGCGTCGCCTCGGTCTAGTGTGAGGAAATGGAGTAGATGATTTGTGACGACTTGTCTGTTAATATATGTTAGTACACTGTCATATTCTCTCTCAATACGTGATAGTGCTTACCTATCGACATTGTCTTCAGGTTTTGTCTTTTTGAGATATCTTAGGGCTTTGGTGAGGTGGTCATTCAGCACAATAGCCTCATGCCGCAGCTTTCCGATGAGAAGATTTTTCTCCTTGACCTCCTTTTCAAAGGGAACGGTGCGCTCAAGTTCCTTGACGAGCTCGGCCTTGGCTTCTTGTGCTTCTGTAGCTTTCGCGACAGCTTCTTGTACCAGTTTCTTTTGCTCTTGGAGCTGGGCTTCACTGGTCTCAACCAAGTCGCGAAGCTCCTTCTTTCGGGCATCTTGGATCTCTCGTAGCGCATTTTGAAGGTTGTCGATTAGTGTCGCCTGGCTATCGCGCTCGGCAGCAGCCGCCTCATATCCTTCTCTTAACCCGACAACTTCTTCCTCCAGCTCGGCCACCTTGTCTCCAAGATTCTCTTTGATAGAGCGCTCCTCCATGGCAATGACTTCCCATTCGCCCATGGCATTGGAGGTTGTCTCCATCTCCTCCTTGAGATGCTGGATGGACCTAATAAGCTCTTCCCGCTCCTTCCCCCAGTTGTTTGCAGACAGGTTATTGCGACTTCGGAGTGTCGTAAGCTCTCGTGTGGCATCTTGGAGCTCTTCTCGAACCTTTGCCAAGCTCTCGCTGGACGACTCTGCTGCATTTCGAAGCTCCTCGTTTTGCGCCTCAAGCTCTTCTATGTGTTCTTTTGCTTCCTCCAACTCGGCCTTGTCTCGCTTAAGTCTGTCACTCAGAGTCTCCTTAATCTTCTCGACTCGCCCAAGTAGCGTCTGGTATTGCTCTTCGGCGGTTTCTCTTGCGGCATTGCTGTCTTCTAGCTCCGCCTGCAATTGTGACACCTCAGCCTGGTGGTTCTCTTGAATGCTTTCCAGTTGTTTCCGCAGCTGCTCAACCTCTACTCGGAGCGCCTCTCGCTCTTTACTCATGGCTTCTAGCTTGGCCGATGTGTCGGATTCGCCGTCGGGTTGCTGCGCAGGCGCATGCGGCTCGGGATGATCGTGGTTCGACGGCGCTACTGGGTGTCCGTTGGTTTCGCTCTTGGGCTCTTCGGCGTTGTCGACATTACTCGTACTTGGGATTTCCTAGCAACGTGATTAGCGCGATTATACAGAAGTTGAAGCTTCAGCACTGGCTTACGGCGGTTGTGGGCGTGTCTGGTTCGTCATCTAGCTCGTCCTTGTCGATTCTGGCATCGCCGTTGCTCGTCTGCGCCGGCTCCTTGCTCTTGTTCGCATTCTTCTTTTTCTTGTTGTTCTTCTTCTTTGCCGCTGTCCCATCACTAGCTTTAGCATACGACATCCCGCCAGCTCTCGTGAGAACTACGACTAACCTGAATTGGACGTTAGGCTGGGCTCCGTGGCCGCTGTCGACGACATGGTAGGCAGGTGTTAAAGAGGTTGCATGCAGCTCGCTGCGATGTCTCTGGGCGACTCCAAGGCCCTTATATCGCGCCCTCGTACGAGGATCTCTGGCGCAAGGGCGTGCAGGATTGCCAAATCAGCGATCGAGCTCCTCCGCGGCGTCGACTCCGATTCGTCTATTCGATGCTGCGGATACTCGTATAGCTGAAGCTGAGGTTTGAGGTGGCGATGCGGCCTCGACCTGCTGAGGGAGCAATTGAGACAGCGGGCCAAAAATAGAGAGACAGACAAGGGTTCTCAACACTTCTAGAAGGATTGGACACGCGTGAGAGAGGCGGCTTGCAGAAGACAAGTGTTCCAATACGAGACTATCGTGGGATACGAGGCCCTGGTGCAGATTGTCGTACGTATCCCCATGCCGCATTCGGTCGGCTGAGCTTAGTCATCACGATTTCTCTTATCAAAGTCCTCCACTTCCGCGGGCTTTTTTCATTTTTTTCTTCTTCTTTTCTCTTCATCTTACAATATCTTCGCCATCACACTAATGAAGGAGATCATACCACTCATGACTTTTTCACAATCTCGCGCGAAGTAGATAATCTCGCCTTTTATAATCCCGTTGCTTGCTCAATAATCTCACGAGCGCGACGGGTTCGCTTATGTGCGAACATTCGACCTGATGAACAGAATTTTTCTTCTTCTTTCACAGATGGAAAAGAATGAGCTCTTGTCAAGATAAAGTGCACTTGTATTTTATTAAACCACTGCGCCGTAATGAACCTGCCGAGTGTGAAATCAAATATATGTATAACAATCACCAATCATTGGACTCAAGCCTTGGTCTTCCTCGTCCTTGTCGTCGTCGACTTGGTGGCCTTGGCCTTGGCTGCCTTCTTGGGAGTGGCAGCCGATTTTGTCTTCGCCGGGGCCTTTTCTGTTGAATCAGCCTCCTCCGTCTCTTCAGCAGGCTTCTCTTCCTCCGGGGCTACCTCTGGAGCAGCCTCAATCGCCTTGACCTCCTCTCCATTCTCAATCGCCGCGGCAATAGGTGCAGGAACCTTCTTGAGCTCTGGCGCCTCAAACTCATAACCCAGCTCCTTGAGCTTGGCAGCCTTCTTCGCCCGGTTACCTCGCTCCTTTGCAACCTTGGCTTCCCAGGCCGACTCAGTCAGAGGCTTTTCCAACTGGATACCAGCCATCTTATTCCACGGCACCTTCTTGAATCTTCTGTTCGCTCCCTTGAACAAGTCGTCGTGTACCTGGTCCTTGGAGAGAACCTTGCATTTCAAAATGTGTCCAAACAACAGATAGTTGTCCATGGTCTTTGAGACAATCTCGGCAGTGCTGGCTTCGTTAAATTCGACAAAGGCAAAGTGCTTGCTGGCGCCAGTCTTCTTGTTGCGTGATAGACGCAGCCGGGAGATGGGGCCGAATTGAGACAGGTATTGCTTCATTTCGTATTCGTAGAAACCATGGGGTATTCGGCCAATGTAAACAACGCCAGGCTCTTCCTTTGAAGCCTTGATCGATTTCTGAACATCTTTGGAGACCTTGGGGATCTTGCCAACGTCCTGACCGGGCTGGAATTCTTCGTCGTTGACGGGGGCCTCTTCTTCCGGGTCAATGTTGACGGCCAAAGCCTGGAGATTTCCGTCGTCTTCTTGTCCCTCAGACTCGGAATCTTCCTCCATGTCAATCACATCTTGCTTCTTTTCTTCTTTCTTCTCCTCATCCTTCTTGGTCTTTGGCGACTTGGCTACCTTGGGTGACTTGGCTGCCTTGGTCTCGACATCTTCCTTCTTGGCGGATTTCTGCTTCTTCAGCACAACGGGAGAAGACTCTTCGGCGGCTGTGATGAAATATATATCAGCATGAGGTGGAGGAGGTAAGTCAATTCGAGTCGGTGGCCATACCCTTTCTCTTGCCCTTTGGAGTGCTGTCAGGCTTTACGGCGTCGGTGGTTTTCGGTGACGCAACTATACACAATTAGACGAAGGTCGTTTACAATAGCCATAAATTAATTCTTACCCGCTCTATTGCGAAGTACTCGCGCCATGATGTGGACTGTGAAGTTTTGTCGTACCTTGAAGGCGATGGGCGAATCGTCGCAAACTTGCGTCCCAAAAAAAAATTACTGGAAAATTTACAATTCTGCCGTTTTTCTTGGGCGGTGAAAGCGCCGAACATGCGCCATTGGTGGGGGGTTCATGTCCACTAACAGCCGCTATGCCAGTTCCAGTAACAAGCTCTGTCGATAATTCAGGGCACTTTTTATCAGTGATGATTGTCCAGGGTACGCTTGAGGTGTTGAGGAAGGATATCAAGATTTCAACAAATAATTATCGACTTGGCCGTGTGAATGCCCTCTGTAAATCAGTGTTGATTTATTTCTTAGTAATTGGCTTCATAGGGAATTCAGTGCAGCGTTCACGTAAAAGCTTGATGAATAAATTATATTTCTTGAGGTGCTCAACTAGGCTTAGGTCATTGCGTTTGGCAGCTCCTTCTTCCCTTCACTCTTTTCATCTCTCTGCTCTCTACCTGAACAACCTCAATATTCAAACTTCGCGTTTTCATCACAATGAATATCGATGAATCCGATCCTCACCACGAAGAAGTCTGGGACGACTCTCTCTTGATCGATTCCTGGAACCAGGCTCTGAAGGAGTACAAGGTAAGATCCTGACAAAACGAGACAGAGAGGCGTTGCCTTAACCAGAGTAGAAATACCACAGCATCCATGCAAAAGGCGGCAACATCCGAGACTTGGGAGAAACCGACGCTAGTTCATCCAATAAGTGTGTCTACTTATCTCATCCCAGGCTCAATGGTTGTCTGGTTTGATGTTGACGCTGGATATAGGGTCACAGAGGCTCTCAAAGTGGACGAATCAGGCAGTCAACCAGTGGCCGAGACCGTGACCGAGACCGACAAACACGTCGAAGAACTGCCGAGCAATGATGCTGATGCAGCAATGAACGTATGTTTCGACGCACAGGCTAGGAAACCAACCGTCTATCATCTGCAAAGATCCTGCTCCTGTCATGGTTATTTGGAAATTTCAGCTTACCAAAGAATTGTAGGATTCCTCTGAGCAGCATAGCTCACAACCGGGGCACGGCTTAAGCTCCATCCCCAACGCGTTTCCGTCTCAGGCAATCCTTGGCACAGGTCAGTAACATGAGCGAGCAAGGCGATACCCCTGTTCTTATCCGATGTTCCTTGAAGATGCCGCACTGACACTGGGGAAACTTTCCGAGCTGCGATTAACAGTGCGCGATGACAATCTGAAAAAGCTCCTCATGTCATGGTACTACGCTGGCTATTATACCGGCCTGTTTGAGGGGCAGCAGCAAGCACAGCAGCAGGCACCGCAGCCCTGACCCGGACCACGTTGAATGAAGCTGGGTCCGTCCGTCGGTGTCGACTAACTGGTCGCGGGGAAGGAACTGCTGCGCCACAGTTGAATGGTGAAGCTGGGGTGGAAACACTGCGACAAATGGTGTTCCACAGCCCTGCTAGTACGGCAACCGTTGCGATGCTTTGGGTCTTTGGCGTCTCAGGATGGCGCTGGTGGAAACAACGTGTCAGTGCATTTCCAATTTATCTCAATGCATGGATGTTTGGCCAAGCTCTACCGATTTCAGCCACGCTGCGAACCGATAGTTTCTTATCGGATCATTTGTTTCATGTTGAATAGTGGTCGGAACGGATAAGGCTTCTGCATTATGGAATTCGTGATAAAGCCACTACTAGAAATACGCGTTTGTTTGATCTCACGTCTGGACCAAAGATGACACTCGTCTTGCAGCGAATCGTTGCGGCTCAACACTGCATGCTATTCTTCTTTCCTTGCCGCCTCTTTCTTACCTCTTTCTTCAACCATCTGCATTCTGCAGGCTACAATTTGATTATTAACTCTTTTGGCTGTCATTGTGGGGATTCTGCGGGCGGACAGGTTCTAGGCTCCAGGCCCCAAGCTTTCTCTCCTTGCTGTCAGTCTGGTAGCGAAGGAGCCTTAAATTGAAGGGAGAAAGATCGCTAGGTCGCGTTTCGATAGATCCGGTGAAGGCAACCCAAGTCGGGAAGACCAAGTCGAGATCGCATTGACTCCCTAGGATTACAAAAGCGACAAGCTACCGATGGGAAATGCGCTACGGCCCTGTCCCCGGCCCATCTGGAAGCCGTGTTTCACCCTCCACAATAGCGGTTTGAGGTTCCTCGCGACTAGTTTGGCCTCGAGCGCTTGACGATTGTTCTGACCTCAACCCCTTATGGCAGACAATTGTGACCTGTCCATGCTATTTCGGGCGTAATTGGAAGTTTGCGGCCTCCAGCGTTGATGTAGCCGCCAACTCTGAGTCTGCTTCTGCGTTGACAATGGCTTTTTCTTCAAGGGACGATTCTGGCTTATGAAATGGCGCTAGTCGCATGAAATTAATATCACAGTTGATATTGCGCATTACTCAGGCCATACTGAAAAGGAAAATGAATGCCCGACTCATATTGGCACCTCACCTAAAGAAGTCTGGAAAAGAGCACGGCAATGCGCAGTGCCGTGCACTCTTTATTTGCCGTATCCGGGGGTGCTCTGCATTGCGTCTCCACCACCTTCTCGCTTGCTGAGCATCATACAGGGGCTTAACGTGGCGACCGATAACCAAACGCAGCTGATTCACGGTTAAGAAAATGCTTCAATAGAGCTGCATATGCATATGGCTCTCAAGAAACATGCAGCTTTCTTGTGGTCCAAGGCCCTAGCCGCTGAACCGGGGTTGGTGACTGGGCCACGCCAAAACATCGCCAAACGCCACTCGAGACAACTCTGTTACAGGTTTCTCCTTGACCCCCTGCAAACCACCAAATGCGCAAAGCAGCACGGAGCACCGCTGATTCGGAAGCATCGAGCCCCGGAATACAACTCTTTAGCTCGGAAACGGGGGGTTCAAGGGTCTGGTTCCATCAGGAAGAAATGGCTGGCCCTATGCTTGGCCGCATGGCGTCTTGACAGATAAAATGTCTAGCCCTCCCCGAGTCGAGTAAACATTCTTTCGTTTCCTCATCACTAGTCTCCAATTGTTTCGGCAGTTGCTCTATTTCTCTCTTTTTTTTCTGTTTCCTTTCCATTCGCTTCACGAGCAGGCCCTCGCCATACCAGCCCTTTAAACTTGGTTGATTCAAGTATTTCGACAGCTCTCCTTTTTTACGTGTACAAGTCAGATCTTCAATAATTCACCCACACCGTCAAGATGAAGTTTTACTCCTGGTTAGCTTTGGCCTCTGCTCCTCTTGCTATGGCCAACAAGGTCCAGAATGCCTACCCGGACAACGCTGCCCGATCAGTTGAATTGGAGATGGATGAGCGAAGCATCGCCATTGCCAGCGGCATGGCTGGTCACGGCATCACTGCCAACGCTCTGACTGAGATCATCATCATCTGGGCCAACCCTGGTGGCGGTGCCGCTACCACCACCTACAACCAGAAGGTCACCGTCACCGAGACCGTGACTGTTGGAGGACAGACCACAACCGCTGCCGCTGCCGGTGCTACCCACACCGTCACTGTTGGAGGAGCTGCTGGCCTTGTTTACTCTCCTCCTCAGCTCGACAACATCCCCGTTGGTGACACCGTCATCTTCGAGTTCCAGTCTATGAACCACACCGTCACCCAGTCTGCTTTCGACACTCCCTGCAAGAAGCTCGATGGTGGTATGGACTCTGGCTTCCAGGCCAACCCCAACAACACCATCTCTCCTGCTCCCCAGGTTGCTATGCAGGTTATGGCCTCTACTCCTCTCTGTAAGTAGATAATTGCATGCATGACACGTCTTAAAACAGCTTCTAACAATGTCCAGGGTTCTACTGCCGACAGAAGGGCCACTGCGGTAAGGGCATGGTGTTCTCCATCAACCCTACCGCTGCCAAGACCCAGGCTCAGTTCCAGCAGATGGCTATTGCTCAGAACGGCACTGGTGCTGCTACTCCCATCACTGGTGGTTCCAGCTCTGCTGCTCCTGCTCCCCCGCCTGCGCAGTCTGCTCCTCCTGCTGCCGCTCCTCCTGCTGCCGCTCCTCCTGCGGCTGCTCCTCCCGCTCAGTCTGCTCCCCCTGCTGCCGCTCCCCCTGCCGGCGGAGACAACAGCATCCAGCCCGGCAAGGGCACTGTTGGTGCTGATGGTAGCTGCTCATGCTTCGTCCAGTGCGCCCCTGGTAGCTTCCCCGTGAATGCTGCTCAGGGTGTTGGTTCCACCGGTGGCTGGGGTGGTGCTCTTCCCATGAACATGGCTGCCATGTCATAAACGCTTTAATGTGATCACAAATGGAGGGAGACGGTGGCTTGGTGGTGTTTTTTGAAAAGGGATTATTGTAGATCTAACTCATTTCTTCTTACTTGTACTCATGGAGACTGCCCAAGGGGCCTGACTCTTTTTTCTTCACTTTTGTTGAAGGTATTGATATCATATGACTGGTTCGTATACATTTTATTTGCAAACTTAATGAACTATTTTCAACGCACATAAATTCTTCTGTGATATGAATACTTCTGCATTGCACTGACTGCGCTTCTCCGTACTGCTTTTTGGAACTATGAGAGAAAGGTAAATTGTTCTGTGTGGGTGTCTTCAGTAGGGGCAAACTGTTTAGCATAGACTGTACTGTCATTACCAAGCAAAATTGCAGCCACTATTTGTGGAAAGGATCTACTTGCGCTCACTGGGTTTATTTTTGTCAGCTATATATGTTGAAATCCACTAGAATTGGGCACATCTACTAGAATTATCCACACCTACTACCATCTACTAGACTTATCTATACCCACTACCATATATTAGACTTATCTATATCTACTACCATCTACTAGAATTGGCTTCATCTACTAGATATATCTATGTCCACCGTATTTGTACATTTTAAGCGCCGTTGGAGTGCATGGGAGAAATATCAGAGGTGGTACCGCAGCCGGGCGGCAAGGCAGTCGCTTTTGGAAAGCGTGGGCGCCTAATATATCATAGCCACACTAAAAGACCGGGATATAAAATATCATATCATGAGGCTACCCCTCTCGCAATGTTCATTTATAATCTGCATAGATATGGACCATGGACCCTGTTGGGCTAGCAGTCGGAGTGATTGGGCTCGCTGGCCTATTTTCGACCTGTCTTGACTTGGTTAAAAGGGTTGATAACTATAAGCACTTCAAAAAAGACGAGCAGATTTTAGCTACCCAATTCGCGGCCTACAGGCTCCGTTTCGAGAGATGGGGCAAAAATTTGGGACTGGACCAGACAACGTTGTCAGGGAATCAGACGGTGTTGCCAGGGAGTCAGACAGCGTTATCAGGGAACCAGACGTTGCCAGGGAGTCAGACGGCATTGTCAGAAGACCAGCACGAGGCTCTTGGCAACCCCGACACATTGGAGACTGTGCGCAAACTTATCGAAATCATCCGCGAAATTTTGTGTGACCAAAAGGTCATTCCTGCCCCTCCTCTTCCTCCTCCTCTTCCTCCTCCTCCTCTTCCCTCCGTCCTCTCCGTCCCCTCCGTCCCCTCCGTCCCCTCCGTCCCCTCCGTCCCCTCCGTCCCCTCCGTCCCCTCCGTCCCCCCTCCTCCTAATCCTACTGTTAATTCAAGCCGACTTCTGGGTAGGAGCTTGACAGAGCCCTTTCGAATAAGTTTGCGGCCTAGAAAGGCAAAACTCTCATGGGCCCTGAAGGGCAAGGCAAAAAAAGAGGACCAAGTAGAGCTTTTTGGGAAATTAATCCAACACTTATATCACCTTGTACCTATAGAGACTATAGGTATATCTCGAACCACAACTGCCGATGGGAATCCCCGAACCACAACTGCCAATGGGAATCAGTCACCCAATACCACTGCCCAAATTGACAGCTCTTGGAAAACAGAGGTTCGAGATACTCTGCAGAGATTGGAGGGAAAAGCCCACGTAGAGACACGTCGGGAGTTACACGCTTGGTTGGTTAGGCATCCGCCCAACGAAATATACGAGGATGCCGTTCAAAAAAGACTTGAAGACACTTGCGAGTGGATTTTTAAGCGTCCTGCCTTGAAAGATTGGCTATCTTTACCACAGAGTCCGGGAGGACCTAGCATCTTATGGATAAATGGGCCGGCAGGATTTGGCAAGACAATTCTTTCCGCTTGGATAGTCCAGCATCTCCGGAAATCTACCAATACTCCAGTGGCAAGCTTCTTTTTCTCATCAGATTTTGAGAGCCGCGACGATCCGTATGAGGCTATCCGATTATGGATATGGGAGATCATCTCGCGCAATCAACCTGCGTTTGACTATGTATACATCGAACGAGAGAAGCAGAACGAGTCAGCGGCAACTCGAGGCTTCATATTGAGCCTCTTTTCAAATATTGTGCGTCTTGTACCGGGCTGTATTTTTGTCATTGACGGACTTGATGAATGTACCTGGATGAACAAAAATAATAACAAGATACGGGGCGACTCTATTACAAGTTTCCTGGAAAATCTCGGTGGAGCAATCGCTGGCTCCGATACGCGAATCCTCATCACTAGCAGAGACGAGCCCGCGATTCGATCCGGATTTGAGAGCATTCAAGGTACCAAATCTGAGTACAGTATCGTATCCGAGGACGTTGGCAGCGATACAAGGCGGTTTGCGAGAAGTATTATTGAAACAAAACTGTCGAAAAAGAGCAAGTCGCTTAAGATTGGCCTCTCAGAAAAGATGGCTGAGAAATGCGGCGGTCAATTTCTCTGGCTAAAATTACAGGAGGACTCCTTGCGCAGCTGGAAGAACGAGAAGCAATTACAAGACGCCATTGAGAAAACTCCCTCTGGCCTTGACAACCTGTATCATAGAAACTGGGTAAGACTATCCCAACTACCAAAGGATGAGAAAGACCGCGCATTTTCCATACTACGCTGGGTCACCTTCGCCATACGGCCTTTGACTATTGCTGAGATTGCCGAAGCCGTGCTGATCAGCTTTGAAGACGAAGAACTGCCGGTAGATGATCTGCCCGATTTCATCGATGACGATTACGTCAACAGCGAGATAACGGGAGTCCTTGGGTCACTCCTAGATATTCGAAAAGGATCAATGAAATCGAATCCCGGACTAAGCACGTTACGACTCACCCACTTCTCCGTGAAGCAATACTTCCTTTCTCACGATGCTGTTTCGGGGGACACTCTACAAGCAAATGAGAAGCTGAGATCCTCTAACGAAAGGGCAGAACACATTACTTTGGCACGATTATGCCTTCGATACATTCATTACGAGCAAGTTTGGCAGCTTCAATGCGGCCAAGAGCCGGATCCGGTTCAAGGATCCTTCAGAGATTATGCGGCGGGCTTTTGGGATCGCCATGCCCACAATGGTAATTTGGAGGACGAAGTAATCAAGGAATTAATGGACTCCCTATTCGACACATCCAATTGCGTTTGGGAGTCTTGGAAGAACTGGTTTGATCTGAGAGAAAAGGATATAATGGAAGGTTTCTTTGATATGAGTGAAAATGCCGGTGATATGCCGCCACTCAGCCCTGTGTATTACGCTTCGAAGCTTGACCTGACCCAAGTCACTATACGGCTAATTCAGAAACATCAAGATCAATTAAATGATCAATCGTTCTTCGGAGAGACGGCTCTTGCAGCTGCATGCCAAAACGGTAACGAGGCAATCTCCAAAACGTTAATTGCGGCCGGTGCCAGCGTCACATCAACATCATATGACGGAACAAGTCCCTTGCATGTGGCAGCTTTCAATGGCCATATAGGCTTGATACGATTACTACTCGAGAACGGCGCAGAGCCTAACGCCGTGGACAAGAGATTGGAGACTGCTCTTCACTATGCCGCTTATGAAGGTCCTACTGAAACGGTGGAGCTTCTGCTTCAATACGGCGCAAACTCGTTGGCTCAGGACTCCCAAGGGATAACTGCGCTACATCGAGCAGCTTCACATGGACGCATAGGTGTTGCGGAGTTATTAGTTCGTCAAAATGTCGAAGTTCTGCACATTTCAACCGATCGCCAAGAGACACCTTTGCATTATGCGGCCATTCAGGGCAAAGTAGAGATGGCACGGTTACTCCTGGATTACGGAGCTGATCTTGACGCCGTTGACGCGGATTTGTGCACAGCTCTACTTGTTGCTGCCTTTTTCGGCTTCACTGACGTGGTCCGCTTTCTACTCAGTTTAAAACCTAAACTCGATATACAGGATCGTCGGGGCCAAACAGCCCTTGCATGCGCTGCTCTAAATGGGCATTCCGAGATCATTCAGCTGTTACTAGATAGTGGCTCTGATCCTACCATTGGTGATGAGTTCAGTTGGTCAACCCTACACCTCGCGGCTTTCCAGGGCGGAGTGGATGCCGTACATGTTCTTCTTAGAAATGGAGCAGACATCATGGAAACTAGTCCCTCTGGGTACAATCCTCTCCATTGTGCAGCTGAGGGCGGGCAAGTTGAAACAGTCAAATTTCTTCTTGAAAACGGCGTTGATCTTCTGGAAGCTCAACGCAATAAGAGAAATACTCCCCTAGGTGGCGCAATTGCATTGGGTAAGGTGGAAGTGACAGAATTCTTCCTCAACTCTGGTGTAAGCCATAGCGCTGTATTAGAGACTGGATTTCTGCCTCTTACCCTGGCGTCCCATTGGGGTCAACTAGATACGGCAAAGCTCCTCCTTAGCCACAGTGCCGACTTAGAGGGATCGACAGCAGATGGAGTAACGCCCCTACTAGCAGCCATATCGAACAATAAAGTCGATATGGTGCAGTTTCTCCTAGAAATGGGCGCGGACGCGACAGCCGCCGATAACGACGGAAATTCTGCTCTGAGAAAAGCCATTTATGAGGGTAATGTTGAAATAGTCAAGTTACTGCTCGATAACGGCGGCGTCGATCCTACCGTCGGAGATGCTCAAGGCTGGAAACCGCTCAATCTAGCCGCACACAATGGAAATGTTGAAATCATCAATCTTCTCCTTGAGAGGGGATCTAATATTAGTGACACGGATGTCGACGGCTGGACACCATTGCATTCGGCAGCGGATGGAGGGTATCCCGATACACTTGACCTCTTCTTGGGTAAAGGGGTCTCACTGGTTGCCTTGGATCATATTGGCAGAACAGCCTTGCACGTAGCCTGTCTAAAAGGCCATCAAGACATCGTTAAGAAGCTACTCTACCTATATAGTCCAGGCGAAGTTAACCGTTCTGATGCCCATCAACGCACACCCTTGTTCTATGCGGCTATGCGTGGTCATCACCACGTATCAAAACTGCTGCTTTCAAAGACTGCTAAAGTCTATCCAAAAGACTTTTATGGCTCTACGGCGCTCTTTGCTGCTGTACGGAATGCGCATGAGGAGGTAGTCGATCAACTATTGACATGCAGTGGAGGGATACCCCTAGATTCAAGGGACGCTTTTGGTAAAACTGTTTTCGATTGGGCACGCAAGAGCAACAATGTCCGAGTCATTGAGATTCTCAGTCAGTTTGACAAAAATGTCAAAACTGCGGCTGAATCTGACTCCGTTATTGCACAGACACATCAGGCCTTCGACAGCGAGGCATTTTGGTGTGACGTCTGTACCCGTTGCATCAGTGGGGATTATTTTGAGTGTTCATGTACCGGCGAGTTAATTGCTTGTCAAGAGTGTGTCACAATGGGTGCGAGATGCTTAGATGAATCACATGTATGGACCGCCACAAAGGCAGACTCTTCAAGTGAGGAAGAAGATGATTGAAGGAACATCATGTACCTGAAAAGCATATTCTTGATATCTACTTCTACTACCTCTACTATCACTACATTTTCTAGTATATTCTACTATTATTATATATTTCTAGTATCCAATATCTGCTGCTGTAGCTATATATTTTTTTCGCACATGCTTACATTGCAGCAAACCTTTGTCTTGAGCTACATGCCTTCTATATGATGCCTTCTAACAATCCAAATTTGAAGTCGCCGGCTTCCCATTTTGGACGAAACCTAAGCATCATCTATAGCACTCTTTAATGTTTTTTTAATGATATATCATTATGCATTCATCAACGAGAATTTAATTTATCG
Organism: Trichoderma sp. IMV 00454; assembly: GCA_001931985.1. Classification (NCBI taxonomy): domain Eukaryota; kingdom Fungi; phylum Ascomycota; class Sordariomycetes; order Hypocreales; family Hypocreaceae; genus Trichoderma; species Trichoderma sp. IMV 00454. Next base: position 33,957 of record MSJK01000141.1, read on the forward strand.
TAATCGCTCACTCCATGTGGACCTTGTAACTAGCCTGCGTAGTGGCCGTCGATATGAAAACAAGAAAACATACAGGCTCTAATCTCGAGTTGTACCATATTTCTCGCACGCTCGTTAATCGCTGCTTTCAGACGACAAAGGAAATCGGTTCATGGCAATCATCTCGACAGTCAGAATGGCACTGGAGTTTGAAGAGGTGGACGCGACGCGACTGCAGTGAACCACACGACAAAAATAACGACAGCTTAGTTCAGTTCCAACTAAATGCTCATCTTGGAAATCTCAACATGGTTAGCTGTAAGGTATTTGCGACAAATGCGATGAATAGTTATACCATCTTGATAAGCAGAAGAAGGCTGTCTCTGAGACTTCCTCCACCAATTAATCAGGACTGCGAGAGTTGGTGGCATGGAAATGACAAGGGCCACCAATGCAATGATGGTTTGGATGTCTAACATCACGAGGCGACTCAGCCAGCCGAACCTCTAGTGATTGATTGAAGATAGAGCGGCGACAGCACCTTCGAGTAGGAATTGGCGAAGAATAACTTTGATAGATGACACCGCGAGGGGTAAACGAAACAACGAGTAGACGGCGTATGTATTTTTTGCTCTGTCACCATTGACAAGGGAGTTTGCCATATTCGCGAAACGAAGACTGGGGCATTGAGAAAATAAATACGCGACACTGAATAGAAAGGTAGGGCGGGCCATACTCCAGGGTTTTGACAGTGTCTTGCCTCCTGAGGGTTTTGGTAGCATTTACATCATGAGGGTTTTGGTAGTGTTTACATCGTGAGGGTTTCGGCAGGATGTCAGCTGCTGAGGCTTATGGGGGATTCTCAGGCTATTGCGGACCTGGTAATGAAGGCCCTGGATTTGACCAATGACTCAAAATGTGGCGTTTTGAGAGGTTTGGAGTCGGCCAATCGAACCATGTCCCATCTCTGACGGTTTTGGCAGGGGCTGAATGCTGCAGTGGTTGTGATTTGTGCCCAAAGGAGTTGACAACGCATACAGACCAACAGGGGTATGCCAACAAGATCGCTTAAGCTGCAGCCTTGTATGAGGCGTCGAATTATAAATTAAACGACTGCTTCCCCACCAACTTATTTCATGATTTCGTTCATAACAAGCTGACTTAGTCTCAATCCATTGTTTCTACTCTAATTATTCGCCATGGCGTCTCTTGATTGGGAGTCTCATAAAGCTGAGATTCAACGTCTTTATATCGATGAAAATAAGAAAATATTGGAAGTGGTTCACGAGATGAAATTCTCTCGAAATTTTATTGCAAGGTCAGATTTTGATGCTGTTCAACAGAATCCAATAACTTACTTGTCAATAGCGAATCCTCATACCAGCGAAAGTTGAGGGAATGGGGAATTAGGAAGAACCGTTTGGGGAAAGAGAACTGGAAAGTTATTGACTATAAGATAAAAAAGAAGAAGCAACAGTCGGGGAAGACCCCCCAAGTTTACATTGATGGCAAATTATGTCCTCCGCAAAAGGTTCGAAAAGAAATAGCACGTCAGGCGTTCTGTTCAACCATCGACAAGCTTTCTGTCCAAATTGGTATGATGGTTTTGTTGCTCATAATTATCCAGGCTGATGACTGACTACTTGCCCAGATATACCATCACCAATGACACCAGATGGAATTCAAGTACGCTCTCCAGCATCATCTAATTCCCCTAACCCGTGGCCGTTAGGCTCGCCTTGGCTCGAATTTTTAAATCTCCTCCCTTCGGACGTCTTTAAACGTAAATTGAATAATTTCACATATTAATGACATGAGAAAGTTTGCTAAATAAAGGTCCAGAAACCTGTGATTGCCGAAGCCAATTTCCATTTTCATCTTGGTATGAGGACCCAGACTGTTTGGCCGACATATTACGCAACCCTGTCTATAATAGTCAGTATGGAGTCTCTCAACCTCCGGAAACTTTTGCATCAAAAGAAGAACTTGGTATAATTGTGCCGAGATACCTCGAACAGGATCTTGGAGCTGCTAGCTTGCGATTTAGCTGTGATATCTCCAATACTCTCTTGTTTGACCTCTTTTGCCTTTCCAACAATTTTATACACGAATCATGTGCGACTGAGATTATGAAGAGCACCGGGTTTAACACTCCGACGTCATTTAGGTGCCTTCTCTCAATGAGATCCATCGCAGCTGATACGTTGGTGGGTTGTTTCTTTGCAAGTGCGATGAAGACGGAAAATTTTGACCTCTTAGAGATGATGTTAAATGAAGGGCTGGATCCAATTCGTCTGAAAGATCAAAGACAGATCCTGGAATTTACAGCCCAACACAGAAATATCGAAGTGGCCAATCGCTTGACTGATGCTATTTTCTCCCACCTGACTCATCATTGTACGAAGGAGACATGGGAAGCCACTTTGAAGCTTGCATACGATACTAGACAGATTTCTCTATTATCTAGGATTATTCAAGCGGGAATGCCCATCCAAGATTTCGACTTGGCCCTCTCGATATTTTCAGCCATAATGGACGGCAAGGTTTCAGTTACGAAGCTTCTCATTCAAAATAGTGCTGATGTCAATTTTCATGGAAGCTATTTAGAGGATTACCCGGACAAAAGCGATATCCATACCATCTTTTTGTATGATGGCGAAATATCACTCCTCGGCCTTGCTGCAAAGCGTGGAGACATCGAGATGATGTGCATGCTTTTGAAAACTGGTGCGGATATTGATGGACCTCACGACTCCCTCTACTGCCCGTTGATTCTGGCATTGCAGAATAAACATTTCTCTGCGGCAGAGATTCTAGTACAGGCTGGTGCAGACATTCCCCTTGCGGAAGCAAAGCAGTTTCAACTGTCAAAGCGAGAGAATTGGACTACTCGTGGTGATGAATGCCTCATCGACTATCTCCACCTTGATGGCCAATCATGTTTATACCTATTAAATACTTTGGTCTCAAATGGGGCAAAGTCTCCTTACGTCGCTATTATGAAAGCAGTCGAAAGCAGCAACGCGGAATTTGCTCTTACAATATTGCACCGACTTGGCGCATTTGAAGAGGAGCCCGGAGATTTGGGCCACGAAGCCATACACTATGCCATTATTCTCGAGAAAAAGGAGCTTGTTTGGAGGTTTCACTTAGCCGGTCTCCCTCTTGCGAAAGCTGTCCGTTGGATTCCTAGCAAAGAAATGCTAGATTTCCTAGAATCTCTTGGTATCATATCTGACATTCCTTGCACAAACTGGGCTGGGATCATAGGCGCTGCAAGGATTCTCGAAAAGCAAACGCTTGCCCAGCGTCTTATGCTTCTGAGTACCAGCAGCTGCACTGATCCACCCTTACCAACATTTCCGTTGCCCGAAATGGCTCCTTGGCAGCGCGAAATGGAGTATCTTAGACAAGATATTTCACAAGGACTTCCAGGCTCGGAATTAGTACTAAGAGTTGCTGGTTGGAGTGCTGAAGCTTTTACGAACCCAATGCTAGACATTGCCGATCCAGTCGTACCAATTATGGGGTTGTTTTTGGTCCATGCACACAACTTGTCTCTTCCTGCAGCTGCATATGTCGTTGGTAACGGACTTCTACACTCTATATGTCTACTACTGGATGCTGGTGGGGATGCGATAACCGCACGAACTCATCTAAGCGAAGATTATAATTTAAATCAGTGGCTAAAGAAAGAAACAGTTCCAGGCAGGTTCATTAAGGGTGGGGATTGGTGTGCGCAGCGAGCCATGACAGGTAAATGTCATTGTAAGAGCACCGTCTGGCTTGCATGTGGCTCATACGACGGCAATCTGTCCTGGGAGCAATCTGTCCTGGCATCGGTTGCCATTTGGGGTAGCCTTTCCTTGTTTCAGACATTCCTGTCCTCTTTTGAATGGAGCAGCCAGGATATAGGGAAATCAATCGCTGCCGTTTTGGATTCGAGCGGAAACCGCAGCGCGATACAAGAATTATTGGCTTTGCACCCAGACCCTAACGCGATATACAAAGGAGACACAATTGTCGAATTTGCGGCGCGACATATAGAGGTCTCGATAGTGCGTACCCTTTTGCGAATCGGCGCGAGCGCCCAAAGCATTGGATTTGCCCTACAAAGAGCAGCGCATCGTGGGCATGTGGAACTGATTAACATGCTGCTTGAGGCTGGTGCAGACGTCAATTGCCCGGCTCGGCAAGGGGTTGCAACCGCGCTGCAAAGTATGGCATATCTTGGCGTTGTCCATATTGCTTCTCAACTACTTGATGCTGGCGCAGATATAAATGCATTGGGGTACGGGAAGTACGGCAGAACAGCGCTGCAGAGGGCAGCATCAAAGGGCCGTATCGACATGCTGCACATGCTTCTCTGTCGGGGTGCCAGGATTTATGATAATGCTCCTAATCAGGGCTACAGAGCAAATTATGTTCGAGCAGTTCGAATGGCCGAGCAAAACGGCCACAAAGCTGCCGCAAAATTACTTAAATCTCATGGTGGCTGGACTGATGAAGATGGGGCCCTGTCTTCCCAGATGTACGAATGGGTCATTAAGTTTGCCTGTCTCGATGATGAAGAGTACCTCGAACAATATTGATGCATGTTAAAAAGAACATCCAAAAAACACATTTGGTTTCCTTCCAATTTGTCTCCTTCTCCTTTGTCTTCCTCTCACAAAATGCTAGTGCATCCGCAGGTTAGGTAAGAGTAGGAGACTCGACTTATCGAGTGGGCTCACTGTTTGCTTGATCGCTGAAGGCCACACTAGCATCCTTGAACATGCAATAATTTAACCCATTGGATAATACACCTACACGAGATGCAATGTGGTGCCTATCTGACCGTCTTCTCGGGTGCTTCAGACAATAATTGCTACATCTTTTGTTTCCGCGCCGCAACTCACCTCAATGCCGAGCGATTGGATGTCTCTGTTACGCGAGTCAGGCCACTGCACAGCTGTCGTATGTTTTGACCTAAAGGAACGAAGGAAAAAAAAAAGAAAACAAAAATAATAAGACAAAGTGAAACAAAACAAAACAAGAGAAGAATGTATAAAATTTTGGGTTGTGAGTCAATACTGTTGCATTGACCTTATAATTTTGGAATGTAGATACTCTAGTACATACGACCATAGGTAGTGGAAAACTCGGGGTCCCGTCTGCTCCCCCATAGATAAGCCACTAACCGGCAGATTAGTAGTTGGGTGGGTGACCACCAGCGAACACCGGCTGTTGTATGTTTTTTCTTTTTGCTTTTCTGTGTCTTCTTGTCTTCCGGTGTCTTCTGAGTCTTCTCGATTTGTCTCGTTGTGATTGTTGCGTTCTTTGTCTCTCTCTCCCTCTTACATATTGTCTCTCCTTCTTATATACGGAGTATTGTCTCTCCTTATATATTGTCTCTCTCCCTCCTCTCTTCCTCCTGAATATCTGGCTTTTCTGATAACTCCTGCTCTTCCATTCTCGGGCAACTCCTATAGCTCTTACGACAAGTATATGGGGCAATGTGTGTATCAATGGCACGGATTCTAATATGATGTCAGAGTGGAAAGGGCAACATATTATGACCTGTACTTACACGAAAAGACCGCAAAAAGTCCATTGGAACCCACCCTTGAGCCATATATAGCCATATATGGGGGCCTGGAACGCAGGCTTCTTTCCAGCATACTGACAAGATTATCGCTAATAAATGCCTACCGTGATACAATTCATGAGGCACAACAAGGGGAATGAAGCCGAGAATCACTGCTTCGAAGTCTGGCCCAATGTCAAGAGTCCTGTTGACGAAGGCGACATATACGCTCACATATAGCAACCACCAGCAGAGTAATTTTATTCGGACATTGCCATAATCATTCGATGCCTTTCGGGCCTCAGTCGGATGATCCAGGACTCCACGTAGATTGCTGCCGTCAAGAGAGAAGCCAGTGGATGCTGAATACTGCTCCAGAGGATGGTGGAGCTGATAAAGTAACACGGGCCATGTACGCCTAACATCAAATTGCCTGCTACAATTAGGACTATTGGAACCCCTATATCAATATGTAAATTTATGGTTGCCGTGTTTTATTCTCTCAATCGCTTTTTCTTTCTCCAAGTTTGTCACTAGTGATCAGATATTTCTTAAACAGTAGTTGCCTTACACTCGCATTGTGAACTCTACAACAACGCAAAATTTTGAGCCAATCAGGAGCACAATTTCTTTCTCGTTGTACTTTCAGTTGAGCAATATACGTATGGGTATCTGTTTGATGTGTTTTCGTGTACAAGTACCATCTTGGCACCAAGATGCTTGGCAACATCGAGAAATGAAGAGCCTGCAAAGTCCTGCGTCTTGAGCCATTGCCAAGTTTGCCATGCAATATAGACCTAGCTAGGATAATAGTGAGTGTAGTATTAGAAATGCCTGGGGAATGCGATATGACCATTTTTCTTTGTCGGCAGTTGAGAAAGACACTTTACAGGTGGCAGCAGCATTGGAGTATAGGTAATGGATCACTTACCTGCGTGCCTCGCAAACTTCTGATGTCGTAAAACTCTATTGCAAAAGACGTCGCGGATGTCTTCTACATCCATTCGTTCATTTGTCCATTCGCCCCATAGATTAGCAAGTGTTTTGTCTTGTTCTGAGATCAAATGGGTGGTTGATGAATGAAGAGTGTGAGGCCTTTGGCTTGCGGCGCGTGCATGATGAAGGGGAGAATCGGAGCCAGATGAAATGTGAAGTTTCAGGCAATGAACTTATAGCTTGAACATGTGTTTATACGTCAGAATACTCTATCCATTGACCCCATGCTGGAGAACTCGGTGATGAGCTTGAATCGTCAACAGAGGGTCTGGTTCCACCTTTTACGCTTGTTCGTAGCTCACGGAGACTAAGTATAAGAAGCCCACTGCGACTCCATACAAGCACATACGACCATATCCATTGGAAAATACGGGGTCCCGTCTGCTCCCCCAGAGTCAAGCCAATGAGAGGCAGATTAGTAGTTGAGTGGGTGACCATCAGCGAACACCGGCTGTTGTATGTTTTGTAGTTTCTTTTGGTTGCTGTTTTGTAGTTTTCTTTTTTGGGTTGCTACTCCGTAATCTTGGCCATATCCATTATACGGAGTTACAGGCCCAAATGGCATTGAGTTAGTGGGGCTCGCTACAATAATACGAGCACGGTGGTTGCATACGAGCACCGGGGACAGCGAACCATTGTCATTTTAGGTGTTAAAGTGCTCTGGAAACCGGGGGCGGACCTTGAGCTCACTCTCCGTATTACATACGAAAGACATGAGTAATCCACTGCTACCTATGCCTGGATAAGCAGAACTAGCAGCGATCACTTACAGGGCACCTGTTTAAGCTCTAAGCACATATATAACTGACAGCCCATTTCGTGAATCAACGGACAAAGGGGTAGCCTCTACTCGAGCGTTCAAGTTTAGTCAACATTCTCGGGATTCACTCTTTCTGGCGGCCGCGGATTGACTCTCAATCTTGACAACAGCAACGTGAATACAATAATTCTCTTTGCCGTCATGCCTGGTGTCAGAAACATCTCAGCAGCTTTACTGCTTGCTGGCCAAGCCGCTGTCAACAACCTGCCAGACAATGTATTCAACGTCCCCTTGACGCGGATTATGAACCTGGAGTATTACGGCATGGAGTTTGAGGTTGGCAATCCTCCCCAGCGATCTTTTCTCAAAATCGACACCGGCAGCCCCACGATTGGCTTCATCTCGCCGCGGAGCAACATGTGCCTGCGTCCGGAGCATCCGTGTGATCCTCTGGGAACTTACGATAACCTCACTTCGTCAACAGCGGTGGTGGCATTCCCAGGCAGCTATCCCAACTACAACGATGGACTGCTTGACGGCGGCAGAGGTATCTTTGTCAATGACACGCTTCGATTTGCAGGCGTTTGCGTTGATGACTTTGTTCTTGGCTCGACGGATAGCTTCAACCTCGATGTTCGGCTGTCGCAGTCCAACCCGTTTGCAGGCATCATGGGCTTGAACGCTTTGTGCTTCGGGTCCCAGTGCGACGTCTACCCGACTTTGGTTCAACAGCTTTCGGACCGTGACATTTTGAAGACTCGTGCGTTTAGCATCTACCTAGGCCAGGATGAACCGCACGCAACTGGCCATCTTCTCTTAGGCGGTGTGGACGAAGCTAAGAGGGATGGGCCCGTCTTTACACAGAAATTAGATTCGCCATGGGAGGTTGAGTATTCGTCCTTTACATTGGACAAGAGTGGAGAGAAGACGGTGTGGCCGATAGAGCCCGGAAACACAGTCAGTTGGGACACGGGCGCGGCCTATTTTGGTCTGCCCACGGCTGTGTTCAACGCTGTTGCCGCCGTTCTTGAGCTTCCCGCAAACGTTACCTCGACTCAGGATCCGTACGAGGTGGACTGCAAGCATCGCGACATTGTTGACACAGTCCTTGAAGTCGGATTCCCAGGCAATGGAACCATCAAAATACCCGTGGGCCGCCTGGTCACGACACTCGATTCGGGCAAATGTGTCACTTATGCGCTGAATGGGATTGGTGGCTCTGGGGAGACGGATCTTGCAACCAACTTTGGAGCGCCTTTCCTTCGCAGCGTTTATGCAACTTACAACCTGGACACTCTGGAGCTGACTTATAGCCAGGTGAAGTATACCGATGAGGAGCGGATTGTGGCAATCCCCGCAGCCAATTAAGAAAGCCTAGTAGAAGAGCTGCTGCGTTACGCGAACATATGAAAATAGACCTTAATGATAATCATGTCTCTACTATACAAATATTTTGGACGATATCATGCGATTGAGTAAGAGTGAGACCCTAAAATATTGCAGGGTCTTGCTCTCCCTTGGCACTAGCGAATGGAGAACTACTCTGCATCTATGGAGCAATCGTACTTTCGTGAGCCCAGCCATTCGTTGTTGTCCCTTGTAAGACCTTGCAAGAAAGCAGATACGAGATGCCGCCAAGATATTGTTCTGGACCGTTATCCTGAACCATGCATTCTATCTCTTCGTAGCGCCGGAAGCCGGAATTAAAGATGCAGTGAGATCTGTATCTTGTACCACTTGTCGGTACCATTGAAGCTTCTTACATGGATAAGTGCAAGACACCGCCGCCAACCTTCTCTAACACTCAAAGCATGCATATGCATTTTGGAGTTTACAATGTCACCTGAAATATGTGTTTCGTGATCAATAGCATTGTAATAATGTGCTTAGCAAATTTATAGAGACTGAAAATACGTATTCAATGGAGTGTTTCAAGGAAGCTCGAAGTGGCTGAGCCATCACTATTGCGTTGAATACTGCGAGCTATTCGTCATTTATCGCCGAAATGCACCACCAACCAACGCTGCCATACCCTACCTAGGTAGTTTACCAAGATTTGTGTAAGCTGGTATACGCAACCAACTGGCGAATTAACTACTAGTAAGCAAGCCACTAGGCCTGTTTAAAGTCGGGAACTCCTCACTTGTCGAATCCTTCGACGATAGAATTATCACGGCAGCTCGAGAGCCTGCTTTAATATCCCTCATTCTGTTGTCAAATACAGTCAATTGCTAAAAAAGCCATCATTAACTTGAACATCAGTTGGAATTAATCCTAGGAACCGCCATGAGTCCTATACTGAGCGTGTCTACAAAAATTGAGATCGCGGCGTCTCCAGCTGCTGTTCGATCAGTGGTACGCAAAAAAACTACCTTTACCCATGGCAAACATCATGATAAAATCGCCCTGTGTACTGAATATTCGCTTGCAGTTCCTAGACTTTGCGCGATACACGCAATGGAAGCCAGGCTGGATCATTCAGCCAGTTGACGCTAATAAGCAGCCACTCGACCTGAAACCTGGTGACGGCCTCAAAGTCAGCATGGACGGAAAAGCTCATAACCCAGTGGTAGTGGTAGGTTTCAATGTGACTGGGATGATGAGCAATAGATGTGCTAAACCGCGAAAGGAAAACTCGCCCAAATCTTTCCAATGGGAAGGATCACTGTTTGGTCTTGGAAAAGGCGTCCATCAGTTTCACTTTGCACCAAGCGAAACAAATCCAGGTGGCACCACGTTTACACAAGGGGAGGACTTTCGAGGACTCTTGATCACACTCTCCTCGCCGTGGTGGAGTGGAAGGAAGTTTGACATGGACCCTTGGGATAAGTTTAATGCCGATCTGAAGAACGAGGTGGAGAAGTCTTCGAACTAGGGCTCCAGGCGCATTTCACTTTCTTCTAAGCGCCCAAAGACACAGAAGGCTGTTCTCATCAGCTACGAAACTAGCAAGTCAACCGACCAAAGAGTCATCTCACTCTTCCTCCTCATCCAGTACTGTACTTTCCGTTATATAGCGATTCTACTTCTATCACCGTCACATACGACCATAGGTAGAGGAGAATTCGGGGTCCCGTCTGCTCCCCCAAAGACAAGCCTCTAACCGGCAGATTAGTAGTTGAGTGGGTGACCATCAGCGAACACCGGCTGTTGTATGTTTTTTCTTTTTGGTAGTCTTGATAATTACTATACTATTTAGGATCGAAGTTGTCTGCTTGCTTTGTTATCATGTATGCAATCATGGGAGGCGACTTGCACTGTCGATGTTGTTTTTTTGGTGGATGTGGATATGTCTAGTAGATGTAGATATGTCTAGTAGATGTCAATATATCTAGTGAATGTAGACCAAAGCAAAGTTTCTCCCGGACCATTGTGAAACTCACTGTCAGCGTAATTCCTCCACTGAAATGATGTCACAATTGGACGTCTGTCCAGGAACCGTATCTGATTCATGATAATAATAGTCAGGTAATTCTCATACCGCACAGGCACATGAACAGTGAAAAGTTAGAAGGAGACCGAGATGAGTGCAGTAAGAGTCTTAAAAATTGGAAATGTTGGAATAGTAACGGCAACTCATTTAAAAGTCACTGAGCAGCTAGACATGTAGATCGAAGCCTCTCAAATAGATTAATAGTAATTTACAAGATGTGCACCTCATTGAAACATAGCATTCTTGGCAAAGTGGCGATTTGTTTGCTCTATCCCGCTGCTTGCTTGTATTTTGCCCATTAAGTGTCACAGACCTCATGGTGGTGTCACAATCACTCCATCCATATCATTTTCTTCAGACCGCTCCAAGGCAGCGATAGCAAACTTGCTTCGCCAGCCTCGTGAAATTTGCTACTATGCCCAAAGTTAACGACAACCACTTGGCCGACGAAGAAAATGTTCACATCCACATCACCATGGACCAACAGCAGGCGGCGCAACATGTGAAGATGCACCTCGCATCTGGACAAGTCATGGACGCAGGTCGGCTCTCTATCAACTCTTTGCAACAAGACTCCCATGACGTTTCTGTCATTAGTCAGATGGCCGAGGAATTTGGGTGCATTGGGATGGATATTTGGATGATGACCTGCTACTTTGAAGCGCCTTTGGGTGAAAACGCACTTTTCTCTCCAAGATCAACAAATCAACGTGCAGCTGATAATGATTCATTACTGCCTCGGACAACAGGCTCGCAGAGAGACGGTTGATGCACATACGCCATCTCGAGCCCGCGAAATGGTTCATGGCAAGCCGACAGAATTCAGAAGCATGCGAGCGAGGAAATACGGCCGACGGAGCATATCATCGTTGAATACCTCCCAAGGAGATTGTATAAGGTAGTGACCGCCTTCCTACCTGTGCGGACACGATCATGTCCAGTGACATCGGCGGTGCGTTGGGAGAGTTTTCAGCAGAGTCTCTATGGGCTGTGGTGGGGTGGACAAGTCACTCTGCTTGCCGTGGTTATGATTGTATTGGCTATCACTTTTGTCTCAAGGAACTCTGTGCCGCTATTGTTCGCCCGGTTAATCTGGTAGACACAAGATCGACAATGGGTAGTAAAGTCGCCAAGTCGCCTAAAGATGACACAGTCCGGCTCAGCATTGACAGCGCAGGTTGCTCAGTGATTAGCAGTAATGGATGTGATGGGCGTGGAAATGTTCCCCGACACAGTGTTATTGTCTAATTAGAACAACAACCGACCTACTCGTCTTGTATAATTTATCGCTGTTGACCAGTACATATCGCATAAGTTACCTCTCGAGATTCCAATTGAAGTTACATACCTACATATAGGCCGTGGTATGTTCTTTCCATTGCATAGCTGAGCCGCGATAGCTTTGGCGTGTTTTATTTCCATGTACAGGCGATAAGCTGGGTGATGTCATGAGAATAACATCAGATTTCAGCTACAGCACGGCGCAGCAGTGCTTCATTTGTAATAATTCACGGGCCAACTGATAGCGGGAAGGGAAGCGCCCGACATACAAGAGGAAGCTTACCAATGCAAGCGAATAAAGTCTCCTTATTTCCGTCACATCTCAGTGATTATGCATCTATGGCTTTGCAATCGCAGATGAAATCTCTACGCCCTTGGAGCTGATGAGTCTTCACGGCGTTCACTTGCATATTTGATTCGGCGATAGACTCAGAACTCCAAGCATGACGTTGGAGCTAGCTCCAAATGGCAATTTCTGTATAGCTTTTTTCCCGCATGTGGAAAATGCAGACTAGCCTGGAACGGCAACATGATTGAAGCCTCTTCTTCCACATCAAGTATCGCGTTGCTTTTGAGCTCGATATCTTCTCAACCACAGCATCATTTCGAACGTTCGTAGGCAATGCTTTAGTAGAAACAATGAGAGTGGAAAGGATTCTACGAGTTTCGGAAATCAGTCTTGGTTAGAAAGAAAGGCATTGCCTTTTAGAATTAATTCTAGTTACATTATTAATCATCATCAAGAATGATCCAGCATTATTGTAGCGCTGTGATGAAGTTGTATCTTCAATGGGGCTGTATCACTGGTGAGAAACTGAGGTAGTTGAATTAATTAAATTAAATTAAAACGGTACCAGAATAGCAGTTCAACAGCTGAAGCCTCGATCGATTGAATCTCATCACAATGGGATGGGTGGCCTGGGGGAGCATTGGGCGCGGGTCTCAAATGTCTTCCGTGGCAGGATAAAAGCTCTTCATTCGATAAGGCTTAATTGCCGAGAGGCTCTAGAACAAGCTAGCGGCTTGCAGAGCTTATTTCTAAACGCCCTCTTGATATGTCAAGATATCTAGACCCCTGCTTAGCAGATCTCGGTACTGCTTGTGAGTCTACCAGATTGGCATGTTTGTCATCCGAAGATTCCGTTCGAAATGTCGTTATTCTGCTTACATTTAGACCGAAAAAAATTGCAATTGATATTAAACTCTTCGATATAAAGTCCGCCTTTTGTCCTCGGTCAAGATGATACTACAACTTCAGCTTCAGCATCTTTACTCCGCCTCCCAGCATTGATCCTCATCGCAAGAACATTCCCAGGGTTTACTACGTATCAATTGAGAAGTTGAATATAGAGTAACGGCAATATGTACGAAACCTTTCGAGAATCGGCGCTTGGCCAAGCCATTCGCTTTGTTTCCAGAAACAAGTGGCTGCAGTACCCAGAAGAAATGCCAGATTTCGTGCTCCCACCAGAGTACCTAGCATTGCTATCTAACAGCGAGAAACAACACGAGACAACATCAGACCGATCGAATTCACATCTCAACCAACGCTCTGGTAGCCCTGATCCAGCATCAGATTCCTCACAAACTGCCGATGAAGATGGCGAGGATCTGAGGAGGGAGCGGACGGTGGGGAGTATCCAGAGGGGTCCATACATGGAACATGGAAGATACGATCCTGAACAGCAAATTGAGCTGAAAAAGACCAAGAGCGAACCAATTGTGCCAGTAAAGACTAACGACGGCGTTATTCTGGTAGACTGGTATACGACGGACGACCAAGCAAACCCTCAGAACTGGTCATCATTAAAGAGGAGCTACATTGTCTTTGTCATCTGCCTATATACATGGGTCACCTACGTGGCAGGTTCTGTCTTTGCCTTTTCTGAACCAGGCATTGTTGAACATTTCGGTGTTAGTGTAGAGGCATCTGAGCTTGGACTTGCTCTATACGTCTTAGCCTATGGTGTAGGACCACTCATCTTTGGCCCTCTCACCGAGATTCCAGTTATCGGCAGAAATCCCGTCTACTATCTCACATTCATTGTCTTTTTTGCTCTGTCATTCCCAGCAGCGACAATCAACAGCTTTGGCGGCCTCTTGGCGGTACGATTCTTTGCTGGCTTTTTTGGCAGCGTTGGTATTGCCATTGGTGGTGCTTCAATCCAAGATGTCTTCACACTCATCTATTTCCCCTATGGCCTTGGTTGGTGGGTATTGTCATTCTGGGCAGGCCCTGCCATTGGACCAACCTTTGCTGGATTTGCAGCAATGGAAAAAGGATGGAGGTGGCCGCTCTGGGAAGTTGTCTGGATTTGCGCTGTCATGGCCATATTCTTGCTTGCTCTCACTCCCGAGACGTCTGCGCCCAACATCCTTCTCAGGCGTGCCAAGCGACTTCGAAAGCTCACTGGCGATGCTCGGCTCCAATCCCAAAGCGAGATTGACCAAAGGCACATGTCGGGATCTGCCGTTCTCATTGCTGCACTGATCAGACCATTCGAAATTACCATCAAGGACCCCTCAATCTTCTTCGTCAATTTGTACACGGCTTTGACTTATGCAATCTACTTCACCTTCTTTGAAGTATTCCCTCTAGTGTTCCCACCTTTCTACGGCTTCAACCTTGGCCAGACTGGCCTTGCGTTCCTTGCCTGTGAGGTTGGCTCAATTCTGGCCCTCATTCTTTACTTTGCCTATCTTCATTTTTACATGATTCCAGACAACATCAAGAATGGATTCCGAGAGCAGGAGCACCGTTTACTTCCCGCAATTTTCGGTTCCGTTGTTCTTCCAATTGGGCTGTTCATATTCGCCTGGACTGCAAGAGCCAGTATTCACTGGATTGTCCCATTGATTGGCGTGACCATTTTTGTTTTGGGCCAATACATGGTTATTCAGGGTCTCTTCATGTATGTGCCGGTTTCATACCCGCAGTACGCCGCCTCGATTTTTACAGGCAATGACTTGATCAGATCCGCTGTTGCTACTGGATGTATTCTTGCAGCCAGGCCAATGTTTATCAATCTTGGTGTGCACAAGGGTGTTACAGTCCTTGCTGGATTGAGTATAATGGGTATAATTGGAACATTACTCATGTACAAATATGGCAAGACTCTCCGTGCCAAGTCTAAGTTTGCACAAGCTTAGATGACTGCAATGATAAGGGATCACGCGACTCACTATTCAGCTCCGCAATTCTGTGTTGCTGTTCCTTACGGGGCTTCTTTGTGGTATTGAACATTGTTTGCTTGTTAGATAAGACTGGATGGTAGCTAATTCATGGGATCTACGGTGTCACAAACGGTGATTGAAGGTGTTGATAAATTGTTTTATGCTTTCATGATAGGATGGGTGTGCATGGGTTCAGAATAAAATATAGGATGTAATAGAATAATTTCATAACATTGTCACTTATTGTTCATTGAACTGCAAGTATAATGCGCAGATCGTAAGCCGTCGAACGAACCCAACGGGCCAAGGTGTGGAACTAATGCATCAAGTAGAGTTATTGATTACTTACCCTACACGAGAACAATTTTCATGCAGAATTTGTTCAACCACATTCTTCAAGATCAAGTTTATCAAATTATTTCTTTCTCTACTCAAACTTGATTTTACGCTCTAGTGAACCTGGTATCATACCACTAGTTCAAGAAAACTTCAGGACAGACATATAAAGACTCGCTCGCTCAGTTTCTTTGACACTATGAGAGAGATTATCAATGTAATCGGTTTAATTGAATCATTTTCTCTTGATTAAAGTGTCGTATGTCTAAACTTATAAACTATTGATAAATATACTGAGTGAGCTCTATTTACGAGTGAGTATCAAATACATTCTTTCCGAATTCGCCTGAAAGCTTGAAAGAGATAAACAGCTGCAAAACGGCATTGCGCATTTCAATATAATTTCTCTATGTCATGAGATTTCGAAATCTCAGACTGGCTGGCTGAAATCTTAAAATCTCATCTCTCCGAACAATAAGCCGGATGTTTATCTGTTTGTATACTTCTGATGGAGCTCTTGTGCCGCTTATGCTTACATTAAAGCAATATTTGGACATACAACGAGATAATTACATCATCAATTCAGCAATGTCTTCTTTCGGAATTCTTGACACTAGATTGAGTGCCCTTGGGCTTTTACAAGGAGTTGTTATATCCGGCTCCACCATCAAGAACGTCATCGAGTGGAGGTGACAAGTTAATGGCATCAAACTGCAGCAGAAGACAAAGCAGGTCAAAAACTGCGAGAACAAATTTGTGGTCCTACCAAATGGAATTGGCAGAAACGCACAAGGTGGAACGGCCATTTTGCGGTCCGAAATCAAATCACCAAGCTCTTTGAGGATCTGGCAAACATCAAACCGGTGAAGGCTTTGCTCTACCAGAAACTAATGGCAAATCCAAAAGCGCCCCAAAACTTACAGACGATGCGAGCCACACGATGACACGCTCGGGCGGCAATTTTCTTGCTCCAAACGGGCCTTGGTCTGATTCTGCTATTGTGCTCTGATGACGAGAAGGGGATAAGTCCCACCACCACCAATATGAACACGAAGGATTCCAAGGTGGAACAGCCAAGTGGTATGATGTCAGTCAGGATGGTGCATATACCCGCATTGAACAAGACTATGTAAACTTAGGCAGCGAGTACGGACCAGAACTTTTCTGACGGCTGAGATGAACGGATGGTGGTCCGCCGGAAGCCGGAATAGCCGGGCCAAGCAGGTGAGGTGATAGATTCGCCCTGGCATACAAGGACAGTGGATTCGGATTCCTAGCGCAAATTCTGAATGCCCGTTGAATCTTCTTGGCATAGCTTTTTCTTGATTCTTTGTTGGTGCCTAGCTTTACATGGGGTTCTCGATCAACTGAGACCTGCAGGCATCGCGTCTACTTTGTTGATTTAGTTCCTGGATCATAACTCATATATTGTATTAAAGAAGAAATAACCCCTGGATTGTGACAGAAGTATCTTTGATGGGCCAAAGTATCTACGGAGAGATGCAGTAGTCTAAGGCACCATCGTCACCTTGTTAGGTAAAACAGAGGTAGGCTCATCGGCTGACCAAAACTTTGCGAAACCCAAAATGCGTACCCAAGAAGCTAGAGCTAATAACGAAATGAAGCTCTCTGACACGACGTGTATGACAGCTTTCGACTGCTCGTGGATGAGAGACCATGATTCTCAGGTCAAAGACGCCTCACGGGCCGATCGGACTTGGCATTATCAAATGGTTATGCCATGATTGATCGACAGGAGGCTTCGGGCATCGTCCTGTCCTCTTCATGCTGTGGCCTAGAACACAGAGGATGCCAAAAAAAGTAACGAAAGACGGTCGGGAGCTCTGAAGGATCCCGGAAAATTTTGGCCCTCTAGCTTCTAGCAAAGTTTAGTAGGCTTGGCCATCTAAGTTTAGAAGACGGCCCCAGACACAAGGCCAATCGAGATCGAAGGGAGCTGTGCGATCCCTGTCGATTCGAGCCACGCTTTGAAGCCACAGCGCAGCAGACAGTGCCATCACCTTGGAGCAACTCATCCGGGAAACAACACAAAGTAGGCCGATGTCATGATGGTGTGCTCGACAGTTGCGGCTGAACTTAGTAGTCCACCCCGGCTTCCCACCAGTTCCAAGTTTCTTCCCCACAGCGGCACTTGGTGAGCCAAGACCAAGCCAAGATGGACCAAGGTTTTTATTTTTCCTTTTTTAGGTTATTAAGCATCACATGGACGGTTAAAGCAAACAATGACCACCCACAACAAAAGCCCATAACAATGTTATTGCTGCGAGACATCGGTGTGTAACGCCCTTGGGGTGCCAATTCTCAGCCAGGCCATCAGATTGCCATCGAACAGAGCCGGTCTTCGGTCTGTGATTCGGTGCCTGATTGAAAGTAGGAGGGGAATTAGCCCCCAATGGCTTGAGAAGCGGATGAATGGGTTGACCCGCACAGCTCGGGAATAGTTCACGTTTGGCTGCATATGCTGCAGTCCGTATTCTCATCCAAAGCTCGTATGATGTCCCGTGGAAATCGGGTGAAAGCTGACACAGTGCGTGCGACAGCCCGTATTCACAGTTTGTCCCCGAATCACTGGGTCACGGCAGATTTCAGCTTCGTATGACTGCATTTGTCTAAGTGATGCATGTCTTTGCTGGCCTCGGCCTCTCCAATCAGATAGATTGGGGTATTTGGCTGCAGCAATCCGAGCCCCCTTGCGTTACTCGAGTTGCAGTAGTACACTGCATTTTGGAAGGATTCTCATTGTCATGAAATGCACTGTGCAAGCTCTTTGTTGACTCTAACCACTCTAACCGTATGTATCCAAGGGAGCCAGCATCCTGAAGTCTAATTCCCCTCACTAGCAGTTCCGATCGTAATTCTGCGGCACCTTCGGAAGTCGGCCTCTCCACGCACAAGCCCAGGCAGCTCCACCGTCCCCCTGGCTCGGCAAAAGGGGCCGCGGGGAAAGCAAGGTCAAGTCATTGGTCTTTGGGACCCTTTCTGCCTCCGCATTCTTGCTGGCCATGTGTTTCTGTCAACCGTCACGCATTGTTTTAACCGAACCAACAGAGTTGACGGAAAGAGACCGCTGTCAATGACGAAACTGATACAGTAACTGAACCGGTTTTAAACCGGTCTCAAAAGAAACAATGGCAATGAGAAGGAAGAAATCTGACTTGAATCTCATACTAGACGCTGTCTCATAGTTTAGTAGCTAGCTCTATGCTCATCACTAGATGCCATGCTACGCAAGAGAGACCTACGGTTATTTTTGGAGAACTCTGCTCGGCTTCCGAGCTGATTTCCAGGGAGGCAATTTCACATTATGGGATTTAGATGAGCTGCCTCTGCTACCTGCAGCAACCACCCGGTTGCCACTCACCCTGTCTACGTCTAGCTCCGGCCTTGGTCCATCAGCCATCGAAGACCAGCCGCTGATCCTTTGAAATTCAATTGAGCCAAGATTCCCACCCCAACAACTCCTAGTTTAGTTGAATTGGGCTGGTTTAACCTCCCTTTCGCCCTACTTGGACCAGCTTTGGACCCGCTGCTCGCTGAACTCAGACATAGGAGGTCCACCACCATCTCAACGCTTCGTGATGTATCGTTTTATGATAGATGATATAAGTGGTATTTAAGGTCTACGATTTGTGTAAAGCCACGACAGAATGCAGGAGTAATCGAGGGAATAAGCAGTAAAATCTGCAGGGATGACAGTTCTTTGCCTTCCATTGTTTTTTCAATAGCCTTCGTAATAAGGTTAATAACCTCGTATTCCCTTGCATATGGGCGTTTTCAGCCGTCCAATGACGACAAAGAGAGGTCTCGTATTGCTCAGCGCTACATCGATACTATGTAATGACTCTAGTAGAAAGCTAAAGCCTTTGGCTGAGCGACGATCCGAATGGATGAGACGTACAGTGCTTGGCTGGATCTATTGATGCTGCTGAAATGCATGTTCCGTTATACAGGCTGTGAGTGGCCGAGCTCCGTGATCCTAATTTCCTCATCACCGTCCTTGGCCAGCTCATGGCTGATTGTGGCCGCTTGATCGAATATGGATGCGGCTGAGTCTTGGTCAGAGAGGAGTTCCAGCCCAACCTTCTCTTCCTGGTCGAGTTAGGCCGTATTACCTCTTTCTCTAGGAAGCTTCTCCCGTGTCTTGTAGAGTGAAGAGAGAGCTATATAAACTCTCCATCTCGCCTAGATCATAACTCTCTTTTCTCTTCTTATCAACTCATCATCTGTCGACAATTCCCGAGGCCTAGACACTGATCCCTTCACCTGGGTCATCAGTTGCCAACAGAGGCCGTCTCTTGTCAATCTTTTGTGAATACCATAGTCTGGCACATCTTGATAGTTGCCCATCATGTTGCTTAAGCAGGTCCTTGTGGCCGCTCTGCTCTCTTTGAGCTCTGTCACGGCTTTCCCAAACCCGAACAACCTCCATGACGTGGAGGCTAGGGATGTCGAAGACAACCTCGTTGCCCGTGGCGGTTCCCACGACTGTGGCTCTTATGCCAGCTGGAACAACGGAAAGAACTGCTGTGTCTGCAAAGACAATGGCAAGAACTACGATTCCAAGTCAAAGTCATGCAACTGCCCCAGTGGCTACACCTGGAATGGTCACCAGTGCGTCCACGACTGTGGCAAAGACGCTACTTGGCAGTATGGAAACTGTGTCTGCAACAAGAAAGGCGAAGTCTACAACCCCAAGGACAAGACCTGCAGCTGCCCACCAGGACAATACTGGAACGGCAAGAACTGCCAGGTCGATTGCGGCAAAGACGCTTCATATGACTACAAGCAGAAGAAATGCGTTTGCAAGAAACACGGCGAAATCTACAACTCCAACTCCAAGACTTGCAGCTGCCCCCCTGGCCAGGTTTGGAACGGCTACGCATGCGTTGTTGACTGTGGCAAGGAAGCGCACTTTGACAATAAACAGAAGAAGTGTGTGTGCAACAACTACGGCGAAATCTACAACTCTGGCAGCAAAACTTGCGCTTGCCCTGGAGGACAATACTTCAACGGCAAGAAATGCGTTTGCCCGTACGGTAAAGTCTGGAACGGTAAACAGTGTGTAGAAGACTGCGGCAAGGAAGCCCACTTCGACTACAACCAAAAGAAGTGCGTGTGCAACAACAATGGCGAAATCTATGACTCGTCCAAGAAGACTTGCAACTGTCCCGATGGTCAATATTTCAACGGCAAGCAATGCGTCTGCCCATATGGTAAAGTTTGGAACGGTAAACAGTGCGTTCCCGATTGTGGCAAGGAAGCCCACTTCGACTATAACCAGAAGAAGTGTGTGTGCAAAAACAACGGCGAAGTCTATAACTCGGCCAAGAAGACCTGCAGTTGTCCTGATGGCCAATACTGGAACGGCAAGCAATGTGTTTGCCCGTACGGCCAAGTCTTCAATGGCAAGCAGTGTGTTCCTGATTGCGGTAAAGAAGCCACTTTCGATTACAACCAGAAGAAGTGTGTTTGCAAGAACAAGGGAGAGATCTACGACTCCAAGACCAAGACTTGCAGCTGTCCCGACGGCCAGGTTTGGAATGGCAAGCAGTGCGTCTGCCCGTACGGCCAGGTCTTCAACGGCAAGCAGTGTGTCCCCGACTGTGGCAAAGACGCTACCTATGATTACAATCAGAAGAAGTGCGTTTGCAAGAACAAGGGAGAGGTCTTTGATCAAAAGACCAAGACCTGTAGCTGCCCTGATGGCCAGTACTGGAATGGAAAGCAATGTGCCTGTCCATACGGTCAGATCTTCAACGGCAAGCAATGTGTCCCCGACTGCGGAAAAGACGCCACCTATGATTACAATCAGAAGAAGTGTGTTTGCAAGAACAAGGGAGAGGTCTTTGATCAAAAGACCAAGACCTGCAGTTGTCCTGACGGCCAGTACTGGAACGGCAAGCAATGCGTCTGTCCATACGGCAAGATCTTTGACGGAAAGCAATGCGTAGAGGACTGCGGCAAGGATGCTCATTTCGATAACAATCAGAAGAAGTGCGTGTGCAACAAGAACGGAGAGATCTACGACTCCAAGTCCAAGACCTGTAGCTGCCCCGACAGCCAGTACTGGGACGGATCCAAGTGCGCATGCCCTTACGGAACCGTCTGGGACGGCAAGCACTGCAACCAGGATTGCGGCAAGGACGCTCATTTCGACAGCAACCAGAAGAAGTGCGTGTGCAACAAGCAGGGCGAGGTTTACGATAGTAAATCCAAGACTTGCAGCTGCCCCGACGGCCAATACTGGGACGGTTCCAAGTGTGCCTGCCCCTACGGCAAGGTCTGGGACGGAAAGCAATGCGTGCCAAACTGCGGCAAAGATGCTAGCTACGACAGCAAGCAGAACAAGTGCGTGTGCAAGAACATCGGCCAAGTCTTTGATAGCAAGTCCTTGACTTGCAGCTGCCCAGCCGGAACCTCTTGGAATGGCCACGCTTGTGTGCAGGATTGTGGCAAGGACGCTCATTACGACAGCAACCAGAAGTGCTGCGTGTGCAACAACAAGGGCGAGTCTTATGATAGTAAGTCCAAGACTTGCAGCTGCCCAGGAAACCAGTATTGGGACGGCAACAAGTGCGCGTGCCCATACGGATCGACTTGGGATAGCAGCAAGAAGACTTGTAAGATGAACTATCCTTGATGATATTTTATGAGTTCAAGAGGTAATACCTTGAGGAGGTATTATCTTTTATACTTAATAAGATGTGGCAATGTTTTGTTCTTCAAAATAAGTTGGAAAGAAAAAAAACGAGTGAAAAAAAGATTTGATATTTATATTGGACTGGATAGGAAAGGTCGTTCCCTTGATGACGAGTGGGATGAAATGTGTATATTATTCTATATGGGGTACATTTTAACGGCTTAACCACTGTAGTAATGCCGACGACTTAAAAACATCATTCATTATCCGTTACCGTTTGTGATTTTTGTACAGTTTAACACTGTCGTAATCTACGTAGCAGTGCATTGGGTTGTTCCGACAAAGGAAGGATACTCCCATGAGAGTATACACTCCATATTAAACAACGTTTGTACTTCATAATTCATGGGTATATCTCCGCTAATGAGACAACAGTTTATACTATTCAGAAGAATTTACATACAACTAAACGGCTGTGGAATTGAAATCCGGGTTGATGATGTCCTCTTCCAACACTGTACCGTTCAAAAATCGGGTACCTTTCCTCAATATCTCAACACGGCCGGGGTGCAAATGACGCGGCAGGTCATTAACTATCGTACCATTTGCGAAATGGATGCCATTCCAGGGTTTTGACAAAGTGGCCATTTTGAGCTTTGTGTTTGCGTTTGCCAGCAGCGGTGAAGATATCGTGCTCACGTCGCAGTTCTCACTGACCATGTACAAGTTCAAGCCAATAGCCAAGGTGTAAATATCTGCACTCAGTTGATCCCAGTCATGTTGGCCCTTGACAACAACGCCGATGTAATCGGTCAGGATGACGGTCGGCCAGCTCTGGGGAGTCATGTTATTTACACCCATCCAGTAGAGTGCTGGATTGGTGGGCAAAATCCCAATGCCTTCGATGGTAAGTAGAGTCGTGGTGACAATGTCCGCGCTCACAAGCCATTGACTAATGTGAAACGTATCAGAGCTGCCACCTCGAATCACTTGCTTCCAGTCTGATGCCTGATCTTCTGCCATCGGCTGAGTGTCGCCCAAATCAGACCAATCATCTGCAATTGAAAGTCGATTGGCCTGGTAAATGCCATCTGCTACCGAGTCTTGGGGCACGGTTGGCTGCAAGTCTCCAGCGAGAAGAAACACTACACATCCATTTCCTCCGTTTTGGTCCATAAAATAGGACGCAGGCTTTTGATTGAAAGTGGTACTAGTGTCCAGGTTGCCACAGCGGTTGTTGACGCCTCTGAGCTTACCAAAGAAGTCATTCACGATCGCAGTTGTCCAGTAAATGGGTCCCAGGCTGGGCACCTCTCGAATACCGATGAGGTATCTAACGTGAAAGAATATGACTTCTCCAGGGTTCTCAGCGGTAAATTGGTTGATCTCGCTGATAATATCATCAAGAGACTCGCCAGAATTGCCCACTGCAACTTCTGCTGTTTCATCATTGACGTGCAAGGTCCAAAAGCTGTAGTCTGAAGTATCCGTGATAGAGTGAATTGATCCGACACGAAGATCAAAATAACGAGATCCTGCGCGGAGCTGATTGTAGATGTTGAGACCTTGTGTTTGTGTATTCTCGCTGATACCTCCACTGAGAATCTGACCACTGATGGTGCTCATTCCAGCGTCGTGAGTGCCGGGCATGACGACATGCTGGATCTGCCTATCCTTGATGACTTCGTATATGCCTTTCATCCAATTTCCAGCGCCGTATTTGATAGACGTAATGAAGCCATAGCTGTCGCTTCCCGTAATCACCAGCGTCACTGGAGATTGGGCGGCAGGATCCAAGTATTCACGTTGACCTTGACCCATGCCGGTGAGATCAATTACCGTTCGTGCTGGATGTGAATCGGGAATATGAGTTGCAGCTCGAACAAAAAAGGTTTTGTCAGTTCCGTCAATAGCATAATATGCTTCACCACCGTCATCCACAGCCGTTTTCCCAGGCTTGTTGGTATAGACAACAGTGTTTTGGCGCGCATGGCCCTGCGGAATATCACCCCAATCAAATACATCCATCTGATATGAGTGCGTATTCTGCAGAACAAATCTATGAGGCGTCAGATTGACGATGGTGATGTATTGCTTCGAGCCGGGAACGCTGTTAACTAATCCAATGAGACTCCACGGCATATATGTTCCATTTGGTGGCATTTCATTGCTGTAAGTGATATTTTGAGGGTTGCAAGCTGCATTGACAGCGGCCGCGAAGAGCCAGCCCAGGCTAATCGCGGCTAAGACATGGTTGTACCTCATTGGGGTCACTTCGTACCCAAGTTTCGCGCTCGCTTTTTGTTCTTGGTGCGCGAATGCTGTAAGTAATTTCCCCTTCTATCTGTATAGACAGATTAGTCTGTATGAACACCGCTTTCAGATAGATGCCTCACTCACAAATTCCCACAATCGTGTAAAAGAATGTTTGAACTATCAGATAGCCAGTGGTCGAATTCGTGTACTGATGAAAGAATGACCAGCCGCAGGGCGAAATCTACAGGCTGAGTGTATGAGGAAGGGAATTTACAAAGAAAAGAGAAAATCCTCTACATTCAGGTCCTGCATTGCGACTTTATGTATGACCATTTATCCAGTCCTTCCTGGCGAATTCTCGCCCTGGCCCACAGAGCTATTCTTCGTGACCACATGCTTTCAACGGCTGGCGAAAAAAAACTGTAGTGAGTGATTGCATATTAGTAGGCTTCCTTCCGCTAATGGTCAGCAGATGGTAGCTGCATTGATGTGAATGATACCTACTAATAAGAGCTTCGGTATTCGCCAGGGGTCACGGATGTAATTGATAGGTCAGGAAGAGTTGCACGCCTAGGACACTAGGTCATTAAGAGTAGTTCAAGGGGAAAGGAGACGCCAATGAGATCCTCCAACTAACGCAAACTTTACGAAAAGCTTTAAGTGCCTAGACTTGAGAGCAGTTTTGAAGGGACATTGGCTAGCGGATTCATGACTGCTTATGGCAGGTCGGAATGCAATGCAACCCAATTGGTCGCCACTAGGAGCATCGTGAAGTGCGAATGGCAGCTGAATCATAACCCTCGTGAAAATATGCCGAATGAGATACAGATGAAAGAGAATGAGTACTACTGGGAGTCAAAGAATAGAACTTCGTCGGCATATCTTGCAAGACTTTCAAGACCATGCATCTCGCGCACTGGGCTGCTGACTTGAGCATCAAAGCGTGAAATGCGCATGTGGTCTACGTATCTGTCTGTAACTTCGCACTGTCTCGTCATCATCCACTCTCACTGAGCACATTTCGAATATACTTTAGCCCGTGACCAAGGTCAGGTAAACTACATATACCATGAGCACAAACGAGCCGAACCGAGGAAACTAAAAAAAAAATCCGGCTTAAGTTGCGCTCTTTTGAAAATTACAACGCTCTGAGTCCGCGCATGATGTGTGAAATGTCTGCTCTTCCTACAAGGTCTCTATGGCTTACAGCACAACTACGGTTTTAGTTAGCATCACCATAGCGCAAAGGTCGTGAGACAGGCACAGCAGTTTTAATACACCACAGGCAGCTAGAACGAAATAGAACATGGAAACTATGAGGTTGGAAAATGCTAATATAGCCCGCTCAATCAATTTTTATTATATATGATTAATACAGTTGCCGCGTCCACCTGAATCCTGTAAAGTCTAATAACTAAGAGGCAGCGGCGATCTTGCTCGTCGCGTTTCTCGTGATAATCTGTCGCTGCCTCTCGGTATATCGCCTAGAGCTGCGGCATTGAGCCGAATATTTTCTCTAGCGCGATCGATGCGATGAACTAGCAAGTGGCTCCTATTGGGGCTTGTCATAAAGAGCTTTAGTCTTGGCCCGAAAGCAAATCCTTCGAGAACAGGCCTTATTAGTCGTTGGAACGAAGTCAATACTCGCTCCATTCTTTCTCCGTTGTCGTGAAGATTGGATTCAAAATCAGAAATGCTATCCAAGAGGATATAGACTGTGGTTATTGGCTGTATTTGCCAGAATAATCGTTCAAACATGAAGCAAAGCGCATCGGTGTTGCCTGCTGCTACGGCGTCATACAAGCTTTGATCAACAAAGTCAAGGGAGAGGCTATAGGGTTTCGGATACAGTAGCAGTTGGCAGATGATACTCCTCAAGAGTCCCTTGGGACCAGAATCATCCTTTAGGGGGTCGGTATGACTGCTGCAAAAGAACTGCAGTACCATACCGCTCTGACTTTGGAGGAGAGTAGATGCGAAAGAAGCCGTGAAGAAAGACATTGGAGATGATCGTCCTACACTTTCTGTACGACAGCAACCATCAACTAACAGCAAGCCAGGCGCTTCGGATGATAGCCATTCTTGGAATTGTCGTTTTTGCCTTAAAAGAGTGGCATAGCCTAGTGCTTCATCGCTCATTAGACTTTCTTTGCGCAGAATACGCTCCGCATCTGCGATAGGATCGGGCGTCTGAAGCAAGTTGACGATGTCACTCTCAGTCAAGGCGGGGGCGGGAGGATGCTGAATGGTTTGGTGCGGTGCCGGATTGGGAGCAAGGGCATTTGACGGGAGCGCAAAGAGGCCTTTTACTCTCCGAGTTAGCTTTCATTATTCTGTTTGATACATGAAGGAGGCATGCTTACTTCGCTGGACAATGGCATCCGCCACAAACTGATACAAGGCGCTCTGCAGCTGCTCGTGAATTGATGCGGGCAAAGCCTCGACAAGTCTCTGTAGCCCTGCCTCAAACTCTTTTCTCTCCTCTCCATCTTTAGTAAGCCGTTTCCTTGTCTGTGCCATCTCGTCGGTCATCCCATTAGCAGCTTCAACCATCTGTGAGCGAAACTGGTCCACCTGAGAAGACAGCCGGTCATGGCCCTCGCTCGTCTCTTGTTGCAACTCCACAACCTTGACTTTAATATCATGAGCTGTTTTCCGGGTGGCCTCGGCTGCGATGCGCCCTTGCTGTGCCGACACTTTAGTGTCTTGCCATACATTCCTATCCAAATGAGATGTGGCTTCAAAGACCAATTGCTTTGCCTTGTATATCCGTTTCGATATGCCACTAATCTTTGCCGCTTCTACTTCCGGGATCTGTTTGACAATCTTCTTGAAAACTAGTGCCTCTTGTTAGAAAGAACACCGTGCACATATATCTTCCTTGCGGCGCCAAAGTGAACGTGGCCTTACCATTAATATCCTTATACGTCCTGTTCAAAATATTCAGGAGCTCTGAAAGACAGTCTACCAATGTCCCATAAAAGTCCCAGACTAAGTTTTTTAACCGCACCTCTCCGCGATATACATCGCTTATTTGGTAGACACTGGCCAAGACCCCAGGAACTTCGTCGAGCTCTTGCAGAATGTTTCCCACATTAGAGAGTCTTTTCTGGAAGGACTGGAAGACAATTAGACAATACACAGTCGTTTTTCCTGTGGTAGACTTACTTGGAAGATAAATACCAGGCCTGTCCTGAGGATACTGAGACCATTCTCATCAGGAATCGCGTCAGAAAGCCGTTCTAAGATGCCGATGGCTACGTCGCCTTTCCTTATCCATCCTCTAAAGCGACTATCTTCGGCTTTTTTCTCATAATTCTTTTTTGCTTCCTCAATACAATCGCAAACTCCTCTCCAGCTGACATCTTGATTAGTCGTTGCCGAATCGCCAGCCTGAAAAGATTTAAGAGCCTCAGATAAATCTTCTAGCTTGCTATGGCCAAATTAGAAGATTAAGATCACAAATAGTCGCGAGACGTGGAACAAGAGAATGCGAGAATTTACCGGCTGATAGGGATCCTCCATTCTGCACGCTGATTATTATACTCTGTTGGTGAGGCCAACCCCTGGTGAACAGACGCGCCCTCATTTTGTCTCCAGTCTTTCATCACTTGTATCTCGCGATCATTACTCATCACATCCCTCATCCCCTGTCCCACATCTAAAGGCCGTCGATAACTCATCGCGAGTTACACGATATGATCTTTACGCAATAATAACAAGAGAAAATGACAACTAGGTGGACATTCGTATAACAGCCTTTCTCTAAAATGAAGGGCATACAAAGTCTTGACAACCCCAGTTAATTGAGGCTGAAAACAATGACAAATTCCGAAGTTGATACTGATACCCCGCTCAGATTGGATGCCCTCATCTCTTCCAAAAAGGACTCAAGTCATAAATGACAGTAACACAAAATGTGGGCTGAGTATTTATAAGCTGCATTAGTCTCTTGATACAGGATTCTCATTCGACACAGGCCCTGTTCTTTCAGAGCTGCTTTTGCACAGGATCAAGCTCCTGGTTGCAAGGTGGGAAGATTTTACTGGATCACGTCTTTCTTTGTCCCCAAAGCTGAGGCTCTGATTACAATTCGCGACTTACCATGCATGGATCTATGCCTAACTAAGAGGAATTGCTTATGTCGCCTCATTTCACCCATTTACTTGCAGTTTCGTCTCCACAGTTCTTAAGGCAGCCATCCCCTCTCGGAGGAAGCATTTGCCAAGACCAGCCCTATTTCGCAACTATCTTCATTCCAATAGTTGAACAAACGTAACAAATATGGCTGCAGACGCGGGTACCGCTGCCGATCAGAATGGCGCGACAAGCTCGGGCAAAGAAAGTGCAACATCAAACTCATCTACTGTGGAGGAGGCCAAGAATGACTCTGCCAAGGAAGCCGCAGAACAAGTCGACAAGCCCAAAGACAACTCCGGCGACGGCAAAACACCTGAGTCTTCAAAAGATGAGAAAACCAACAAAGACGATACAAAACAAGATGAATCCAAAGTGAAGAAGGAAGAGTCTGAAACGACAACAACAGAGAGGTCTACCAAGACTCCTCCTGCACCAGCCAATAACACTGTGTCAGAGAAGAAAACTGAGAAGCCAAAGCCAAAGCCCATGCAGGCATTCTCACGCGTTATCCCAAAGCTGCGCGAATGTTTTTCTTGGGACGAGTTCAAGAACCATCAAACAGAGGAGCACAACCACGCTATCGAGACGCTTGTCGCCGGCGATTCCCTCAAGGCGGAAATCGAAGAATCGGCCCTTCTCTATGAAGGTCTTCAAGATTATCAGTATATGGGCGGCTGGGGAGGTGGAGGTGGACTTCGCAGAGGTTTTGGCCGGCGGAATCCTCAGCACAAGACTGTCACTGATGATGGAGACGAGGTTTGGCTGCAACGAGTCAGAATTAACTCAAGGGCAGTCATGATGTATCTTGGTCGCCAAAGCCCGGCTGGGAAAAAGTGGAATGGCCGGCCTCATGTTTTCCGTCGGCCTTTCCGTTATCTCATACACTTTCATGATGAGATGAAACAGGCACTGGCTGAGCTAGAAGAGTCGGCCTCGAATACCGACGGAAAGCCTGCTGACGGCCAGCCAGCTGAAGCTTCAAGCACTGAGAAGGGCAAAGAGAAGTCTGAAGGGGATACGCTCGGAATCGACTCTCTCTTCAACGATACCGATACCCTTGCCGAGATGAGACTCTATGTAAAGTTTATCGATGAGCAGATTATGCCAGAATATCTGCGATTCCAGGACGAAGATATGAACAATGCTCCTACGAAGATCAGATGGGACCTGCTCTGGTATCTCTTCAAGCCGGGAGACCTGGTCTATGTGCCTAATCTGAACAGTGGAGTTCGAGCGCGAATCCCAATGGGCTGGGATGGCGTCTTTCAGCGCCTACAGGCAGGGTTTGGAGATGGCCCGATGGAGACAACAACATCGTCATCCAACCACAATACGAGAGGGTCTCATACCGACCAAATGGTGTGGAGGATATATCGAGCTCCATTCAAGCAGTCGATTATTGATGGCTGTACCTGCGACACCTGTATGAAAATGGAATCCACTTGGTCTATAAATTGCTACCACATCGATTACGATGGCCAGAACTATCGTGCAGTCGGACGTACCATTGAGATCCCTTCTTTCGAAGGTGAGCGCGAGATCACTCAGTTGGCCTGCTATCCTATGAGATACGTCCAGCAGAAGGACGAAATAATGGAGAGGGGTAGACAATACGGAAGCAAGTTCATTCAACATATTGATCCGGCAAAGAGATACAGCTTCTACCGTGGCTGGACCCTTATCAAGACACCTCTTGGCCAATCTGTTGAGGACAAGAACGGCAGAATAATGACAAGCCCAGAGCACATTGAAAGCGAGATTCTTGTCGATTTTGAGGAGGCCTTCAACACAGACCCTTCCTGGAAACCCGATATTCTAGCAGTCGATCCGGCCACTTACAAAGTTGTGATTTCAATCGACAATGAGAGCCCTCTGCAGGAATGGCACGACAGTAAGCGCACAAACCTTAAGGACGCATGGGAGGACAAGGTTATTACCGAAGACGGTGTCGATATACTCCAGATGAACAAGTTTATCGAGACAGATTTGTTGCTGAGAAAGAAGAAGGACAATGATAATGAGATTGGCGAACTCGAAGGTGACAACCTTGCGCTTTTGCCTAGGCGGCTCTTTGCCTATGCCCTTTGGGAGCGCAAGTTTGTGCAAGTTGACGTTCGCGATGTGTCATTTCCTGAGCTGAAAGACAAGGATAGAGCTTTCGATAGCCTTCAGATCTCCACGGAGCACAAGACTCTCATTCAATCTCTGGTCTACTCTCATTTTAAGAAGAGAGTGAACGAAAGCAGCGTCGAGATTGCAACACAGGATCTTATCCGTGGCAAGGGCAAAGGCATCGTGATTCTGCTCTTTGGTGTGCCGGGAGTTGGTAAAACTGCTACTGCTGAAGCGGTCGCCCAGAAGTTTGAGAAGCCTCTGTTCCCCATCACATGCGGTGACTTGGGATTTACTCCCGAGAGTGTGGAGAGCTCTTTGAGTGAGATATTTCGCTTGGCTCACCTGTGGGACTGTGTCCTTTTGCTGGATGAGGCAGATGTCTTTATTACACAGAGAGACAGAAAAGACTTGGAAAGAAATGCCCTTGTTTCCGGTAAGAACTGCATCTTATGCGATTGACACCCTTCAATACTAACAGTTTATGCTACTCTATTATAGTCTTCTTACGCATGCTCGAATACTACAATGGTATCCTGTTCCTCACTACCAATCGTCCCGGTGTGCTTGATGAAGCAGTCAAATCACGAGTGCACCTTAATCTTCACTACAATTTCCTCACCGAGGAGCAAGTCGTTGCCATATTCAAGTTGAACATTATACGACTCAAAGAGATCGAAGAACAAGCTGCCAAGGCACCGAGGCACAACAAACTATACATCGATGAGGCAGATATCATTGCTTTCGCCAGCGAACACTGGAGAAATCACACGGATGGCATTGGACGGTGGAATGGGCGACAGATTCGTAATGCATTTCTCATTGCTGCCTCGCTGGCTCATTACGAGGGAGACATGGGCGAACGACCAGAAGGACTACAAAAGCAACTTACTTCAAAGCACTTCAAGAAGGTTGAAGAAACTACTAGGCGCTACGATGAGTATCGCGTGGCATGTCTTGGAGACACTGATAGTTATCTTGCACACGACCGATATGAAAGAGACGATGACTGGAATCCTCTCACAAGAGGAGGGGCAGCCAATCCCTATATGGCTCATGGTCAGCCTCAGGCCCCAGGATATCTACCCAGAGCGGGAAGTTTCCCGTGGCAACGACCGGTACAGGCTCCAGTTAATATGAACCCAAACTCCACGCAAAGGCAAGGAGCAGAAGGATGGTCAAATAACGCGGCCGCACGCCCGCCTGTCCCTGGATATCAGCCGCCTGCGCAACAACAAGCCCATGGACACCCTCCACCGCACCAGTTCTCGCAACACCCAGCGCACTTGGCGGGTAATACTCCTAGCAGCTCTGGTAGCCCAAACTATACTACTCAAGCACCTTATGGTTCATCCGTAGGAGGCCCCAGCGGACCACAGGGCTATGACTTGGGAGGAAATCCACAAATGAAAGCTGGAGGAGAGCAAGGAGTGAGTGAGGAGTGGAACGGGGGAGCTCCGCAACGTTGGCAGCAGAACCAAAATGGATTCAGCCACTATTGAGGGGATTAATCATGTCCTACGAGTATGGTTGGTTCCGTTTCGTGGATCACTGTGTGGCTTGCTAAGGAGGCAATGGCCATGTTGGCTTGAAGGAGTTTACTACAGTGCAGTTAAATTGACATCTTATGATACCCTACGAAGCACAAATTATTAGATGATGGAGTAATATGTTTGTAAATAATAAGCGCCATATGGCTTATTCCATGTATTGACAGAACTGTAAAATAATTTACATATGACAAAATATAACAATGGTATCAGATCGTGAGAACAAACTCCAGCTCGCTTTCAGTGTGATCCATAGTATCTTCTTCCAGTCGAATCCTCATTGGTTACCCTCAAATTACACTTGCTTAGTATCTGGAACCAAGCATACACCGCTTACTTCTTCTGTGCCCAGCCAATCTGAGTCTTGCCGCTGTCAAAGATAACATGTGCAGCCTTGAGGGCAATATCACCCAAGATGGTGAAAGGCAAGCCACCAGAGGGCTGGATACCACCAAAACACTCGCCATTGCCAGCCGGGGCGTAGTTGACCAAACTACCGGGAACTGTGATAGCGCCCTCTCCGACGGTGAATTTGAAGTCCGGCAGAGTGGTGTTACAGCCGAAAACATAGCCTCCCTGCACCGGATCCAGGCGGGCGCCCTGGACCTTTTGGTAGTAGGCTTTGGCGAGGTCGTCACCGGCCAGGATAAGAGTTGTGCCGGTGTCAGCAATAGCATCAAATTCTCCGCCGATATCGCTGCTGGTGCTGAATTGCCAAAAGCCCTTGCTGTTGTCGATGGGGGCATAGAGGATGTTGCTTGCAGCAGAGGGAACAGCGCCGAAGATGTAGCTGCCAGGAGTCTCGTGGCGGAGATCGGCAACAAAGAGAGGAGAGTCGAGGCTGCCGACAATGTTGTCGAACCAGGTCTTCTGAGGAGTGGGTGTGACTGTGTTAATGGAGCTGAAAGCGAGACCCACGAGACCATCGTTGTGACCTGAGGCAAACTGAGCCGAAACTTGCTTGGCAGACTCAACCGCCTGTGTCTTCACGGTGAGGCTTCCAACGGTGACAACATCGGTATAGACGTCTCCAGAGGATGATGATTGGTCTCCATAGGTAATATTCCATGAAGCTCCATCCAGCTTCTTAGACGAAGTGCTCTTGGATGGGTCATAGAGATCATGGCCCTGAGAAGAGCTGGCGTCTGTCTCGGAAGAGAAGACCCAGAGGTCGGAGCTACCGGTATCAAAATCCAAGTTGAGTTTCTGAGGAGGAGTGCCTATCTCAACAGGGACTAAATATTGGAGGTCATCACCGTCAGGTGTAGCGGTGACGTTGCCGCTGCCGCCGCGCTTGACAAGCTGGGTGGACTTGACGAGCTCAATAGCCTCAGTCAACGTCTTGGAAACTGGAACGCCATACTTGGCGTAGGCGCGGGCCAAAGCTAGAGGACCATTGCGGCCTGTGAAGCCTTTGTTCTCAGTTCTCTTGATCTCAAAAGAGCCAGATGTAGAGATGCCGTTGGGAATAGCACTGCCTGCTGCCATAGAGGCAGACAGGAATGTGACAAGGAAACTGCCGAATGTGGTGGGCTGCATTGTAAAGTATGTGGAAGAAACGAATATCTTCTAGAAGAGAAACTGGGCTGAATAAATAAGATCTGATCAGAAAGGATTCTCGTGATGCTGCGGTGGATGACTTCTAATTACCTTGGCTCTAGGCGAGATTGTCCACCTTATTTATCCTCTGTCTTTAGGGGGATCGACAGCAATAACTTCCAACAAGAAACAACACGATAAAACATACACGAGATATCACGAAAGTCCTTTTGATATCGCGAATATTAGGAGGTTAGTATAAGAAGAGAAGGTCGGAGTGCTTCCGACGACATGAGGCTACTTTGATAGACATTCGAAACTACTTGTAGGATTTTACGATGCTACAGCGCCTCATTAAGCAGCCTAATTTGGCAGCTGGATGCAAAGAGATATCTGAACTTTTGCGAGTCAGCTCGGAAGTCATCCTATAACTTGCTAGCAACAAGCGCAGTGGACAAAGACGTGGAGATCGTGGAGCCTGTGGATGCGACCAAGGCTGACCCGAATAGTGCCCTTAATACCGAGCCGACACTTTTTGGTGTTTTACAGTTAAAGATCTAATGCCATGGGTTATGCTATCGGAGAATATAGGCCAATCTCAGTCTCAGATTCCCCTTGGAGCATTAAGCATAGTTTCATCTAACATAAGGTTGCCTGAGAGCGAGTCTTCTATTTACTGTCATTTGTGCCATCCGGAAATGGAGGTACCACTCAGGGTCCAGGAACTGGGTAACACATGCTCGAATCAGCACGTTGAACTTTATTACACATGCTACGGTATCGGAGATCCTCATCTGACACGAGCGCTTTGTTCAAAAGGTCAAACAGCTTTGGTGAGGCCTTTTGGCGATCTGCAACAAAGAGCCCCAGGAAGAGGCGATCAGCCCGGCCGATCGCAGTGGACCGTCCCCGCTGGAAATGACCAACGAAAGGCCTGAGTCTCTTCTTACATACTAAGCATGTTTCAACTATATCCGCCCTTTGGGAGCATTGTATTGGTGGAGGAGCTGAGATACCCTAATTGTTTGTTTCTCCATAGTATAATGGAGATGATGGAGCTGTCTGCTAATGCTTCCTGCCACTGATGAGGTGGCATGTCAGATGCAGGTCCAGTTTCCTAAAACACCGCCAAAGACGACTTTCCCATGGAGACAAGGATCAGCCAATTCCCCTGGCTAATGCTGACATGTCAGTTCCTTCATCGGTGAACGATCACATGCGAGGTAAAACAGTGAGGCAAAGACGAAAAACTCCATGCAAGCTCGTGTACGGCTCACGCCACTGCACAGCCAAGCATAGTAGTTCACTTAGCATAAAAGTATGAATGTTCCCTAACATAAGAGGCAAGAAGGGCTAGGTGGAAATGCACCCGAATCATTGGATGAACCTTTGCGCCATTTTCACCTCATACCACAATTGACCGGAGTGTGAAGCCCGAGCCAATGATTAACTGAGGAGAAGGTTCGGATGGGTTTATTTACAACTACAGGAAACTGTATTCCTCCAATTCGCTTAGACTTCCCCGCGATTTCTTGTCTTTAGTTCGTGAGAATCAGCATTTAGAACCAAGCTTAAATCCCAGATGATGTTGGTGTGTACTGCAAAGTCGTACCGAGAATCGCCAAGTCGGAGAATTACGAGCCCAAGCGCAGCGGATCATGCGAAATGGTGTGTGACAGTAATTTGTGTGAAAGCGCACTTGGCGGACAATCTATAGTCCGGAATGACTCAAGTTGTTGAGCAAACTCTGTCTTCAAATTGTGCCGACCATTGCATGATTTTATTCATAACTCATTCGAGATGTTTGAGACGTGGTTGCGCAATCAAATAGCCCAATAGGGTAATTTTCAACACAAGGTCTAAGTAAATGATTCTAAATGAGAGCATCACCAATTGCTTATAATAATACATCTGGAAAAAGGAGTAACCATTGCACCAACTCGACGGGCGATACCAAAGCGTAGAGCGTTCGCGATATCAACGACTTGTCCGAAGGTCTTCTCGAGTCACTGGATAGATTTAATTTAATGTTTTTGCATTGAAAATTTGTTGTCTCACGGGCTTTAATCTTCAATCTTTATATAGGGTATGTGAGCATTGATTGATACTATCCTGTTCTGCTGTTGGGAAAGTTCTCCGCACGGGAGCTAACCTCGGCCCAAACACAAAGAGAATGTGTGAGAGAGATACAGATATGAATAGTATAAGAAGTCATAAATCTTGTCCCAATTCGGATGCAATACTGCTATCTAAAATTTCTGGATAATGCAGGTAATGCTCGCTCCGCTGCTCATATTTGCCTTACAGCTCGGTAGGCTCATCCCACTGCGCCGCTCTTCCTTTCAATATAGTAGATACAACAATACACGAAATGATTGAACAAAGAAAACTAGAAAACTTTTCGTGAGATGGTCATATCTACTCAGCAAAATGTAGCTTGACATTAACTCCCTCGCCAGGGCAGTTGGTCAAAGTCAAACCGTGCTTGATGGGGCCAACTTGGGAGCCATCAATGTTGTCGATGCGCTGCATCAATCGGATGACAACATAGCCAACCTCGGTAAGCGCAAATTGCTGGCCGATGCAGATTCTTGGTCCTCCGTTGAAAGGAAGATAATCCCAGCCCGGCCTGCGTGTCTCCCACCTCTCCGGCTTGAAGACTTCGGCATCAGGACCCCAGATATCCTTGCGGCGGTGCATCAAGTGAACCTGAACGCTCATGTTAGCATGCTACCTTAAAATTCAGGTGCGTTGAAATTGTGGCTTACCGAATAACCAACATCCTGGCCCTTTGGTACGAAAATCGGCGACTGTCCGTCTGGGCCGCCGCCAATAGGCAGCGTCGTGTCTACTTGTGCTGTGCGGACATTCATCGGCACTGCGGGATATAAACGCAG
This sequence comes from Trichoderma sp. IMV 00454, assembly GCA_001931985.1. Lineage (NCBI taxonomy): Eukaryota > Fungi > Ascomycota > Sordariomycetes > Hypocreales > Hypocreaceae > Trichoderma > Trichoderma sp. IMV 00454. The sequence continues at coordinate 70,637 of MSJK01000141.1, forward strand.
GCATTCATTCAGGCACCATTGGAGATATTGGCACCCTTTCATCTTCTCAAATGTGATTTCTTTAGGGTTGGAATATGTTCCGAATTCTTCCAAAATGATTGCTCGCAGTCGTCGGAATACGGGCTCATACGCGGGATCAGCCATGGTGTAGAAGAACCATCCCAGTGTAGATGCAGTGGTGTCTCGGCCGGCAAGCAATATGTTGAGAAGCTGAGATCGCAGCTCTTCGGGATCTCGGGTTTCTTTGGCCAGTGCATTGAGGAAGACGTATTTGTCCTCATTCACAGGCATCTTCTCGCCCTGAACGAGAGCCTTTTGAACAAAGTAGTCGACATAGGCGTGAACCCTTTTAACCATGCGTTTAAACTCGGGAGTGTGGACAACCCAGTAATTAGGACCCAGACGAGCCCCGATCGATAGATTGTACTGTGCTTTGTCAAAAGCAAATGCGAAGTTGCCGTCTTTTTCAGATGTTGGGTGGACTTGATCGAGCTGGCTATTGACGCTTTCTCCAAAGAGGAACTCGGTTGCGGAATCCAGTGTGAGGCGGAAGAACAGAGGCAGAAGGTCTACAAGATCAGTCCAGCCATCCGGACCAACCTGACGATTGAGCACCGTCATCAAAGACTTGACATGCTCCTCCTCTAGGTTAAGGTCGCTGACTTGGCCACGGATGAACTGCGGACGCAGCAGTGCTCTGGAGTGCTCCCATTGCTTGCCGTTTGTCGCGAACTTGCACGCAAAAGCAGTCAGCAGCGATCGTCAAACAATGGCATACAGACATCTGTATCGTAAACTTACAATGCCGTGTCCCAGCAATGGCTCAAAGTTCTCAGTCCGGTTCACGCCTAGGCCAAAGTCCTTGAACTTAAGCGCAAGGATGGTCTGGATGTTCTGAGGATCAATCGTCACCAAGGTGTCTCGGAAAAGCGGCGCCTTAACACGCAGCGTGCCCACTGTACGGCCATGCTTCTTGTCTTCGCGTCCAAAGTTTTCAGCAGCGTGGATGGGGAATCGCTTCTTGCGGCTCGCATCCACGCCCAAGACGATATCGGTAATACCTGTCGGGTCATAACCCGACATCCACACGGGGGGCTTGCATCCCAGTTCCCTGGATCGGGATCTGTATCGGAGGCTCTCGAGGATCAGGTTCGCGACATAGACAAAAGCCAACGCCGCGGCCGCAATGCCCGCTGCCAGAGACAATTGCATGGTGACAGTGTCAGCGACGTGGCATGTGGATTGGAGGAATGCTGAATGAATCAACAATGAATATTGCGAGAATAAAAAATCGAAGGAAAAAAAAAGAGCACTGACACCCTCGGCTATCAGAACTTCATTTCATTATGACAAACTAAGAGTGGTCATAGAGCGGCTATATACGGAGCCATCGGGGATCACTACATAACACTACATTTATAGCGGCAGAAGGAGAGGAGAGACGGACCAACTCAATTGCTGAAGACGGACCCCTCAAGCTCGTCCGGTCCCGTTTGGTGCTCCCACAAACAACTCGAAAAGCCGTGTCTCCGCACGCACTAAGCATGGTTTAGCAATACCCCAGACCCCAATGGTTCACCCGCGATTTACGACATGGCGCCATACCGAGACACCCTGGTCTATCTCTCAAGACGACCAAAGGTGAGAGAGACATTTCCTGTTGTGTCTCACTGTAACCAATTACAGGCTTCAACCGATGGAATGGCAATGTCTCAACGCACGGGCGTCGGATCTTATCGAGTGGCCGTCGCGAATCGTTTCTTTTCCGCTTTTGGCAACACGATCCTCATTGTTCCCCGGACTCGAACTGATGTCCGTCATGTGTGCTGCTAGTGCGATCTTCACATGTTGGGGCTAATCATTACCAGCAATAGATGCGGGGGACGGCACGAACCCGGGGGCTTGACGAAGCCTTTTAAGCCGGAAAAGCTGTGTTTTATATGCTGTGCCAGGTCATACTCCGTGTTAGCGTTTGTCCACGCAACGTATGTCTCACTTTTATGAGTTGAAGCCGAGGTAGGTCTGTACGTCAGCTTGTGAAGATGACGTGATAAATCCGAAGGAGGAACTCAGCCGCTGTTTGTACAACTGAGGCCAGAGTAGGAAATCGAGTCTTCGTCGTCAAAGCCATACTACACTTAGATATCCATAATGATGTTTGAAAATGCTCGTAAACAAGCTTCTGAGTGGCTTGAGACTCCAGCGGGCAAAGTAGAACATGTGAGACGGGAGAATGTGGATCAGCATCGAGGAAGTGCTTACTCGTAAAATTCTCATGGCCTGTTTTCGCCCTCATTTCTTTGCCCCGCCTGTTGGGAGACAAATAAACTCCACCAAAGTCATGCCCCATACATATATCGGGTATATATAAGCAGGTCTGATCCACTGGCGGAAGAATCACGCATACCTAAGCATTAAAATCTAGATCTGAGAGTCGGGGGAATTGTCCGTCTCCGGACATTTCTCAATAGCGCTTACTTAATTGGTTCAGCCCTAAGAACAAGGCATGATACATCGCGAGGCTTGACTTGGGCAAATGACAGATCATTTCAACATCTAGATCGATATATAACAAGTGAAAGAAGTTGGAAAGAGAGTATCCTCTAAGAAGCTGGGGTTTCGTTCTTCATTCTTTTCACCAAGTGGGTTATAACCTACCAAGCTCCGGTTGACTGAAGACATTGTTACACGAGTTTGAATGAGGAACAACCCAAATAATACAAATTAGGGCCTCCTCTTTACAGGTATCGTGAAATCATCTTAAAATTAGATACAAGTTGAACTATCTTGACAGTCTGAAAACTCATCGCTCAATGTGGAGCTATACGAACGGCGTTAAGCTGGCCATTAGTTGTCATCTTAGCCCCGCCGTTCAACTTACTTCAATGTATCTTGCCGAGTATATCACCAAGAATTAATCCGAGGCGCAACCAAGATATTTCTATCATCTGTAGTGTTTTAATACGGACGATTGCTCTTGAAACGTATATCAGCGCACCTAGTGACTTCCAGCTGTAGAGCCAATCATCATAACCACATGAATTAAGCAAGATGGCAGTCGGCGAAAACAACGAGCCGTCAGCTCTAGCTATCCGCCGAGTCACGCACGATAAAATCCTCATCTTTGGAGACTCCCTTACAGAACTCAGCAGCGATATTCACTCGCTCTCTTTTGCTCTCACACCCGCTCTGCAGCATTATTATTTCCGAAAGCTCTCCGTGGTTGCGCGTGGATATGGAGGCTACAGCTCAATCCATCTGAAACACGTACTGCTACCCACCTTGCGCGCAGAGACTGCAGCTGGAGAGACGATCAAACTCTTGGTGGTGGAAATTGGCACGAATGATGCCTGCGAGCGCGACATACAAACCGTGCCGGTAGAAACATATCGCGAGAATCTCGAATGGATTGTAGAACAGGCACGAAAATCCGGCGTCGAGAGAATTCTGCTGGTGGGACCAGGTCCTGTGGATGAAGATATGCTGGACCCTCCCATCTACAACAGAGTGATGCACAACCTGAAATATTCGGAGGCAGCGAAGGATGTTGCAGCACGCTGTGGCGTACCGTTCATTGACATGTGGCATACGATGATGGAGCGGGTAGGATGGAAGAAAGGGCAGCCAGTGCCGGGCCTATCAGGCACGGGCGGAACGGTGCTGAAAGAATTATTGTCGGATGGCGTTCATCTCACTGGCGAAGGCTACAGGATATGGTATGATGAACTGCTGGCGGTGATCAAGAGGGATTTTCCAGAACTACGATCAGAAGCACTACCGACGGTACTACCACACATCTTTGATGTAGATAGGGAAAATTTACCGGACACGCTATGGCAGGAAGTTCAAGTGAAGGAATAATAGAACTGACGATGTCCTCTTTGAAGACCTTTACCTATAGAGCTTGTAATTGAGTTTAAGTACTTTAAAGGCAAGTCTCTACCGTCAACAGAGCTAGAAAATTACATACTAGAAAAAGCCAAATAATATTTCGAGCAAAATGAGTTCAAAAAAAAAAAAAAACGCTTTATTCATAAACTATCAATCTGACTGTCTATATATTAAGAAGAAAAAGGAATTGATATATCGTTATGCTATTGGAAAAAAGGAAAAAGGAAACCATTTTATCTATTACTTCTTTTTTTTGGTCGATCACATCAATGTGACTGCACGCCCCCACAGCGTTTCATCCATCTCCGTTGACCGAACTATTTTCATTCGTTATAGCATGCATCATCCTCTTACGCCTCACGTCCCTGGGCAGCACAGACCTGGGCGGCAAACTTGCAGATGGTCAGAGTAGGTCCAAGCAGCTGCTGGAAGGGCACATCCATCTTGTACTCCTTGAAGATCCAGTTTCGCAGCTCAGCACCAATCATGGAGTCGATACCATAAGAGGCAATAGAGCCGTTCTCAGGGTCGACATCTTCAGGGTTGAGCATGAGCATGCGAGCCAGCTTGTCAACAAAGTGCTCGTTGACAGCAGTGATGGCCTCAGCGAGGGTCTCGGCGGCCTTGATGGTAGCAACAATGCTCTGGCCACCGGCACCAGCACCGGCATCATCGGCGGAAGAGTTGATGTCGTGGACCATGTGGCTGAAGCGGGCGTCCTCGAGCCAGAAGCTGTCGACAGCAGCGGCATCGTTGACAGCCTTCTGCAGCAGAGCAGGGTCAAGACCGACAACAACGTGGTCAGGAACAGTCTCCAGAGTGTTGGAGATCATGGCAGCCTCGAAGGACTGGAGGAGGTGCTCCTCATCGACACCGTACATACCCTTGCGCTTAAGGGCATCCTCAAGCTCAACGTTCTCAGCAACGACACCAACACCGAGAACCATAGGCAGGACGACAGAGGTGGCGGGAGCCTTGGACTGAGTGTGGCGGAAGCGGGCAAGGGAGTCAAGGTAGGCGTTGGCAGCAGCATAGTTGCCCTGGCCGGGAGTACCCAGGATACCTGAAACGGAAGAGGTCATGACGAAGAAGTCAAGAGGAGTCTCGGCCAGAACGGAGTGAAGGTTCTGGGCACCGACAACCTTGGGGTTAGTAGACTGCTTCCAGGCCTCGTAGGTCATGGAGTGGAAGAGAGCATCCTGTTGATTAAGGTTAGTCATGTTTCATCCTATCTTTGAGATTGTCAACTTACTCTCAGAACCATGGCAGCATGGACAACACCCTTGATAGGGTTCTCGGCAGGGATGCCGTTGACAGCACGGACAACATCGTCGCGAGAAGTGGCGTCACCGCGGACAACCTGGACGATAGCTCCAGCAGCCTCAAGGTCGGCGACCAGCTTGGCAGCGGAGGGCTGGTCCGCACCAGATCGGGAGAGGAAAGTGAAGCGGCGAGCTCCAGATTCCATCATCCACGAGGTCAAGCTACGACCGAGACCACCCAAGCATCCGACAAGCAGGTAAGTAGAGTCAGCGTTGAACTGAAGCTTAGTGCGGGTGGGCAGAGTCTGGATGGGCGTCACAGAGGCCTGGTACTCGACAACAGACTTGACCGAGCCGAAGGCATCGGAGTAAGCAGCAACAGCCTTGTCAAGGTCAGCCAGCTCGATAGCCTTAGTGGCACCAGGAGCGGCAGAAGACTGCTTAGCAATCTCAACGATGGCAGGCAGGAGTCTAGCGAGAAGCTGGGGCTTAGAGCCCAGAGCCTCGATGATGTCGAAGGGAAGGTAGCTGGCGCTCTTCTGGACGGGGATACCGTCAAGGACGCTGCGGCTGAGGTTATCCTTGCGACCGCTGTCAACGAAGCGACCGAAAGAAGCAATGGTACGCCATGCCTCGTGAGCATCGTTGGAGTCAACGCTGCCAGCGCTGAAGACAACATCGGCACCGTGGCCATCGGTGAGCTTCTCAAGCTGCTCAGAGACCAGGCCGTTGGAAGGACGGAGGATGTTCTCAGTCTTAAGGCCGAACTGCTTCTCCAAGAAGGCAGCCTCGTCATCAGTCTTGGCCACAGCGTAGACGGTGGCGCCCTTGAGCTGAGCAACCTTGATGGCAGCGGCACCAGCGAAGCCAGAGTTGCCGAGGACGAGAACGTTCTCGTCGTCTTGGACGGAGGCAAGAGTCTGGAGTCCGTGCAGAGCAGCGGCATAAGCAGTCAGGCTGCTGACAATGCCAGTGAGATCATCACCGCTGGCAACCTTGTGAAGCAGCGTAGCCGGGACTTGCTGGTAGCTGTCGAAGCGGCCAATGCTGAATCCAACAACCTTGTCACCAACCTGGAAGCCAGAGGCGCCAGATCCAACTCGCTTGACAACACCGCCAATCTCGTGGCTGAAGGTGGTGGCATAGTCAACACCGTTGATGACGAGAACGCCCTCCTTGGTGAGACCGGAGCTCAGAACCTCAACCTCGACATGGCCAGGCTTGACCTCAGGGGCGGAGTCGTCCTTCTGGAAGACAACCTTGTTGCGGAGAGCCTTGCCGTGAATGCGCTCACCAAAGGTGAACTTGACATCCTCAGCCTTGTTAGCGCCAGTGTAGACGTTGTTCAAGCCCTTGGTGCGGACAAGTCGGCTGATGTAAGTCTTGCCGTTGGACAGGACAAACTCGCGCTCAGGAAGCTCCTCAGTCTTGGCCACTTGGAGCTGGGCAATCTTGGTGATGGCCTTGACAGTCTGCTCGGGCTTGACGTTGTCGAGATCGACGTCAAGGGTGCGGAAGTCAATGGAAGCCTGCTCGGAGGTAATGGCACGAGCAAGACCAGAGATCATGGCATACTCGGGCTTCTTACCCTCGAGAATAGCACCAGTGCTGACCCAGAGAAGGTTAGAGGTCTTAGCAATGATGTTCTGGATAGCAGCAAACTCTTGCTCCTTGAGAGTGAACAGAACAGGGCCCTCAAAGTCAGCCAGGACGACGACATGCTCAGGAACAGCAGAGGTCAGAGAAGCCTCAAGGCTGGAGAGAGTGACCTCCCAGCCAAGAGCCTCGAGGGCAGTTCGGACAGGAGAGACGATGGAGCTCTGGGTAGTGCGGTAGACCAGCTGCACAGAGTGCTTGTCGGTCTTGGTAGCCTCCTCAGCCTTCTTGGCGACAGAGACACCGGCGCCAATGGCAGTAGCTCCGGCCTTCAGGAGGCTGTCCAGGGACAAGTCACCACCAGCGACGAGGATATCGAAAGACTCCTTCTTGAGACCCTGAGCCTCGAGCTCCTGGGCAGGGTCAACAACGACAATCTTGGCGTTGTGGTAAGGAGCAACAATGGGCTTGAAAGTCTCAGCCTCCTCCTCAGAGACAGCGACGATGGTGTAAGAGGCCTGGGGGTTCTGGCTGAGGATGGCAGCGGCGTTCTTAGCACCCAGCTCAATAGACTTGTAGCTGGGGTACTTGAAGAGAGCAAGGTTGACCAGCTCAGGAGCGCTGAGGCCAGCCCTGTTCTCGACGGCATCGACGTCAAGTTCCCAAGACATCTCACCGTAAGGAGCCTCCTCAAGAGCACTCTCAGCCTTCTGAGGAACAGCAGCCTCGTAGGCAGTGGCGCGCATGTTGGTGAGCTCCATGATCAGCTCGCCGTCGGCAGCAACCATCTGGACGTTACTCTCCGAAGTACGGAGACCACGGCGGTGGACAGTGGCATAGGCAGAGGCCTTCTGCACCTTGAGCTGCTCTTCGGTAGGAGGCCAGATGGCGACCTCATCAACCTGGACGGGCACAACACCACAGTCCATGGCGTTGGTTCGACCAGCGTAAATGGCAGCGATGGCAAGCTGCAGAGTAGAGTCGATAACAGCAGGGTGCAGGATGTATCGGGACTCACCCAGGGTCTCGTCAACAACCTGCTTGATGTTGGTTGAAGAGGCGGCCTGGTAGTTTCGGCCGTCGAAGCGGATGTCATCCATGTCCTGGAAGGTCGGGCCGTAGTCGAAGCCAACCTCGCGCAGAGCCTGGTTCCAAGCCTTGCCAGTAGCACGCTGAGGCAGGTGAGGAACAGAGCGAGGAGTCTTGCCGCGAGGGCGAGTGTTGATGCTGATGCTACCAGACATGTGGTCCTTCTTGACACGCTCAGAGTCGACAGATGAGACGTTCCAGTCCCACCAGCCAGCACCAATGATGGATGGGCGCATGTTGAAGAGGACTTCAATGCCATCATCGTCATCGGGGGTCACGAGAGCAGTCTTGATAGACACATCGCGGATAACATAGCTCTCAATGTTGACGGGGGTAGCGCTCGTCTCGTTGATCTGGCGGATGGCTTCAATGGCCATGGCGAAGTAGCCAGCGGCAGGGAAGACAGACTCACCACCGAGGTGGTGGTGCTTGAGCCAAGGCAGATCGCGGATACGGAGCATGTTGCGCCAGGTGGGCTCAGCCAGAGAGTTACCGACGACCAGCTGTCCGAGGACATCGTGACGAGGGTACTTGGGCAGACGCTGCTCCTGAGAGCTACGGCTCTCGGCCCAGAAGGGTCGAGTGTAGTTCCACTGGTAGGGAGGGAGATCGACAATGGTTTGGCCCTTGAGAGCCTTGCCATTGCTACCACGCTGGTCAACGTAGGCGTTGGAGATCTTCTCCATGTTCACAGGGTAGCTGCGGAGGAAGAGCTCACCGGCAGTCTTGAGGAGCTGCTCGGCACAGTTCTTGCCACGCAAGAGAGTAGGGATGTAGTCAATCTTGTCGTTCTTGACGGCAGCCTTGATCTGCTTGATGGGACCGGCCATGGCGGAGTGAGGGCCAATCTCGATGAACAGGTCGACATCAGAGAATTCCTCAGCAGCCAGGATGGTGGTGACAGCCTGGTCGAACAGGACAGGGCTGCGAAGGTTGGCACTCCAGTAAGTCTCGTCAACGACGTCCTCATCGCCGAGGATCTTGTTGTAAACAGATGAGACCATCTTGGCGTTGGTAGCCAGAGGAAGGCTGCCCTTGACCTTCTCCTTAGTGGCTCGGACCATCGCCTCGTACTTCTCGGCGACAGGAGCCATGTGGTGGGAGTGGTAGGCCTTGCCGTTGGTCTTGACAGGACGGGCAAAGACACCGTCAGCGTCAAGCTTGGCCCGGACGAGCTCGAGAGCATCACCGTCACCAGACAGGGTAACAAGAGCAGGGGAGTTGTGACAAGCAACTACAACCTTGCCCTGGTACTCGGCCAGGTACTTCTCAACAGCCTCAGCGCCGAGGCCAACGGCCATCATGGCACCGCCAGTGTTGACATCACGAGCAACCTTACCACGGTAGTAAGCAGCAACAATGGCCTCATCGGCAGAGACCAAGCCAGCGGCGTAAGAAGCGGCAATCTCACCAGAAGAGTGACCAACGGTGACCTTGGGGGTGACACCCCAAGATCGGAGCAGCTGAACAGTGGCGATCTGGATAGCAGTGCAGAGAGGCTGAGAGAATTCGGCATCGCTGATGGGGGAGGTCTCAGCGTGCTCCAGGAGAACATCCTCAATAGACCACTCGGGGCCATCGGGAAGCTCCTCAAGGACGAGGTCAAGAGCACGAATGGAGCGGAGGAATGAAGGGCAGTAAGCCATCAAGTCAGCACCCATGCGAGCCCACTGAGCACCCTGACCAGTGAAGACAAAGCCGACAGAGCGGATGTTCTTCTTGTCAGCGAAGGTGAAGTTCTCGCCAACATTCTCAAAGACCTTGGTCAGAGAGTTGTAGCTAGCGACAGCGAAACCCTTGCTGGCAAGGTTGCTACGGCGGTTACCCAGAGTGTAAGAGAGATCAAGCAGGCTGTACTTGGAAGCAACCTTGCCGTGGGCGTCAATGTTGCGGCGAACAGTGGCCTTGTCGTGAGCAGAGAAAGGCAGCAGGAAGGGGCGGTTACGCTCAAGAGCACGGCGGCGACCGGTGGTCTTTGGCTGCTGAGCCCAGCTGTCTGTGTAGGTGTAGGCAGGGGCGTTGCGAGTCAGAGAGTCGGTGCCCTCAACGATAACGTGAGCGTTGGTACCACCGTATCCGAAAGAGTTGATGGAAACACGACGGACGGGGAGGTGACGAGGGAAGGGAACGGCATCAGTAGGGACCTTGACCTTCCAGTCATCCCACTTGATGGCAGGGCTGGGGTTGACAAGACCGCGAGTGGCGGGGATAACACCACGCTCGACGATCATGATGGCCTTGATGAGGGCAGACAGACCACTGGCAGCTTCAGAGTGGCCAATGTTTGTCTTGACTGCACCGATCCACAGGGGCTCCTCACCAGGCTTGCGGTCCTGGTTCATGGCAATGGAAACGGCGTTGACCTCGAGAGGGTCACCGACGGCGGTACCAGTACCGTGGCACTCGAAGTAACCAGTCAGACGGGGGTCGAGATCACCACCGCGCTTGTAGGCAGCGGCAATGACATGAGCCTGACCATCACGGTTGGGGTGGGTAATACCAGCAGCAGGGACCTTGCCGTTGGAGTTGGTAGCACTGGATCGAATAACACCACGGATTGGGTCACCGTCACGGATAGCATCCGAGAGACGCTTCAGGTAAACGGCGCCGACAGCATCAGCACGGCCATAACCATCAGCAGAGGCATCGAAGGTGTGGCAAGTCGAAGTGGGGGACAAGACACCAAGCTTGGCAGTGTTCATGTGCTGGTCAACAGTGATGATCAGGTTAACACCACCAACGATGGCACCCTCACACTCCTTGTTTCGGAGAGCGTTGCAAGCGTTGTGGAGGGCGTAGACAGAAGATGAGCAAGCAGTGTTGCACATGATGCTAGGACCGTTGAGGTTGAAGACGTGGCTGATACGGTTGCTGATGATACCAGTGTCGACACCGGTGGCAGCCAGGGAGTGACGGAAAGAGTGCTCCTTGAAGGCCATCTGCTGCCAATCAGCAGTGAAGCTGGCGGCGAAGACGGCAGTTCGGGTGCCAGCAATCTTCTCGAGAGAGATACCACCGGACTCGAGAGCCTCGTAGACAACCTCGAGCAGCTTTCGCTGTTGAGGGTCCATCCACATGGCCTCGACGGGGGTGATACCGAACAAACCGGGATCGAAGTCCGCAAGATCATCCTTGAGGAAGTATCCACCAAGGACACCGAAGCTTCCAGGTCGGTCATTGTTCTTGTGAATGTGGGCGTCGATGTTGAATCGAGTCGAAGGGACCTTGGGCGTGTTACCAGTGCCCTTGCTCATCATGAGGTCCCAGAATTCGGAAGCAGACTTGACATCGCCGGGCAGACGGCAACCTGTAAGGGGAGTAAGCAATTCAATTCGTGAAAGTCGAAAGTGGAAATCAAGAGTAATACGTACCCATGCCAACAACAGCAATTGGCTCCAATTGTTCATCGAGAGGCTTCTCAGCGTAGTCGGGGAAAGAGGCGGCAGCATACTCGTCATCGCCAGCGGAAGAGGCAGCGCTGGATGGGGACGTATCAGAGTTGTGCAGACCGTCAAAAGACGACTGGGAAGAAGGGCTAGCGTTTCGAGTAACAGCAGGCATCTTGAAGTCTTGAATAATGATTGTATTTGGGGGATACAAAAGTTATTCAGGTGGGGTTGACTTTTCGAGTTGCGTTTTCAAAACGAAGTTGAAGCTTTCGAAGAGAAGGTTTTCGGGGCTTTGGAGCTTCTGGAGTTGTTTGCGAGGGTGCTCTGCACCAAGGCTGTGTGTAAGTTGATTGATCTTGTGGGGGGGATGGAGAGAATTCAGTTCACTTTGGAAGCGGCCAGGACGAGACTATTATACCTATTGTCATTCATTGTTTGACGCCTACATGGCTATCACATATCTCACAAATCTGCGGCATCTAAGGTACTACGGCGTATGCCGCTCCGGAGCGGTGCCCGTCTGCCTCTCAATCTGATAGACAGATACTGCGCTGCGCAAATCCGATAAGCCGTTGGCCAAGTGTAAGCACGGCGGCTGCGTTACAAGCTCCCGCCGTCCGAGATGACTCCATACGCCTCGCGGAGTGCGAATATACGGATCACCGAGTATGCTAGTATCAGTTCCGCCCAGCGGGTCAAGTGTTAGATGCAGGGCCTTATGCATGTACGGTAGGAAGCCGTCCAGTCTAGTGTTACAGTTTACAGTTACTGGCCTTGTCTGAAGGGGGCTGACGGCACTTCCTTACAAACCAGAGCCACGAGGGCCTTCGCCATTGTTCTACCCCTGCCACCCCACGATCCGCGGCCCTTGACTCCCAAGCCTCCAAAGCTGCGGCGATCCTCCTCCTCCGGTGTAAGACGCACTTGAATTGCGCGCCCTTGGATCCACAGATCAGATCGGGGCTGCCTCATCGGGGCTAGCATCCCATCAGCACAGCTTCTCTCGTGTCCGAGCAACGCTTCGACCCGCTCCGAGACCCTGGAGACCGGGAGGGAGTGCGCAGTTTGCGCGAATAAGCGCTCTCATCTTATCTATCCCAGATCCCAGGGGTGCGGAGGCGATTATGTACCATTACGAAATGACAGGTACATGCATCCCGGCCACATGTTCGCGTTACTGTGCATGCATCGATTACCAGTAAGTTACACACCCATTTGTCACATATAATACTCTAAACCTAGTAAGCGGAGCAAGCGGTTCCGAATAGTGCTATCAAGGTACGGAATGGGAAATCGAGAACGATGTCGACAGAATAACCGCCAGGCTTACATATGAAGATTAGAATTACCCGGGAGTAACACTGATAATTGATGATCCAATGGAAGAAGGGAATCAGATAACAAAGAAAAGATTGAAAATGGAAAATTGAAATTTGTACTGGTTATTCATTGTTTTCAAACTCTTTATTGTCGGAGGATTGGTTTGAATGCAGAGAGTTAGATCGGAGTGTTTGGTCAGTTGATTTCTGTGAAGTTATCGCCACCATCTACAACTACCCTCTCCTTCAATGCAGTAGATTTGCTCTCACGTAAATAGGTTTATCCATGTTATCACTAAAAATGGAGAATCTAGGTTGTTTCTTACATATAACAGAGGCTATTTGTCGAATAATAGATTATACAAAATAGATTGTATCGTACCATGGCTGAGGAAGCCAACAACAAATGCTAGTAGAATTGATTGATTGTTAGCTAACAACATCATAAACTACCAATGCTCTAGGAAGGTATCAGCCTGTTTCATGCATGCATGTTGCATTATCTGTACATATAAGGAATTCCTATTATGCCAAAATATACCTCTCAGCCACATCCTCCATTACTGTATCCACCGTGTTCAACGATACAGCCCCATGTCCCCTTGCTTACTTCGCTTACATGCAGCTCCTACAGGCTAGACTTCCGCCTCTCGGTCATTAACCATCCGAGCCCCAGCTACGGCAATTCCTGCTAGTGTTCAACAAAACAAATTCGCCTATTCATCTGCGTTTCCTCTGTTCGGCTGCCGCATCCAACTCCCCTTCCCTGTGGCACATTAGCCATGCTAGACCCGCTCCGGGCCCTGCAGCTGCGGTAATGGCAGTGAGTTTTACCATCGGCCAGCCCGCCCTGATCTTCTCTCCCAGAAACTGAGAAGTTATAGCCTTCTGAGGACTGAGCATGTACAGCCCCATGCCGATCACACACAGGTAGATGAGGACATGGTCATATTGCATGAAGAGCATTGCACCTTCAGTCATGTAAGTCGGGCTGTCAGCTATGACAGCAGCATGATTAGGCCAGTAGACGCGATACCACGATAACTCAGGAGCAGTGTAAGCCCACACTGCAACTCCAATGTGGACCACAGCGCTGGTGAGGCCAACAATCCAGTAAGCGAGAGTCACTGGCTTGCGAATTCCCTTGTAGTTTTCTCCAGAAAACAGGACGCTGACAAGGTCTTGGAACAGGCCCAGGAAGAAAGGGCCAAAGAACCAGACTACCACGCCGTCCTGGATATCAAACGGCTGGGCTCCCAGGGCTGAAGGGAGCAAGAGCGGGAGCGAAATAACGATGCTCCAGAGTGCCGTAAGTGGAAGGGCCTGGGCCTGGTCGTTTGAGAGGAGCGAAGTCTTGCTGCCTAGTCTCTTCGACACGTACAAGTGGCAATACACGGGGAGCACGGAAGCCGCGCCACACCAGTTCCACAAGAACTGCCATACCGCCGGACTTATCAACAATTACAGATTAGTCTGGAGTCGTAAGTTGGGTTGTAGTGGAATAAACATACTATCTCAGTGGGCCTGTCTTCCTGTTTCGACGATCTTCAACCAATGTCATGATGTTGAAGACAACCAGTGCAAAGACGAGATCCACCAGCATCAGGAATGGACCAAGATCGCTCAAGTCTGCCACGTTGTTGACGGCACCAAAAAAGACAACTAGCAGGCCGAGAACAAAGTCAACGGGCCAAATGCCTGTCCAAGAAGTCTTGACAGGGGTGCCAGTGGGAAACACTCCTTTCAGATTGGTCCAAAGCATTGTCATGAAAGAGCCGTTCTGCATCATGACAATCCATTGCGAGTAAAACCCAAGGCCAGTAAAGGCCCTGAAGACGTAGTAAGCATCGACCAAGGCCATGACTAAAGTGATGATTTTTTGTCCTTGCAAGCTGTGCTAGTGCACTGCAACAGCAGTAAGTGGTCGATACGTACGAGTACGAGTGGGCAACTAGCGGTTCCGTTTCGTTTTTTGGACGCAACTCCGGTAAGGGTGCTGTTTCGTGTGAGAGGATGGCATCTTTGTTTATACTAGCATGCTGCGGAGAGCAAAACTACGAGAAGCGCGATCTTTCAGGCAAACGCACAGCAGATGCGCTGTCAGGATGCCGAGCTGACATCAAGATTCCCTTAGCATTCGTGGTGTTTGACCTTGCAGCTTGGTGTAAGACCGTTGAGCTCCGAGTTCCAGGCGGGCCGGAGGTCCCCGCTGCGGTCCGAGGTCGCCCGTGCGGCATCGTCAGCCATAAGACCGGGATTTTCGCATTCGTTTGCTGAGCTCACAGATAAACTAAATTCCAAGCAGCGAATCATACGACTTGACCATGATTTTCGTATGTTCCATCATAAGCAGTAGTCGACTCTTGGGCTTGATGACAGAGGGTCGATTGATATAAAGAGTAAACTAGCAGGCTCATCGTGCACTGAAGCTCGTTAAGAGATGAATTCGACTGGCAATTAACCAACTCAGTATTTCTGCACGTGATAGATCTATAAACGCCGCTTCCCCAGACGTTTATCGCCAGCCATGGACTCTACAGCGGAGAAAGTCGACGTTATTGTCGTTGGCGCTGGTAAGCACTAAGTTCCTGGCATACCCCTGCCTGCACATTCTGAACACAACCACACACTCTTGTTTGCACCTCGAAACACTGCTGATACTGGCCAACTTGTGTGCTTTGTAGGCTGGAATGGTCTAATTTCTGCGAAAACCTACCTCGACTTCGCGCCGACGACCAATCTTGTTATCATCGATGAGCAGAGCTCGTTTGGTGGTGTATGGGCAACCGATAAGCTTTACCCGGGTCTCTATGCGCAAATCAAACATGGATTGTTCGAATATTCCTTCTATCCCATGAAACATGAGGGTATCACCGACGATGGATACGTTTCTGGTGAAACAATTCACAACTACTTGACCGATTTCGCCCAGGACTATGATCTGACCCGCCGAACTCGTCTACGAACTAGGGTGACTCGTGTTATTCGACTGTCATCTGGTGGATGGCGTCTAGAGATTGAAGATAAAGCTCCCATTGAGTGCGAGAAGCTTATCTACGCCTCTGGAGCAACTTCCCACCCTGTCATACCTGCTTGGCCGAGAAACAACTTTACCTCTACCGTTATCCATTCCTCCGAAATGGGTGTGCATCTTGAGGCGCTTGGAAAAATCAATACTGCCACTGTCATTGGAGGAGCAAAGTCAGCCTACGACACAGTCTTTTTCCTGCTGAATGCTGGTAAAAAAGTTAACTGGATTATCCGAGAAGATGGATCAGGACCCCTAGCCATTATGCCTCCGACTCTCCTCGGCCTCAGAAATACCATGGACGTGGTCACCACCAGATTCATGGCATTGATGGGCATGAGTATCATGAGTACCGACGGGGCTGGTCACCAATTCTTCCAAAGGACTCTTCTCGGACGAGGAATGGTCTACATCTTCTGGCTAATCGTCAACTGGATTGCTGATCGACACGCTGGCTACTCCAAGTCTGAAAATGCCCGGAAACTTCGGCCTGGCCCCGAAGGAAACGGAATCTTCTGGGCGAACGCAGGTCTCGGAGCAGCCAGTGTCCCTCTCTTTTGGAAGACTTTCCACCGCGGCGACTGCACCGTTCACAGGACAGATATCGCGTCACTTGATAACGGCAATGTTGTCAACCTGAAGAACGGCGAGAGCTTCCAGACGGATTACATTGTTATGTGCACTGGGTTCGACAAGTCATTCCAGGTTTTCAGCGAAGAGCTGCAGCAAGAGCTTGGATTCCTACCCAACCCTGAAGAAGACGAAAAGTGGGCCAAGCTTGGTGAAGAGGCTGAGAAGACTGTTGATGAGCTTCTACCTTACCTCAAAAAGAGCCCTTTTGGCGAGAAGAAGTTTGAACGAGAGTTGACGGCCGGTGGACGGAAGCTTCTACACGGTCCTAGCCGACACTACCGCCGCCTTATTGTTCCTAAGCTCGCTGCTCAAGGAGATCGCTCAGTCACCTTCCCTGGTTTCATCCACTCTATTTTCACTCCCACAGTATCTGAGACACAAGCCCTTTGGGGCACCGCTTTCCTACTCGGCCTCCACGATGTTCCATCTCAGGAAGAAATGGAACAAGAAGTTGCTGAATGGAACACCTGGACCGGAAAGCGATATGTTGCTCAGGGCCGAAAACATGCCTATGCTATCTACGACTTCCTCCCAGTAAGTGGACCTTTATTCCCATTGTAATCTTATTACTTTATTCTGACATGCATACAGTACATTGATACTCTTCTCGGCGATCTCGGCGTCAAAACTTACCGCAAGAAGGGTTTCTTCTCAGGACTGTTCGCACCCGCATACCCGAGCGAGTACAAGGGCATGCAGCAAGAATACCTTCAGTCATTGGGTCAAAGGGCAACTCCCGATTATACTGCTTCTGGTTCTATGACCCCTGTCTCCGCCGGGTCCGCGACACCCAGTGTTGGCCCTGATGGGCTTAGCATTGTAAAGCAAGAAAACGGCCACACCAACTCGGTTAAGCCTCTTGGATTTAACTGATTGTCAATGTGGTGTTGAGTGTTTTGTTTTTTCTTTTTTGTTTTACTTATGATGGCCGACATAATGATACATATACATATTTAGTTTGAAAAGATGGTACGGAGTGGTTCTAGCAGTAGCATTTTCCTATATCAGTTATATCTAAGAGATTCCACAAGCAATTAAAATGAAGTTGACATATTTCTGGAGACAACCTGAATCTTCTCGCTTTCATGTGCAATCACAACTAACTCCTACCTACTAGCTAAAAGCCTCTCAAAGGTGTCACTGGAGAAACCAATAATACAAGGTAAACACCGTAGTTGTAATGAAAACTCCAGAGTCTTAAGAATGGTAACACGCAAAAATTGGTAATCTGGCAACTGCGCAAAGAAGAATGAAGCAAATTTAAACAAAAAAAAATGGCATAGGTGGGTTCTATACAAACTGTAAGATCGGTTTCAGCAATGGTGCCTGTCCAACTCTTGGACCAAGCTAAGTTAGACTGCTATCTTGATCGTATTTGGCTCATGGTTCATCTGACCAAAAAAAGAAATCTGCCATTATAGACTCTGTTGTTAAGTAGAGATGTAAGCTACGAGTCTTTGACTAGGTAGTTTTAATCGAGTGTGCTGCGCATCCTATGGCTATCGGTAAAGTGTAGCACTCAGTAATAAACACGCATAATCTTGCAAAAAACACAACATTATTATTGATCCTCTGTCTCACAACTACTTGATAATCTAAGTGCAAGGAAAATTGTTTCTAGTATAGAAGGCAAAGGAAAAACAATGACCCATAATCCGAGCCACCCAGAGGTTTGGGTCACAAGGGGGTCTCTAAACCTCAGCGTATCCATACCACTTCTGTCTCATACCCCAATCCCAGGGCAAGCATATCATTCCCTCATTTCAATCAGAGTCTCCCAACAACTCCACGAGTTTAGGCGCGGCAAAGTCTGTTGTTGCCGTCCACAGTCCAGGCCTCACTGCCGACAGCAGTGTTAGCATAGAAAAGGGAGTTGGGGTCGTACTTCTTCTTGATTGAGAGAAGCTTGGGGTAGTTGGAGCCGTGGAAGGCCTCCTGCCAGTTGTGCTGCTTGTAGTTGGCCTCGTTGAGGTAGACACCACCACCAGGGGTGACAGCATCGATCATGGGCTGCAGGACGTTGGCGGCGTAGTCCTGACGAGCCTGCATGGCAGCGGGAGCGGCAGTGGGGTCCCAGTCACCAGGAGTCAAGCACACAGACAGACCAGTTCGCCAAGCGGGGTGGACAGCGTTGTCGGGGTGAGCCTGGTAAGAGACGTTGAAAGCCTGGCAGGGGAAAGGAGCATAGCCTTCAGTCATGGTGGCATTGCGGAGGGCGTTCATGATGATGGGGTTCTGCTTGGGGTCGAGGAGGAGATCTCGGGGCATGATGCGGCTACCGGTGAAGGGAGCGTAGTCGGAAGTACCCTCAGGCAGGGGTCCAAGGTAGAAGGAGACGTGATCGTAGTAGCTGGCAGAAACACGAGGAGCGTATTGGTACTCAATACCGCGGCTGGTAAGATCATCAAGGAATGGCTTCATCAGAGCGTTGACACCGTCAAGGTCCTTGCCGGGCATGGTAAAAGCCAGAGTGAGGAACTCGTGAGGAGTAAGGACGTAAGTGGCACCGTTACCAGTGTCAACGAGGTCGGGGAGAAGAGTGTGGAAAGCACCGATAGCCTCCCAGAAAACGTCGTTGCCAACCTTGCTGTCGTCGAAGACGAGAGAAGCACCGCCAACGATACCGTCCTTGTGAACTCGGCTGGTCATGGACAAGACAACACCGAAAGTGCCGCCACCACCACCGCTAATAGCCCAGTAGAGATCAGAGTTTTGGGTAGGAGTGGCAATCAGGTGGCTGCCATCAGCAGTGACGACCTCCCACTCGAGAACGTTATCGGCAGCAAGACCAAAAGCAGGCATAAGCATAGAGTGACCACCACCCTGGCTGTAACCACCAGAGATACCGACAGTAGGGCAACTTCCACCAACGATTTGGTTTCCGGAGTTGTAAGCAGCAAGGTAAGCCTCGAAACCCTCAACACCAGCGCCAAGCTTCAGAGCAGGACCGTTGTAGTAAGAAGAGCTGTACTTGGGGATGTACTGGGTGGACTTGAGGTTGTGAGTCCAGAAGGTCAAACCACCCTTACCGGTGCTCTTTCCAAGGTAGCTGAAGATTTCCTGGTTAGTCTTATTTCCATAGCGGCGTATGGTGGTTGTTGATCTACTCACTCGTGGCCAGTGTTCTTGATGTTCAAGCGAACATTGTGCTGCTTGGCGAAGGTGATACCAGCCTGGACATCGGCAGCTCCAGTGACGTTGATAATGTAGCTGGCGTAGTTACCCAGACCACAAGGCTTGGACCGAGGAGTGAACGGGTCGCAAGTGTAGTTCTCAAAGTACATGCTCAAGAACTCAGCGGGCGAGTCGATGCTAAGATTATGTCAGTCTATTTGAATCTTCTTGATATATACTTCTAGTAACGTACTGGTACAGCTTGGTCTCGTTCCATCCAGCTTGAATCTGTGCGCAGAACGTGGCGTTGTAGTTGTTGAACGGCGCATCGTGGCAAGCACTGGCCTGGGGAACGGCGGCGATCAAGCGTCCATTGATGGTCTTGTTGAGAGCATTCCACTGAGAAGTCGCTGGCCAGTCTGAATCTCCAGGAAGAACTCTGCAGTTTGCAGGAGCAGGAGTTGCAGGAATGTAGCTGGCGCTTCCCACGGCGGCCAAGCCCATGAGGAGGGCTGATTGCAAAGCCATTGTAGCCGATTTCTGATGCCTCTTGAGATGCCTCTTAAAAGTCACTGGAAGCTGTTGTTGAGAGTGATGCTGAAAAGAAAAGTCCTCCAGAGACGCAGAATCCCGGACCTCTTTATACTTCTTTCGTGTAACGACGCCATCACAAAACAGTCAGTCTCAAGTCCTTGGCCACCGCTGATTCCAGCCCAACGGATCACGGCACCATCAATCAAAGCGAATCACTTCTACCAGTACAACTCATCCAGGGAATTGTTTCTCCAAGGAACCGTCGTCCAGCATTGCTATGGCCATTGACAAGGGTTGCCTCAGCTGACGGCGCACTTGGGAAACCCGCGACTAGGGTGGGTCTTTGCACCGTCACAAAGCGCGGCCCGGTGTGGAGGCGGGTCATGGGGGTTCATGTAGGTACAGCTTCACCTCGAGATTGGATCAGCGCTGAGCCACGCATCAGCGTCGCATTTCCAGGTATCTGGGCGACATAATACCATGCGTTATACCATGTATTATCATGCGTTATGGTTCTGGACAATGGGGTGTCTAGCGCGGCTCGAGCTGTGCCGGTGGATGCAACTGTGCTCTGGGAACGGCAGTGGTACTTTGCGGCAGACTTATCCGAGTGACACCGAGATCTTGAGCTTCACTCCGGGATACCCCAATGAATCACACAAACATGTTTTGATTTCCAGCTGACTGTCGGCCAGCGGCGCCGAGGATCCGGCATTTTTCTGAGTTTTTGAACAGCCATAGGCTATTCAATCTTACTCTTCGGAACGCCGTCTTGCGAGAACATATCATCAATGGTACGATGTAAGAGAAGGCGAGATCTAAATACGGTACTTTGCGCGGATATTCCAAAGAGCGTAGGATTTTGAACAACTATTCCAAATGAAGTACCATGGTTTCATTTTGAGTCTAGTCCATACATTCCGGAGTTCAATAGGGTCCACCGCAATTCGAGGCTCTTGCAGTAGTCTACATGTATGCAAGATGATTCATGCCCGGGTACCCTAGATCCGCTCTTTGCGTGTTCGCAAAGCTGGTAGCAAACATGGTTCCAAAGTCGCAGGGCCTTGATGAGTCGTGATCTAGGGTATTCAGAGCCTCATTATCGAGTTGATGATCAAAGATGAAGTATTACCGTTGTAGGCGACTGACAGTAGTTAGGCAACAAGCAGTAAGTTAAATACAGAAGCGTATAAGCACACAACGGCGTACATTTTGCTACGTGTATGACTTATATACTGGCCGTAAATTGAATTTTAGTAGCCTTGATCCATCATGAAGCCATCATGAAAAATGACCCGGCATTGTAAATGAAGTTTCAACATCCTTGAATGGGATTTGATCCTCTCTACCCCAAATTGGCAGTGATGGCTATTACTCTTTGGCCCTAGCATGTTGCTTGACCTGGTACTACAGTAGATCAGCCGGGACAAATCATTTTCCCAGTCAGATGGTCGTACAAGTCTGATGAAACTTACCATGGGTACATGATCTGCGAAAGATGTACATCACATGAGTTTTCGTTGGCTAATCTCAGCCGGCATTGCCGTAAATCCAGGTACCCGTATGGTGCCTGTTAGATTAGTAGATTACTGGGTCTCATTACTCCGTAGTATCGGTAATCTTAATCACTTATCGTTCTGATCTCCGCATGGAAGGTAACAAGACACAGCTAGTCAAGGCGGTAGGCAACTACTAGGGCCAGATATCTTTCCCTATGGTATGTAGGACTTATTACAAGTCACTGATATTAGAAAAGTGAGAATACTTTAGAGTATCTCTCAAGAAAGAATCACATCCATACGCTGGAATTCCCGGTAAGAAGCTCTTCCACATCACAGAAGAGGAAGACGCAAATATTAGCGTTTGGTACATCATCACGTCAAGTGGATTGTAGAGAAAGTGCAGAATAATAGATGTCTCCATAGAAATACCTCTAGAGAAGACTTTCTTTTAGTTGAGTTGTAAGATTTTGGGCTCTCATGTCACATAAAGGGGCTACCAACTTCTACCATCACCCCCTTTCCCCCACAACACATCTTACATGTAACGCGGCTACACCGACAAATGCAACAGAATTATTACTGAGTCTAAGTATTTTTGACAAGAAATGCCTCACACAGAACTAACATAGTGACTGCGTAGAGTAAAGCCTTTATCTCCATGATCCGTTGGCTTTGGAGCGTGTGGCAGATGTGAATACCACAGGAACACTGCTGAGAATAAAAGTGATGGGAACTCGGGAAGAATATATACATCTTTCAAAATCACTCGTTATTTAGAGCAATATGTATCAACAATGTTTTACTTTCTTATTGGACGATAAAGTGCCAACGGTGCTTGTGGGCGGAGAAAAGCCGCAGATGGTATTGGCAGTTTCAATCTTGACGGCGCTAAGAGAACGCTGTTTTACGTCACATCTACCTCGGACGAGTTGTCTTTGTTTGGTAATTCTACCGATCCCCTTAAATCCACAACTTTCAGCCAAGCTCGTAAGAATAGGGGGAATGGTATCACGAATGAGGGTGGCATCCGGCATGAACAACAAAGATATAAGGACAGAGATGTAGACAAAGAGTTGCCAGAAGCCCAAGTACAAGCTTCTAAAACATGTTCAATTTCATAAATTGATGTTATTTTTGAGCCGATATTGACTCCTTGGGAGCAGGGAGCGACTCTGTTTGCCTGATTCTTTGAGCTCCAGCCCGAGTTGTCCAACATCTACGACTTATCCTTTCAATGATTACAGCTATCATGGGCTATTTATGACCACTACTTTGCTTCTTCGAGTTGTTTTTCTTATAAGATAATCAACAAACCAAGTTCCCATTTTTTTACGTGTTTTCTGACTGCCCCAGAGTTTCTCTCTGAAAGAGTGTGCCAAGGCCGCGACCAGGCTAGGAGTGACCGAAACCAAGCTCTCTTCGGCCACCTACGCATCTCACGCTTGTCTACCTACGATTCCATCTTCTAATCTCTGCCGTCGCAAAAAAATTGAGTCTCGGAATTAAGCTATTCTCAAGTTTTATCAAAATCGGGCGGATTCGGCACTTGGCAGGCATTGCGGAGAACCGTTGCCCGAGGTGTGGGTCCCGGGGCGGCATGGCGGAGAGCAGACTCCGAGCATCGTTGCCTGACGCTCATCTGGGAACAGAAGGGCGTTGATTGGCCAGGCTGTCAGTAACCCCTGCATTAAAGTAGACGTTAGATTCATCTAGTAGGCCGGGCGTGGGGGGCTCCATCTCGCAGGTCCCGATGCCACGCCACAACCATCTTAAACTCACCCAAACACCGTCCCACGGGGTGTACAGATAGCAGATACAAGCGCGGGCCGAGGGCTGGCTCGGGGCATCTGTGACAGGGTTGGCGGACACTTGTCGATGCCGCTCCCATCCCTGTCTCGCAGATCCAGCGGCGCCGCATAGGCCTGCATGTGTGGTGTCTGATGAACTGGCGTCCCGATAGTTGCACGTTTCCCGGCGTGTGGATATGCGTGTATAAGACTGAGCCTCTCTCTATATGCTTTAAGATGTATAAATACCCATGCTTGTTGTGGCAAGGTCATTGGAATCAAGAGCCAGCACAACAGGAACAGGCAACACTTTAGCACTAACACGCCCTCGGCATTCTCGAAAAGAGTTCAATCTTGAGCATTGGAAATTTCCAGTTTAGTCCATTCAATATCTTTATCTACAATGGCTTCTGAAGACTTTGTTGCTCCTCTCGAGAGCTTCCCCACCCTGCAGCCTGCCTTTGTCATCAAGGTTCGTCTTCGGAAATCTTCCCACATCTGGTTGAGTATATGTGCAGAATAAGTCAACAAGCCTAACACACTACACAGGTTAGCATTGCCGGTCAGTTCCCTTGTGGAGACATCTACACTGGTTCTTCCCTCGTTGGTGTTGTAAGTACATCCTTTGAATTCCCAGCTCCAAGTTCGCCGAATCAACACCCACTCACAAAAGTACTCTGATAGCCTCTTGGCCAGGGCACCTTGAAGTCTGTCGCGGGCTTCGAGCCCAAGCTGGACATGACTCTCAGCCATGGCCACGACTGGTTCCGTATTGATGCAGACAAGACCCACGCCCGCCTTAGTGTTTCTTGCATCATTTCAGACAAGGAGAACCGGTCCATCCGCCTCGAGGCCAATGGCGTCTCCCAACTGACCCCGGCCATTCTTGGGCTGATCACCGGCTCCCCCGATGCAAAGACTCCTCCTTTTGGAGATGGAAGTGAGTATTCGTGCTTCTAGCCCCCCTCTAGCGCCGGCATGGCCGTTTTGGCTAATCTCTCGTGTGTGTCCTAGTTGAGCAAATGACAATCACATCAGGCCATGAGGCCTATAAGCCCCTGGAGGGCATGATGTTTGCTTGCAGCCAGCGCTTTGCCATTAGCGAGACCGGTGAACCCCTTGCTGAGATTCGTGTTTCTCGTATCCTCTGCGGTACCGGTGATGTGTAAATTTCAAAGAGGAGTCTCACGAGTGGATGATATGCGGGGGCTTCTACTACCTATGATAGAGTAATGAGAGATGAATAAACCTTGTTGATTGACTACTAGCAATTGCACCCTTGCTTTTCTCAGCAGACAGAATATCGACGTGATAGACTGATAGAAAGATCAATTGTGGTACAATATGTGGTTCACTAGAAAATCAAAACCTGTTGGTCTATCATGGGATGAGATTCCATCGAAACACCAAGTTAAACAGTATATTCTTGTATTGCGGCATTCAAAACAGACAAACTTATATCCACCCCCTTTTCTCTACGCTAAGACTGATGGTACTATCGGGAGACTTGTCACTGTGGCGTAGAAGGTTTCATAGAAGGACTGATCGGCATTCTAAAGCTAGCTTGATACTGAATAGGTACATATAATGCTACCTGCATAAATGCAGACAATATGGTAGTCTGATCCTTGCCGCACATCGCCAAGTATGATCGACACCC
Organism: Trichoderma sp. IMV 00454; assembly: GCA_001931985.1. Lineage (NCBI taxonomy): Eukaryota > Fungi > Ascomycota > Sordariomycetes > Hypocreales > Hypocreaceae > Trichoderma > Trichoderma sp. IMV 00454. The sequence continues at coordinate 95,441 of MSJK01000141.1, forward strand.
ACACACACACACACAAGATGCAGCCGCTGCGGCTATCTAACAGAAGTAAGCAAAGAAAAAGGAACGAAGTGACGCTAATTAATCAGATACACCGCCCAAACAAAGAACAACAAAAAGTACAGAGACTAGGTGTGCGTGTACTGGTATAGATATTACCACCAATGATACTCCCCCAGCCCGGACGTTACATCATGATTCCAAGTGCCTAGCCTCAGGCAGATGGAAGAAAAAATAATTGAGTGAAAAAGAACACAAGTTCTATTGACACCATGTGAACACAAAGGAAATATCATAGCTCGTCGTCAACTGTTCGTTTCTTCCGTGTAGACCGGGCTGCCTCTGCAACTCGGGCCTCGGCCTTCTCTAGCAAGCCCGGAGCAATATGCTCAGGGTCGATAAGGTCTTTCATCGCATTGGATAGAATGCGGAGGGAGTTGATGTAAGGAGTGGCATCATCCTCTCCATTGTAAAGCATGCGGAAGCACACTTGAATAGAAGTTGTAATTGGCCAAACAAGAAATCGGTCCAAATGCCGGAACGTTTCCAGCTTGTTGCCCGTCAGGCGCATGCCCAGCTGGACGGCCTGGACAATGTCGGTAACGGCGCAAACGCATTGAGCCACCGCATCTGTTGCGAGGTTCACTGGCAGTTGATCCTTCTCGACCTTGATAAGCACTGTCTCGTGCAAATTGATCTTGAGGGCGTTCAGGTTCATTCGCAGCGCGATGGAAGTCGGGTTCTCGCCACTGTTGCCGTTCATGTGCTGCGCCAGCAGGGTCGTACGGCAATGGTTGAGGGACTTGTCAATCGCATAATGCGTCTCCCAGAATGCATGGGAGGCTTCTGAATATGCGGATTGGATGTGGCTGTAATAGCGCTGGTAGAGGCAGATCATGATGGCGTTGGCAGCAAATGAGGAAATGGGAGCCGTTTCCGTCAGGTCGAATACCTGCTGTAATCCAGGCATCCTCTCGTTCGAGTAATCAGGGTAGTCGCTGAGACTAGGAAGCTGGACATTGACCTTTGAATTTTGTTAGCTGAAATCAATCCAGAAATCTGCATCCAATAGGTGTACTTACATCTCCATCAAAGGCTGGGCCGCCGCTCACCCGTAGGCTCGCAAATGAGTCGAAGATGAAGAGGCTCCAAAAAACTCGCCGCCTCTCCTCCTGGTCCGCTGAGCTAATCGGATGGATGAGCTGCTTACGCAGTCCCCATTGTGTACCCATGCTCGAATCCGTTTCCACAGTGTCCAACCCCATCATTTTGGAAAGCCGAATCGCGCGGCCGAGTGTCAGCCAGGCCCGGGCAAAGTTTGGCTGCTTCAACTCGTAGAGGGTTAAGATTACGTAGGCTTGCATTATGTTGATGTTGCTTAATGAGTCGCCGCTGTCCTGGCGCTCGCAAATGTCCATGAGATTGCGAGCCTGTTCGTAGTAGTGATCTACGTAGTAATGCAGCTCAGGTACGGAGAATGCGGTCAAGGTGCCGATGGCATACGACAGTGCCTGCACTTCGACCGACGGCGACGGCTGCGACATCTCATGCTGGAAACGTGTTCTGTTAATAATGGGGATGATAGGGTGAAAAACTTCAAAGTATCGGTCGTAACTATTCATGTCAGCTTCGCGTCGCTGGTCTGGGAAATCGTTTACAACTTACAGTCCCTGCAGAATTGTGGCCGACACTGTGGGCACAGACTGGCTCGTAGATGATGATGAAATGTCAAAGAACATGGGCTCGAACTCGAAGGGAGGGTTCTCTGGCATTGCTTGGCTCATCATGATGTCCGCTGACAAGGACGTGGCAAATGCATCAAACGGCGAGAACTCGGGTGCCTCTGTAGGGGCAGTAGACGTTGTGCTCGTTTGGTTGCACCTGATTCAAAGGACATGTTAATCTCTCTATTCAAGCCTTGCGGGGATTTTTTATGCTGTGACTTACCACTCTGATACGTTTTGCTGCACCATGCCCTTATCGTGCATCACCTCCATCTTTTGCAGATCATAAGTTGAGCCTGGTCCGGAGGCCAAGTGTGGCGGGGTCACCTCTCTCGTGGGACTGGAGTTTGGCGATGAGTTTACAATTTGCGGCGTGATATCAACATCTCCCCATGGCATCGCGTAGGAGGGTTGTCGATTCCGCTGCTGCATCAGGCGTGTCGTGGCGAGCTGCGCCTCTGCTTGTTCTGCGATTCGTGTCAGCCACGAGTCACAGAGAATAGCCGTGGAGGCGGCCGGAACTTACTGAGTCGATTGTTGAGAGTAACCAGAAACCTCGACAAGTCCATCTTGGACGGCGTCGGTTTTGATCGGCTGGAGTAGCGGCATGTTACTCCCACCTTTGCGCATCTGCTACACGGCGGATCTTGTCTGTCGCATCTGACCTTGCGGGCTCGACAGGCGTCACATGCCAGCCTTCGCAGAGATGAAGAGGACGATGTGGTATTTTGCGTCGTCGACGTTGCTGGCGTTGTCAACGCCCCCTCCTCCATGCTTGTGTGGTTGTGCTCATCACCAAGAGCGCCCATGGGAGCAATTGGCTCTGCAACGATTGCCTCGTTTACCATGGATCCCATATTTGCTGTGTTTTGAAACCTGTGTCTTTAATTTCTCTTGTTCAGCTGGTGGCGTTGGTCCTTCGATAGCAAGTCCGCATTGTATTAATACTCTCACTTCCCGATGATTGGCGCCTGGCCTGGCAGGCTGAGTCAAACCTGGTTACAAGGATTGGTCACTCACGCTTACACCACTAACCTCCGTACGGAAATCATGGCGAATAGCCGTCAAGGTACCGGAAAGGTACAGTTCCGTGGGATGATACCGCAGTCTCAGCGCTTATTATCTCAGAGGAGCGTGCGAGTAGCAACTAGGTATCTACCTGGGCTGTATTGATGGGGGGGTCCCGTTGTCATACGCATACGCAGACATCAATATCCACTTACAAGCCCTACTACCCTACCTTGCCATGGATTCCCGTCCGGCATATTAGCTAGGCTAGGTACCAGCATCCTGTGTCTCTTCGCTGAATTGTCAGCTTGCTCGTTTTCCTCTTATTGTGACGATAATCTTCATGCAACGGTATCGTTGACCTGGAGAAGAACGAGAGCGAGAGCATGGTTCAGCTGTGGGGAGCGGGGGCGGTGGTTCCATAGCTCCGGTCGGTTCGAATGGACTGGCATTTGAGGACATGGAACATGGAACATGGAGGATTCTGCGCAGGTTGTCATACGGAATTCACTTCTATCGGTATCTGCGACAGAAACCATCCGCTGCTTACTAGGGACTATGTATGCCAGGAGCCCAAAGCAGACGGACGTCGCCATCTCTTGCCGTGTCGCCGCTAGTGATAAGCAAAGGAATGGAAGGATTTGAGGGTCCAAAACACGCACTGACAAATTAAACGTATCCAAGGGCCCTGTCAGCCTACATATAACCGGGTGTCGACATACACGTACCCTGCCTGGTAGGTACACTCCGTCCAGCTACGTACGTGTATAGTTACAGTACAGGCAAGCCATGCGGCATTATGCTGCTGAGAATCGGGTCAACCCCAGGTAGCAGGGCCTTTTCCAATGAGCCTCAGCATGATCTGGAACCAAATACGAAAGCGTGGACCATGGACGGTACACAACAGATGCTACCTACTACCCAGTACCATGGATACCGCAAAACGCTTTGTCCAGTGCCTGCCAAGGCAGGAATTTTTTGGAGGAATCAATCCATGTACGGTATTACACCGCTTTCTTGAATATGTAACTAGACCCTACTTCCCTTGGAGCGGACTCAATCCATTCCATCTGCGGTTTACGCCGCTTTCCTGAATAACTAGAGCCCCTACTTGAAGCGGACTCAATCCATCTACGGTTTATGCCGCTTTCCTGAATAAATATAGCCCCTACCTCTTATTCTTTTTATACGGAGACGCCACCTCCATTGCGTTGTGTGCGTGGGCTCAAAGTAATCGCCCTCCCTGTCCCCTGTCGCGACAGCACATCTCCGTATCGCCCTCCGGGGCTGCCTCCGGGGGCTTATGCTGATGCTAAATAGACGAGCGATAGGCTTAATGGGGTGTGAGTGTGGCTTGATAGCGATGTTAGCACTTCAAGACACCACTATGTGCAACAGACTCAACCAACAGGGGTCTTGGACGAGGGCAGCGTTCCGTTGGATTCCGCGCAGTCCGAGATCCTGCGGGGACTATAACAGGTCATAATTGGTGGTAGGATTTGATGATTTTCTTTTATACAGGTGCCAATGCATGGAAGGTTGTGTTACACAACAGTCTGGCATTCTAGAAGTCTGCAGAAACAACCATCACGTTGACAAGAGACAGAAACGTGGCGGTATTGACAGCGATCCATCCCAGCTACACCAGTGCCTTCATTTGGTCTTGGCGAAAGGCCAAAGGTGGAGCGTTTGACGTTTCTGCAGCAGCAGGATTTCGTACATGAAAGTACTAATCTTGTATTCGACTCCGTACGAGAACCTTGGTAGCGAAAGACCCGCCCGCCTTGCTAGGATATCTCTCTCTTTCTCTTTACCCTGGTCCGCCTACGTACATGTGCTAGAATTAATCACCTCCACACGTGTGTATGGGTAAATGTAACAGGTACCGCGCGGAGTACACAGCGGAGATAAGATGGAGTGCTAGTCAAGTTCATCTCAACTCCTCCGTACCATTCCATTCCAGCCAGCCAAAACATATCCACTCCATTCATTGTTCATCCATCAGTAATGGATCACACCGCTTGCCTCTTTCTATAGGCCCACATGCCGTGTAGACAGGTCTCAATTCAGCAGCCCGATTCACATCCCATGCTTCGGTTGCGTTCTCGGCCCAATTACAAAAATGCCTCACGCGAGCAAGGCATTCAATACTACCTCCAAGTTCACATGAAAACAGAGACAACACGTGCGGGCAGCCATGCAGGCACCCCGGATCTCTCCTCCATCTCGTGAAATCCTCGGCTCCGATTCCGATGAACCACGTTTTTGATCAGCCTGGTGTGACATGACAGCGTAGGGTCAATGCATATGCTGGCACATAGTGATTAGACGCAAGAACTCATGATAACCAGAGCGCTGCGAAACTCCGGCGGACTTGATCATTTGTCTTCCAATACGCCAAGACAATGACGACTGTGAGGATGCAGCGCGTGCCGACAAACTAATGCTCACATGTAAGCAGAGCAACCTTGCCAATGCAGCAATCCCATGCTGCTATCAATAATTCCATCACGTCGTAACCCTCAGCTTGGTGCTTACCCGTATCTCATTGAATGGTTTCAGTGTAGTATCTTTTTGGTATTAGACCAATCACACGCACTAAGATACGAGAGCAAAAGCAAGTTCTCGGGCATTTCAGCACATACTTTTACCGACCCATGGATCAATGGATATGGATTATTTACATACACAGCAACACACTGCCTAAAATAGTGGATTTTTGAGCGCTAAACATGTTGCCAGCTATCTTAGGCGGCGGTAAGAGGTAGCACTGCAGTTCTGACAAAGAAATAGCAAGAATCCTGCCTCAGCCGACTTAAACGAGATACTGTAATTGTGCTTAGCATGGCCCGCCATTCAACTGCAAGGGGGTGTCTTTGACGGGGATCTGCCTCCCTCAATGCCACCCGTTTGCATAATCATCAACCTGGAGATTAGCCTGTGGCAGATCCCATCCTTCTGGTAGGATGTCACCTTGCCATTTCATGCTCCGTGGCTGCCATGGCGCAATGGTCGGCATGCATATTTTCACTGCGGAGCATACTTGTAAGGGCTCCAGCTCCAGTTTCAGTTTCATCCAATCTCCCGGCTTAAGGGATTTTCTAATGGACGTCCCCTCTCTTGAAATGACCGATCCCGTCATGACAGCATCGTCATGCTAGCACCAGATTTTAGACCCAGTTCTACCCACCATCAAGGCTACAACAGATCGAGATTTAACCGCCGGGGGCTGTCGCAGATCCTCCTGCTATGATTGCTGACTCTTTTCCTAAGCCGGAATGCCTTTCATCAGTTAGCTTGTTTTTATGAAACTGCTAGTAGTGGGTGGTCAACAACATGGCGCAGATGCTGTGTAGACCCACAGGCGCCAAAAGCCCGTATTGCCCCCAAAAAAGAAATTCCCGCCTTTTCAAGCAAAAAGCTTTATATTACGCTCTTTTTCTGAGTTATTTTGACCTCATCACGAATTGTGTATTGCCAGTCAATGTCTATTAATCCGTCTACGCATACCACTATAGCATCCATCTCTCGCAGTGCGACAACTCGCTGTATTTGTATTCCCCATTTTATACTAGAGTACTCTATCTCTAGTAACCTGCTGGAACCGGGCTGGCCGATAGCCCCGTGTCGGCATAGTAATAAGACCATACTATTTTCTATTTCCTACTACGGCTACTAAAGGCTCTAGCTTTACATAGAATCGAATCGAAGATACCACTCAGTCGCAGATATCCTTATCTCCACACAAATCACAGGAAATTGGTCTCTCTAGTTATTCTCCGCGTATCCGTAGTACGTAATATTGCAGTAGTCTTGGGCATGCTTCATAACACATGGTTAGTTCACACAGCGCCAAAGCTTTTAGTATAGCTGTTTTGGCCTGCTCCGCCCAGGCACCTTGAATCATTTGCCGACGGGAGGTATTTTAGGCCGACTCGAATCCCGTACGGAGTAAACTCGCTGTATATGGTAAGTTGTAAGCCTCCGCGATTCCGTAACTTAGCTGCTGTTCAACGCTCCGCGCTAATTGAAACCCATCTCATGCGGCTGTCCCGGGAATCGACTAGTCTCCTTCTTACCCCTAGAGCACTTAGAGATCTACCGTCATCCAAATGCCCTCCCATGCACAGACCTTGTTGTTTAATGGCGAGTCAAGGGTAAGTTTTGTCCCCGTCAAACAAAGACCGGAGACATTTATAAGCTGATCGCAGGAGTCTCACCTATCTTTCTATCATCTACGAGTATGTCAGCTGGCCCATGCTTATTCTTTCTGTCAAAATTGCCCAGTCAGGGTAATGATATGGGGAAAGCAGGGGGTGTTGTTCAAGAGGGGGTGGCAGAAGGGAGTTTCTTCATGGATACGTAGCTCATATCTGTTCGATACAACCTCGGTAATGCGACTTCTGAAAAAGTAAACAATACGCAGCACCTACAGGGCACAGGGCATCTAATGCAGCTGCGATACGACTACTACACGACGACACGAGCCTCAGCAAGAATTAGTGCTTAGTATAGTATTCTGGGAACGTGTCACTGCTATGGAGTACATGCTGTTATCATCACCATAACAGGATAAAAAAGTAATACGCAGCGTGCCACCATTTGCCCTTTATAGCACGACATTTCAACAAATGAAAACAGACATACCTCCATCGCCTTTTCCTCATCTAAAATGCCTATAAAAGACCAATAAATTCTTTGTCTGCGGCTCTGGAGCCCGATTACATAAGTTCTGCAGGATTGCAGATCTTTCATTTTCTAGTTTTTTGTTCCGACTCGGACTCTCGCTAAGCACCCGATATTTCCGGCCGTCGGAAAGCTACACGATCAATGCAGACCGAAGGATTCTGAATCCTGCGTATCACAGGGTTCTTCATTAGGGCGCAGCTCGTAGGAGTTACTTGCTGGCTAGTAGAACGCGCGTACATAGCATGATGTAAAAAAAACCAGATTAAGTGTTGTAGTTTATGCGCTTGTCATATGCGAAGCGTATGGACTATGGCGCAACTACTTCGTGAACACTAGCCACAATGAAAACCGAGAGCTACCGAGAACTACCGAGAACTGTACGCCTACCGTTGTATCTATTTGCATGATGTATAGAGCTTCGCTAATATACTGATTACGATTATGTATTATATACAAAGCTGTATTCCTACAAGGGCGCAGCGAAGTGGCGAGTGTAGGTTAGTTTCTTTTAGTGTAGTTGGCTTGTTGTTGTTGCTGTATTGCTTAGCGCTCGTGACCACTAAGGATTAAGCTGCTGAATGCTAGTAATAGTTGGCTGTTTCATCATTATTACTGTCTAGGTTATGTTTCTTGTATTAAAGAGTTGATATGAAGTTGAACTAAGTGGAATAGACTAAAATGGTGGGCCTGGTAAACGGCAAAAAGCTTGCTTTTCTTCAACCGCCGTAGAGTCTTCGCATCTTGTGTCCAAACTGAAGCAGCCGGCAGCAGATCGATGATCTATATCCTATTCATGTAATTAGGTTGTGTATTTAGTTGCTAAACTGTGCAACATCTATAGAGGCACACAAGCCGTTTGTTTGTAAAAAGTCTACCAACATCCGTCTATTTTCATGTCAGAAAGGGTAGAGTTCCTATAGATATGACTATAGATATGAATCTAAATGCTATTTTAAAACCTTACATGGATACAAACAATACCAAATGGAGAGTCAAATTTAACAGTATTGATATGAGTTGTTAAGAGATGTTCAATGTGGCGTTACCTCATGAGTCAATTACATCAACACACAGTTACAGGCGCCATAGAGTTATAAAGGCAGCCCCTTTATGTCGCTGCCTATTCAGGTAAACAAAGAAAGGCGATAATGACTTTCCCATAAAATGATTGAACATGTTATAATCGTTTCAATGTGATATGATATTGGTGTTCTAGAACAAGACCATAAGAACGGAGGTACACGTATGGGATGCTTTTTCCCACATGCGATGTCACTGTGGCGACAACTGATCTGCAAAGGGGAAGTGAGGTTGTATGCTTTACCAAATGAATTCACATTGCCACGTCACTAGGCAATTATCAATGATAGCAGCCCAATCTCGATTCGCCAAGTGAAAAAAAGGAGTTGCACCCCCAACAGAGTCCAGTACCCCTATCCAGGCAGCAACCAACAGACCAATGACACAACCTGGTCAACGCCGGTCACCATTTCGAGGCTGACTTGCGTACTCGTGACTAAATTCCATTCAAACTGATTGTCACATACTCGTATCTACTCAGCCGCGCCTGATTAGGTATCTGTATCCCAGTTCCGCAGTGGTTGGTGAAGAAAGCTTCTGCAGGCTACCTTTTTGCTTCAACGCTTCTGACTTGGTATCTTCATGGTATGATATGTATAGAAATTCAGATATCATGAGAGCATCAGTCGTTAACAAACTACTCGCATTGCTTACGTGAAATGATACTCTCTGTGGTCTAAGATGGATTTGCTATAGAGAGATAAGGCTAGTAAGAGCTATCTATAAATATAAGTGTACCCGTAAGTAATACATGTCCATGATTCGACTGAATGAGGATCTTACTCCTTCCAAAGTTGCCTAGTCACAAATTACCTTTACGTAGGATGCCAACTTGGAATATATTACAGGCCAAGCAAACCAATGATGAAGTGTTCACCTCGAGTCTACAACCTCACCGATTTCATGATTGCTCCACATTGTTTTCTAGAGATATTGAACTTGGCTCTACAAATCACAGAAGAATAGAGAAAAATAGAATTCCCCTTTCAGGTTTTCTGTCTCTCTGGATTACCCTATACAGGAGGCTACTTGTCTAGCAGTGTTGCGTTGCGGCATGTGGTGCTTCTAAGCCGCATCATGAATTTCCAGACGACGACGCCGCAGCTCCCGCGCTTACTTTGACGCTCCATTCCTTCCAGTACGACTCGAGAACAGGGCTGTGTATGGAGCAGCGCCTGCTCTGTATTACAATATCGTTTGTAAACAAAGACCTGTAAGAAGCCTAGGTACTAGGTAGAGCAATCTGGCAAAGCGCCTGACATGGTTTAACGCCATGGGTACGAGGCAGCTAGCAAACTCCAGCCAAGATGGTGTGGATGGCTGTGGATTGGTGTGTGGAGGCGCGGCCCGAGGTGGAACCCACTAAGAGTTGGAAAGTCTGGAGCTTCAATTAATATGGATTTATCTTTCGTCCGATGGCAATAAAGAACTCAGCCGTCCTATGTCCGCATGAAGCCGAACGATGAACTAATCTACTAAAAGACACAAAGCGCGCCTCCATACTGCTCAAATTTTCAGCTGGCCCAGCTCTCTTGTTCTCAATTTCTAGTAAAGACGCAGACCACAGTTGATGACTTCATTTGGGGATGAGATGAGACATGCTGGGGTTGTCGGCGTCCTTATTTAATGGGTCGCGCCCATGCTATTTTGTCATCAGGCGTTTTTCACCGTACTCGGTACTTCTAAAGTGAGGAAACAGGGGGATGCTCGGCGAGACAAGGAAGTGATTTAGACAGATGTCAGATGTTGTACGGAGTAGCGTGATGATCATCTGCTGGTAAGCCCTAAGATAGCAAATCAAGGTGTGGACTCCGCAGGGGGGGAGTGTGGTGAGATACATGTATTCAACTGCATGTAGGCAGTTACTAATTTGGGTAAACAACTTCTCTAAACGCACGTAAAAAAAAAAGTCGCTATTTTGTTGAGTCTTTAAATCCAGTCGGATATTTTCCTCCGCTACTCCGCCCCGAGTAGCTATTAGGATTCTCACGCCGCTTTTGCGGCCGATATTTGTGTGTCTCTCTGCAGCCTCCTCATTGGGTTAAATCTGGCCGAGCTTACGGGAAACCCGGTCCTACCACGTGGAGCACTAATGGGATCCTACTGGTATCAGTGATATGGGTGTATGATGAATGCCGAGGCTACCATCGACAACTGTTGTTTCTAGAGTGCGGAATTCCGGACACCGAGAACCTGGGAAGCACGCCGTCCGTCAAACTTAAAGTCCGTATTTAAAGATATCGCGGTGCTATGTAAACCACATAATCTTACGTAGAAAGAGCCTGTTATAACTTTTGGGATACTCTTACAAGTGGCCCATAGCGGACGTCGGGATATACACCCCGAGGATCATGAGAGACTGTCCTTGCGCCGTGGGTTTTCTGGTACCATAGATGGCCTTACCTCAGCTTACAGACTAGAATTGAGCCGTAGCAGTGACATGAAGCTATACCAATGGTAGTAGATCTGTAACCCTTCGTTGGTTCATGCACCCGCGCGGTGGTAGACTCCTTCCGCCAAAGCGGGCCGAGATCATCATATTGGCAACACCCTCATAGGATGTTGTGTATCGAAGTGGTTAGTTAGATCTAGCCCCTCTAGAATAGATCGTAGCAACCAATGGAACTCTGTTCCCCTCTTCAATATATATTTGCGTCTTCCGCTCACGAGCTGTGATTCTGTCTCTTTGAAAGGCCGATCCTCCGAGCCACCCCTTTTGAGTATCAACCCCGACAACCGAGTATCAAATTTGGACAATCAGCAACTAGTATCATCGAAGAACGATCTCGAATAATATTGATTGAGAAGAAGGTCCTGCTTCACTAATCATGGTGGATCAAGCGGAACGCCCTTTCCGGATCATTGTCGTGGGTGGTGGAGTGGCTGGAATAGTTGCTTCTAATGCCCTTCAGAGGCTCGGTGTCGACCATGTTGTTCTCGAGAAGTATTCCGACATTGCACCTCCTCTTGGGGCAGGTATCTCTATGTGGCCACATGGCCTTCGTGTCCTACATCAACTAGGCTACCTTCCTGCAATCCAAAAGGCCTCTGTCCCTATTTCCCGGTTTTGCTCTCGAGATCCATCTGGAAAACTGATTCACGACAATCTTTTGTATACCCACGTCGAAAAGAAGTAAGTTTAGGCATATGATGTGTTGAAAATACCACTGCAAACTACTGGATATAATCTAACTATTGCCAGCCATGGAATTGGATTTTATCCCTTAGAACGACAAAACTTCTTGCAAATTCTCTACGACGGACTACCAGACAAATCATTCATCAGGACGAATGCCGGAGTCGAAGATGTAGCGCAATTCGCGGACCGAGTTGAAGTTAAGCTCAAGGATGGCAGTGTTGAAGTTGGCGACATGGTGCTTGGTTGCGATGGTGTCCACAGCCACATGCGGACCTTGATGTGGCAACACGCAGGGAAAACTTCCCCTGGCTTGATACCAAACACAGAGAAGACCTGTATGTTAATACATCATCCGTATGTTGTTGATGTTACTAACATTGTGGCACTACAGCCCTTAAAACATCCTGGAAGACTCTGGCAATGACAACGCCACCTATGCCCGAGCTTGGCGACAGCTACCTTACTGTGACCTACAACAGTGGAATCACATTCCTTGCAACATCTCAGCCACACGCTGTTTACTTTTTTGTCATCTTTGCTCTCGACAAGCCCTTCACCTGGCCACACCGTGAACGCCACACGGAGGAGGAAGCTCAACTACTGGCCGAAACTATCATGGATAAACCCGTCACTGAAGAGTTGCTTTTCGGAGAAGTTTGGAGACGCCGTACTCGAGCTGTTGTCATCTCTCTTGAGGAATGTGTGATGGATCACTGGCACCATGGCAGAATTGTTCTGGCCGGTGATGCTGTCCACAAGGTTCATCCAAACATGGCTCTGGGTGGAAACTCTGCTATCGAGGGAGTGACTCGAGTGATTAACAATATCCACAACATTATGCAGACTACCAAGGGACCGAAACCAAGCGGGACAGCTTTGAGCCATGCATTTGCGGCATACGAAAAAGAGATGAAGCAGCGAATGAGAGAGCTCATGGATATCAGCAACATGGTCGCCAAGATGCATACATATGCCACGCCAGTGCACAAGCTTTTGGCTAACTGGATTCTTCCCATTGCCAATGATAGGCTCTTTGCGGATCACATGGGTGGATACCTTTCTGCAGGTCCAAAGCTCAACTTTTTGCCCTCCATTGGCTTTACGAATGGATTGATGGAATGGAAAGTGAAGCCTGACGACTATGATGAAAAGAAGGCCCTTAACAACGAGATTCGAATCACGACTACCATCTCTGAATTATCCATTAGCGCATAAAATGCTTTACCAGTTTATTTGACAACTAGAATCGCGATCCACCGGAGCTGCACCGTTTTACTTTGAGGAGACGTCTTCTAGACAGACAAAAAAGATGTTAGTGCTAGAAGGAAAGTTTCTACTGATGAATTTGAGATGAGCAGCGTTTTTGCTATGATAATATGTACAGGAGTTGGATGTGTTGAATTTGTTTATGCGTTTGCTATCTTGTTGGTTTCCAATTTCCTTTTCTTAGAGTAAAGAATGATGAAGGCTACGAGGTCGATAAAAGGAAAAAAAGATGAATTATAAAGAAGCTTAATTTCACGTTCATACCAAGCTAATGTCACCTCAATATGTAGTTCAATTGCCATGCTATCACCGGTGAGGTTGACGACATATGGTATACCACGCTAAACATTGTGGGATTGCATCAAGCTCTCGTAGCTTCAATCGTTTTCACATTCCGAAGATAGTCATGAGCTAGCTACCATTTAGTGATTACCCATCTAGACTATATGCCACTCTAGTTTCGTAGTTTAAAGTTGATGTGTTCCGAATCCACAACGGCTAGCGCCCAGCTGCCGTCATGGCATTCACAGACCCTTGCATGAGAAGATGGACTTTGACGGCCCTCATTAACCTAAAAGATCCGCTCGTAGTTCTTGGCAGTAGCTAGAAGTAGATCATCGGGAGATTACTCCGTAGATTGCCACCAGATGTACTCGTATAGGTACCGTATTCGGCTCAACGCTCAACCTTCGCACAAAGGACTTGCGGTGGTATCGGCGCCAAGGTCCCTTAATGCCGTCAAATCGTCCGCATGCTTGGCGCCGGACAATCTTGAAAATGGTGTGGTAGGATTAATATTTTGCGAGCACAGCGTCAATTGCCGCAGACCTGATCGGATTGGCTGATTCCCCTGTCAGGCGTGTCCACTCCGTATCTCCGAATCCTCTGCATCTAAGCTCTTCTCGGACCCCGCGTTGTCCGCACCTCCACAATGGCCAGGAATCCTCTCGGGCACGGAGCTCAGAATCCGTGACTATGCCCAAAGAGCGCCACAAATGCTTGTGATGATGACAGCGACCCAACGGCATAGATAAGATGAATGGATGTTAAAAATTAGAAAAAAATTCATATATAACGAGCTGAGTGCTAATCCTTTGCTCTGGTCCAATTCTCTCAAACACCCCATCAACAGCAACACAGCCCAGTAAAACCCAGTCTGCAAGGCACAAAGCGCTACTCGTTCCAGTTCGCCATTAACGCAAGAGCCAACACTATCAACCAGCTCCCCATAAAAAAAGGCAACAAATCTCGCCAAAATGCCTGGTACTATGAGCTTTATGAAACAGTCCTTCCCGGGCGCCCCCAAATTCACGGACAAGGATGTCCCAGATTTGACGGGAAAGGTGTGTAAAATATCCTCAGCTGTTTGCTTCCGCTTACATTATCGCTAATGATGCACTTGATAGACTGTCATTGTCACTGGCTCCAACACTGGTCTGGGCAAGGTCATGGCCCAAGTCCTTTACTCCAAGAATGCCAAGGTCTACATGATGGCTCGATCTGAGGAAAAGACCAAGACCGCCATTGACAGCATCAAGTCAACAGTCACCAAGTCTGCTGGCGAACTCATCTACCTGAAGCTTGATCTTTCCGATATCCCAAGTGCCAAGGCCTCAGCCGAGGAGTTCCTGCGCCGCGAGAAGAACCTCCACTTGCTGTTCAACAATGCCGGTGTTGGATACCCCGAGCCTGGCAGCAAGACGAGCCAAGGTTATGAGCTCCAGCTGGGTGTCAACTGCCTTGGAACATTCACCTTCACCAAGACTCTGACTCCTGCCCTCGTCGAGACCGCCAAGACAGCACCAAGGGACTCCGTTCGCGTCATCTGGGTTTCCTCTTCAGCCGCCGAGGCCATTGATCCCAAGAACTACGTCGAGAACCTCTCCAAGATCGAGAAGATGGGTGCTTTCCCGCAGTACTGCGTCAGCAAGCTCGGAAACTACTGGCACGCTACTGAGTTCGCTGCTCGCTACAAGGCCGCTGGTGTTGTCTCCATCCCTCTGAACCCCGGCAACCTCGACTCCGACTTCTGGCGTACTCAGGGCAAATTGATGACTTGCATCCTGCGAAAGACCCTCCTGTACCCTCCCATCTACGGTGCTTATACCAACCTCTTCGCTGCCTTCTCTCCTGAGGTCACCCTTGAGAAGTCAGGCTCTTTCGGTAAGAAATCCCATTTAATCCTTTATACGGGTTAGAAACTACAGATAGCTAACTGAGATATAGTCGCGCCGTGGGGTCAGTTCTGGAACGTCTCCAAGGAGATGGTTGCGGGCACCATCCCCAAGTCTGAAGGAGGCACTGGCATTGCCGCTAGCTTCTGGGACTGGACTGAGGCTCAGATCAAGCCTTACGTCTAATCGAAAAAGCGTTGATGGTGTGGACCATGGGATTTTAATTTTTCTTTTTTCTTAGACTTTCGGAGTTGGAGTGGTTTGATAAACGAAGATCGGATGCTTTCTATACTCTCGAGATACTCAGCTGTGGGAGCCAGAGCTAGCGACCATGTTGCTTGATTAGGTTTATGTTGTTACGTCAAATTTGGAATCAATGATACTCTTTATTTACACTTTCTGTTTCTCTTCATCTCGCTGTCTCTTGCTTATTACCTTTTCCCCTGCGATTCACAATGATGCTTTCCCAAACCACGCCCATACCCAAACACGAGCAATACATGTACACGTTTCGCAAGCTGCATGGACGAAAATACAACACAACGCAAGTTAGAAAGCGATTGTTTTTACTGTATTAGCTTTATTATGAAACCTTACCATTTACTTCCATGTTCAGAATTTCCAATCCAAATATTTGTCAGGAACTGTCGGCCACTTGTCGATACCGTCCCGAATAACAATAGACATGCCTCCTAAAAGATGGTTGCTAATGTGGCAATGCAATA
Source organism: Trichoderma sp. IMV 00454 (assembly GCA_001931985.1). Taxonomy (NCBI): domain Eukaryota; kingdom Fungi; phylum Ascomycota; class Sordariomycetes; order Hypocreales; family Hypocreaceae; genus Trichoderma; species Trichoderma sp. IMV 00454. The sequence continues at coordinate 111,243 of MSJK01000141.1, forward strand.
GCCACGCACCTGGATTTACAACTTGGTATCGCACCACAGTCCACGTCTTGCTGGTGATGGCGGGCAACGATGCGATGCTATCCCTACGCGGTGGGTTCACGAGATTAAAAAGCTCTGGCTTCTCCTTGATTGCTTCTTCGACAGAATCCCAAGTGAATTCGCCCTCACCGGCACCAATCTGAAACATTTTGTTGCTGTGCTTGTGAATTGGGTGAGGCGGCATTGGTACCGTGCTTGCAAAAAGGACAAGGTCAACCCATGTACCATTAAAGGTTGAGATGGTCACATTGTTCTGCACAGGTTCCGGGTGCCGAAATAGGATGGGTGGTTCGCTAGAGCTGTCGAGGGTGCTGGGCATAAGACGAGATGAGTTCAAGGCCCAGAGGTATGAAGCCCCATCAAGCTTCATGTTGAGTTTATACGTCACATCAGCTTTCTGTGCAATTGGCTCTGGTGGGAACGGCGCCGCTGTGGCTTGGTTGAACAACGTTACGTTCTTTGACAACGGCACTCCTGTAATGCTGATGAACGGCTTCGACTCGCTTCCATAAGTCTTGCCGCAGTTGCTTTGTACTTCCAAGACAGCGTTTCCAACCAGCACCTGTGGAATACTGATGGCGTTGCAGCGAATGTTGAACTTTCCAGCCTTGGTGATTTTCACCATGATGCTGTATCGATCGCCATTGGTGAGGACAAGGGCTTGCACTTTCTGGGGATGAATGTATGATCCGTCCATGGCATACACCCACATATCATGCTCATCAATAGACACCATCGATGTGATGAAGTTGATAGAGCCGATGATGTTTATTGCAAGCCACTGCTGAGTAAGAAGCGATGAGAGCTGTGCTTGAATGACTTCAGTTGCGCCTTTGGTTTCCTTGCAGCCGGTAAAGGCTCCAGCAGGAATAGCACTGAGATTAGCTTGGGACGGGTCACCCAATGCAGCGAGCGCCGCAGGAGGCAGGCATCTATTAAACTTGCATTAGTACTGGCATAAGTATAACACGGTAAAGATGTAACGTACGACTTGTCAGTCATGGCAGTTACATTGCCCATCTTTAAAAAGGCCTTTTGATCATCGCTTAGGTTGGCCGAGACTTCGGCACTGGGAAGACACTGCACATGTCCCTTGCCATTGAACAAAATGGAATCATAGCATGAGTCCTCAACACCACTGGCCAATGCAATGTTCCACTTCTCTTGAGATGTAAAGTGGTTAAAGTCTGCAATAGCAAGCGGCTTGACGTTACGTTCAGCGTCAATCATGGCGGCGATGGCATCGGGGTCAGAAGATATCAGATGGAAAGGCTTTGGGTCTTGTGAGCGAGGGTGAATGATGATGGGGCCATAGAGACCATCTTCAATCTGCCCGTGGAAATGCGAGTGATACCAGAAGCTGCCATACTGGGTTGCTGCGAATTCATGAACGAAGTGGCCACCAGGTGGGATGGACAGCTGAGAGAGTCCAGGGACACCATCGGCCCATGGTGTGCCAAACATCTCAATGCCTTTGGAGGTTAGCATTGTTTGCTAATAAGACATCACAATTTACTTACCATGGAAGTGAACAGTAGTGTTTTGAGGTGAGTGATTCTTGACACGCACTACGACCCAGTCGTCCTGATCAACCTCGATGGTAGGGCCCGGCGACTGGCCATTGATCAAGAACATCTGCCGTGAGAAGCCATCTGGAGCGTGCTTTTCCCATGTTAGAGTAAAGTTAAACTCACGCACCCTCACGGGGGGAACATAGGCTGGGAGCGCCCATGCTGATAGCAACTGCGCAAGGAGAAGGAAGAAGAGCGTGGATAGCCGCGCCATTGCGAGTTGAGCAGATCGATCAGGATGGTCTGGTCCCTCGAGACAATAGCGTCGAGAACACAAAGGGAAGGGCACGTTATATCATATTATATTCGGCCAACATGTCTCAGTCTTACCACCCAAATCCACGGCTCTTCGGCGAAGAGTTAGCCTCGTCATGTCTCAGATCAACACTCGTATACGGATAGAAGCTGCGATAGGCGTCATCCGGCGGCATCTGGCCCCTGCACGCCCGCCTCCCTGGAATCGGGCCAGCGAAACAAAACAATCAGAGATCCAGCATGCGTGTTGGTTGCAAAGCCTTGATTGGGACCGTGTGGTAGCCCACCTCTCATCTGGTGGATCGCGATCCGCTTTCAGCTCGTTTCGTTCGCAGGATTTAGCAAACTTGGCACCTCATAAGCGCGCCAGCGCAGCAAAACTGCAGCTACTCCTCTTAGTGAAGAATCCTCTTAGCTGATTATCCATGCCCTAAATAGCATCATTCGTCGAATTTGAACAAAGGTTTGGCTCTTTTGCAGCCTGGTGAGGTGCTGCGGCGACCGCCGATCCAGCCTGAAGGATGATTCAATGTTGGTTGTTTGCCATTGTTTTGACGACGGCGAGCATTGGCCACGCAAACGGCAATTAATTTCGGTAATGGATTTGGAAATACGTCCAGTGTATCTGTTCCTCTTCTTCCTTCGTTTGTTTGTTGTTGTAATTTTAGGCTCAATTTTAAACTTCACTACCGCCCTCTCGAGTTAAAATAGAACCAATTTTGTATGTCGTGCCTGCAGTAAGTTTGCCTTGGGCATTGTTTAGTCCTTATTTTTTCAGGCTATAGATGTATGTAAGCGCGGCTTCATGGTGAGAAATAAGCTGATGGTTTGCTGTTGGCGCTGCGAACCGGCGGATCTGTAATTCTGGAAGGCAATAGTCTAGTATCGTATACCAATGGCTTGTTCTCGAAATGATTGCATAGTGTGAGTGTAAGACACTCTGTATCACCAATATTTGACTGATGGATGACAAACGAAAGGGCACGATGAGCTATTCTTATCAAGCCACTGTCGGGTTGGTAGGTCTATCAAGGACGCCGTTTGACAGACATGTGATGAGAAATGAAGCACATATAATTCCTCTCTGTGCTACAAAAAGAACTCTATAACGCTGGGATGAGCTTCGCGTGGTGCATCTTGTCTTAGAAGCCACCATCCCACAACTTCTGGCAGCCGATTACCCGGAAACACACATTTACTGTTGTCTTCCTCCTCCTCATTGTCTTCATTTGCCAGGGTCCAATCCAGCACTGCTGCTTGCTCGTCTTCATCTCCCTTCAGCTCCTCCTCCAATGCCCTCTCCATATCAGCTTTAATATCCCCCCATGTCGTCATAGTCAACATTGTCCTGCTCCCTTCCGTTGCTCCCGGTATGACCATTACTCCTGGCGCTGCATTTCCCGCAGCTGCACCATTATGAACCGCATTTCGAATTCCCATACCCGCACCAGCCCATGGAATCTCCGTTCCCTTTGGTAAATGCACCAGCTGTGTCTCATACTGCTCGGATTTGTAAGGTTCGCGACCCCAGGTCACTCCTCCCTTGTGACGAACGCGCGGGAGAACATAGTGAATGCCCTCCAGCGCAGGCATATGAAAGTAAAGACCTCTGACAACGTTCCGCCAATGGCGCCGAATATCTTCATCTCCAGGCGCCGTCTGTCTCGGAACGTCTCGGAACCAAGCCCGCCATTCCAGTCCCACGTGTAAAACCTCTTCCCAGCCGCAGATCCATGAGTGGCCATCTTTGGTGCGGAGTATGTGCCGCTGATTGCGATCAAAGTACAAAATATCTCGCTTCGGGTTGAACCAAGGCCCCGTGCCGGGCTCTGGAGCCAGAAAGAAACCTCCATTCCGGAGAGCGGCGGCCCGGGACTCGGCGCATATGTGGAGTGCAATTGGCGGGGGATGTTTCCGGTGGAAGGTGAAGATCCTATGCCGACTGGTCATTGTCGTGTCTTTGACGTGAAAGATTCGCGCAGGGGGTAGAGTGGCGTCCCAAATGAGAGCGCGGATCTCAAAAGGAAGACCGGGGAGGTTAAACGATGTGTCTTGTGCCATGGCTATTGTGTCTTCATTTGAATGAGGAATTAGATAGATGAGCAGATTTTCTTCATACAAAGCTGTAGCTTTATGTAGTATCTTTCTTCATCTCAGCTCAACCCGTCTATGCTGAGAGATAAGGCAGCTAAAGCCCTGGCTAGGCAGCCGGGTTTCGAGAAATGAAGCTGCCTGGTTGGCTTGTGGCGGCTGCGATGAGAACGCGTCGACTTTACGTAAGGCAGCAAAATGAATAAGGCGCATTTGACAAGAGCTGGAGAAGAAACGCGAGCTGCACCGCCGTAAGATTGCAGCCGCAATTGACATGGATGAGCTTCATGCCTGTGATTGGATGTCGCTTTCAATGATGGAGCGGCGAGTTTGCCATTGTCTTAGAACCTGGGTGAGTAAATGATTGCCTAACTGCAGCAGGAAATGCTCTGTAGTTCTAATCCTGTACTCCAATCACTGCCGTCTTCACTATAACGCAGGAATTGAAGGATTTGTACAGACGTCACCGTAGCTAACTCCATGTATGCATACTGCAGCCGCAGAAGCGCGTGAGATTATAGTTTTGTATTAATGTTAATAGTTGCATGTTCAAGTTAAAATGGGAAGAACACAGGCAAACAGAGCCGCACAAAACTGAGATGACGCCACGTGATGACGGCTCTCTCCAAAGACTCGCCCGAGCTATTCAGCCTGAGTCTCTAGCACGCATCTTCGTATACACTTATGCATGATTGCATCCTCCCTGCTGTCATCGCCCTGCTTCACATGGAATCAGTAGCCCATGCCTCGTAATAATGACAACCCCAGTTCTCAGCAGCAAGCCAGCGCGGGTCCGATCCGATCGGCCAACTCCATGCATAAGCCATCGAGAGTGAATGTCTCAATTCTCACCCTGCTCGCTACATTCGTCTTTGTCTTTGCCATCATTTTCCCTTACTTTGGCATTTGGGTTCATCTTGAAGAAACCTTTGGAATAAAAATCTCCAAAGAAACGGCGACTTGCGCGCCTTTTACAACAGTCCCTTTGAACATCACCGTCCATGACGACTCACCTTTGGCGCCATCTCCACTCCCTCCTTCACACGCGGCCTCCGATGGAGAAACAATTATTAAACTATTCCAAACACTCGGAAGAACAACTATCTGGAAGAGTATTGCAAAAATTAGCTTTCAGGGTGACACTTTTGAACCCGAAGGCCTCGTCCGCCTGGGTCCGGATCGTTATGTGGTCAGCTGCGGGGAGTACACCGAGCATACGCAAAAGTATCCCCATCCCATCAATGGCACTGATCGGACGCCAGGAAAAGGATTTGCCCACTTGATGACATATAACGGCAAGGGAGAACGGATTGCCGACGCGACAATTACGAGAGAGGGAGAAGAAGAGTACCACAACGGCGGGCTTGACTACGACGGACGGTGGATTTGGGGCACGGTTGCGCAGTATCGGCCAAACAGCACAGCATATGTTTATAAGGCGGACCCTTATACCTTGAAGCCACAGACCGTGCTACGGTACACCGATCATCTGGGTGGCATCGTCCATGATACCACCAAAAGCAGACTCACGACACTCAACTGGGGAAGCCGAAATGCAACTGTCTGGACTCTCAAGGACAGAGTGGCAGCCGATTGTTATACCAAAAAACCTCAATCTACAACCCGCAACCCGAGCTATTTTGTCGACTATCAGGACTGTAAATGGCTGGGGCGAAGTAAATTCTACAACGGCGCGAGCGTAATGCTTTGCTCTGGGGTGACCGCGCTGGATGGCGGATACAGCCTCGGTGGGATTGCGTTGGTTCATACTGAAACAATGCAGCCCTTGGCTGAAGTGCCAATCATGCTTCAGAGTGCGCTTGGGGTGAGAATGACACAAAACCCGATGGATGTGAGCGTTGAAAATGGAAAGTTGCGGTTTTACTGGCTTCCAGATCAGAGAAACAGCACATTATACATATATGAAGCAGAACCTAATAGTCCTTTTGAGTATGGTGGAGGATGAGTTGATGGTTCCTACTAGAAATGTAACTAATAAATCGGAATATGGAGCCTTCTCCAAGGTATTGTGGCAATAGGAGCGGTTAGCTGCATGTTTTGCTCTGCCATAATGGTTCCTTGGTGGACAATCTCGAGCTGGCTTTAATACTCCAGAATTTTCAGCCAGGTTTGCAGCAACCGGTAAAGTATCTATAATCTCCAATAATCCTTAGAGATTATCAAGACGACCGTGACTTATATAGACAAAAAAGAGCTGGGTTTTGGCCAACGGCTGGTCTGGTCGATGGAAATTTTGCCAGTGCCGTAGTACCCTCTACATTTTGATGACAAGGGAACTACCTTATCGATTGTCTACTGACTCATAAACAACTTTGGCTTCAATAAATAACCAGGCAGTTCCTAATGCTGGGACTTATTCTTTTCCTTGTCCATAGGCTAGAAGCAGTCATATCTACAACGCATATTTTTCACGATTAGCTAACGGGATGCATTCCATAAATCATGAGCTCTTAAGGTTCTCCTTCTTTGCAGACGTTATATCTCATGGTGTTCTATTTTGTATCATACGATATTAAATTGTTATAAGATACAAATGCCGTTATCCATGCAGACATGTAAATATTCCCACATCACTTTTTCAGGCATTCCTAATTTTTCCGTCCCAACCTGGTCCTTCGTTATGGTCGTTTCTTGTCCGAATTTGACGTACCTCCATGACAATTTAGCATGTTGGCTGGTCAACTGAACTAACGTTGGTCAAGATGGCGACAAACTCGCATTCAGGTGGGTAGTAGGTGACCCAATCGACATATTGGAAATAGTACCATGGAGTACCGTCCTCGTTGAGATCGAAATCAGCCTCACATATCTGCATACCGTTGAGAGTGTTGACGGGCTCGTTGTGCCAAAGGTTGTACGTGTTGGTGCCCCCTGATGGCCCTAGGAGCCAGTTGGAGTCCGAGGCATTAGGAAATGACGAAGTGTTGGCAAAGGCGAGTTGGCCCACAAGAGTAGGGTGCAAAAGAGGAATTTCCGTGTAGTTTTGTAAGAAACCCTTGGGACCAAAGTCGAAGATGGTACCATCAGAGTTCTGGCCTTCACTGACAAGGACACCATTGTCGAGGTTGGCAAGCAGCGGTGGAGAACTGTTGTCTAGAGCAACATAGCTAAATTGGCCATCCTTGCTGGGCCTAAGTTGAAGAGGCCTGAAGTTGTTTGAGGGGATAGAGTCGTCATAGAGGTAGAATGTGAGACCCGCGGTCGTGGTCACAACATTCTGGGCACAGAGCTGTCCGGTAACTTGAGAGACGCCAGCGGCCATAGCCAAGGCAGTAGCCATCAGTTTATAAGACATGATGGAATTGGTTTAAACTTTTTCGTGTTAATGAGAAGCTAGAACCGTGTTTGTTTGGGACTTTAGGGGGAAATGATATGAATGAGGTTGACTTCTTGAGCTTCTTATACTTCTAGTCGGCTCTCTTGCTAAGCCGGAACAACTTGGAAGGCGCATGAAGTTTGGCGATAGATACATTGTACCACTACCGTCGGGTAGAGATGTAGTCGAGTTGAGCGCGATTAACGAGCTAAAACCTGCATCGTTATATTCACGCGGACCAGGGTGCTCTGCATGCAGAGAATACGTCAATTCCCAATCGGTGACGCCCTGCACATCAATTAAATGTTGATGTAACCTCAAATACACATGGTGTTGATAAAGGTAGGCCTGTCCAATGTAAATTGAAGCAGAAGAAGAGCTGCTTTGTGAACTGCAGAGTAAATCTCAATTCACTTACAAATTGTAAATACATGAGATGGCTTGATGGCGTACACGTTTGATTCACATACTTGAGCTGCGATAATCTCGCACATCGCCATGTTGTCCAATCTTCTAAATTTGTCGACTCTTAAAGCTCGCTTGCGAAGTTGTTGAGCAGCTTCCATTTGTAGCTAGACGAGATTGTACACCATATGTATGTAGATATATGCGAATCATGCAACTTTCCCTGTAACGTTATGGCAGTTGTACCAAAAGCGGAAGGTATTTCATTGTGGTTAATCTGATTACCATTTTCAGATATACTAAACCGGTGATGATCTGATAAGGCACAGGCGCGGGGAAATATTAGCGGTAATACGGCGGCTCCAACGGTACCAGGAGATTAATATAATCGTTCCACTCTCGGAGATAGCTACCAAATATTTAGTCGCAGACTCTTTCCTTGAATGTTTTTATAAGTTTCTACAATGACGAGTATCGTACAGCCTCGTGTCTAGAATACGAATCAATACCCAAGAGGCGCCCATGACGCGATGATATGCAGCAAGGATGAGAGCGGGATATTTTTCGGTGGAAGCTAAATACATACGAGTACGCCCTCTTCTGCACATAAACTGAATTGCCTAAATACTTTCCAGCATTCTCAAACCTGTTTGTGCAATGCCAAGACGAGAAGCGAAGTATGACTGGATATGAGTGAGGTTTTAGTCTCATATACCCAGCATCCAGGCTGCAACTCTCTCATACATGCGACTTGCTATTATGGAACTCAGAGCTACGGAACCCTTTCCCGGAGATGTGCTACCATGGAACTCAGAACCCCGGAACACTTTCCCGCTTCTCGGAGATTTTTGCTTCTGGGTAAACTCCGTACCCTACCCAGATTGCGTCGTCTGCCTGCTCCGTCACGCTCTTTTGAGTAGGACATAGCAGTGGCAGATGAACATATGCCACTAGCTTCTTCACAATGACGAGATATCTGGTGGGTCGATTTCCGAAATATTGCAAGAGCCGGATACCAACTGCTCGCCAACACTGCATCATATATACTGCTATCAAAAACTCTAGGCTAATGCGGCATTATGGTTGTTCTTCTCTTGCTTAAAAATCAACCGTAAGTCTTTTGTAAGCCAGATTACGGCGCAGAAATTCCAGACTAACTGTGCCTACAGGCCCCAAAATGCCAGCATTATGAAGACATATTATGCCTGTTGAAAGACAGGGTTGTTTTGGAGCCGTTTATCGCGACACAAACCGGCATTGCGGTTAATATCAAGACCATACATGCAGTAACTGCAGCAGTCCAAGCCAGGTCATCACGGAAGAAACTACTATAATCGTTCCCTCCGCCGAAGTATGCTTCAGAAAAGAGAAACTGCTTTGTCCAATTGGTAGCGCGATAAGCGAAGCTCTACTCCAAGAAAGCGAGAGTGGATCTTTGGTTGAATCATCTTGGCTAATATTCCTCTTGCAGGATGTTGCCGTTGTGCCCATGCCATGGCTGAACCATCCAGATTTCTTGCTAAAAGACAATGCCTGATGGTAATGGAGAAACCGCTCTCAGTAAATACTGGACAAGTATAGGTATATAGTAGGTGCTCTTCCACTCAGCTAAGCGAGGGAGCCTTGGCTGGTTTTGCTCTCAGTCTCATGTGCGTTTCAAATGCTGCTAACTCGCTATTGCACGAACAACAACGTACCACACAACTCAGCATACTTTCCAAAAGTCCATACTCGAGAGGAATGAAGAAAGCGACTTGACAAAGACCATTCAATAATTACTCAATAGAAGGTACAAGTGAATCCAGTCTGCAGTGAAGATGCAACGATCGAAGGTTTGAAGCTGTGTTGCTAGGCGCAGTTAGAAGGAGATCTAATTCATCACTTTGTCTCTCCAAGCACGCGCACGTAGTAAACTGAGCGCGGTATATGTCGGCAGCTCGTTGTATACAAAAATACATCTGATTGACATTCTAGTGGTAGCTGGGGATCACATTGCTTCGTCAGGAAGAGTAAGAATGACGGGACAGAGTTCTTCTTGATGGCTGCCAGGCTGCAACAGTCATGTTGGAATTGGTTAGATACGGAAATCGATGGCAAGATGCGGCTTTCAAGAGCGTAGTAGAAATTCTGACCAGGGCTTGGGGTATAAACCGGGAATTATTGGAAGCTTCCGTTGATGAAGTGTGTCTACCCATGGCCAGGAGAGGCGACGATTGAAGATGAGGTCCGTAAAAGTGAGAGACTAATAAAACTTGGCTCAAATGAATACATAGCTTTGATTCAACATATGAAAGCAATTTCGCAGAAATTTAGCAAGCTCCTCGTTCTCGAATTGTGGGCTATGGTAAGACTCTTCTGCAGACAAACAAATCATGGTGTTGAGGGTCTAACGCTACCCGGCAATCATTGTTGCAACATAAATACTAACTCAAGCTTCTCCAGTGTGGCCTTGTTTTAGACAAGAATATACCTTTACGGAGAATGTAATTCGTTATAAATATAATTTATTCCTATCCTTGCAGAGAGGTGATCTACATAGGTAAGTCTAGGAAGGTGATGGAGCGCATAACATAGAACAATATCATCAGTGCTCCGTCATCTTTCACTCTGCACTTGTTATGAACGGCGCCGTCATATATGGTATCCCGTAATAAGCAAAATGTCAATAACTCAGTGAGTTGTGAATATGAGACAGACGAAATTCCATTCCAGAATCGAAAGGATTTGCCAACTTTGATACTTTCCAAGACTTGAGGATCACGGACACATCAGCTCATCCAGAGGAAGGCGTTGCGACCATCTTCCGGCTTATGACTAAGGTAAACATGGCTCAAAGGCGCTACGAGTCACATGACGCCGCGCTGTGTACAGTGTCTGTTTCATCACATAAACTTGTGCGGCAACTTTGACAGTGGCTTGAAGATTTTGGCTCGGGACTCCACTCCGGGCTTAGCCTTCTAATCAATCGGACATTCAAACACGAGACTCAGACGTGTGAGATGTCATCAAAAAGTCCATCGATCCATCAGCCTTCCTGTATTCTGTCGAGATAGCTTCCGAGATTGTTCAGCGCAAAAAGTATAGCGAATCAAGATGGCTACACTATGCACCACCACTGGCCGCACCACGCAGGCGAAAAAGTCCTGTACTAGTTGTCGGAGTACGTGACATTTTCATTTCATCTCTAGCGTCGGCCATTTTACGTGATGGGAGGGTTTTGACACAAAAATCTCCTGGACTCTGGCGATAACAACGACGCGAGAGGCATCGTGCCATGTTGGATGAGCATAGACTAACTTGACCCTTCTTAGTACTGAAGATCGCATGCGATAAGGCGCTGCCTGAGTGCACAGCCTGCAAGATGCGCGGCAAGACATGCTCAGGTTACAGTGAGAATCTATCCTGGCCACGGAAGGGCGACAAACGCCGTGCTGCCATGGCCAATATCCAGAGCCGGGGCAAATATCGAGCCAATCCCGTCGTGTTTTTAAATACCTCTAGTTGGGATGTAAGCCTGTATCGCGAGCATGTTGATACGGGAGCACACTGTAAGTCTCATTGTGAACTCGGCGTGTTCCCCTCCCGCTCTTTAAACCCCCTGTCTAATCTTGAGTTATAGTGCAACACATGGGAGCCTGGACGCCGCCATCGATATCACCTAGTCAATCTATATGGTCATCAAAACTTGGCTTTTGTAAGTCAGACTTCGTCTGTTTTGGCGAGATGAGATGTAACTCTCGCAATTGTTCTTCGACGTACTGAGACATTACAGATGGGCCTCAGTTGCCAACGGCTATCCGCCTTGTTACATCAGGCCAGTTTCACGACGATGTCTGCGGGCTCTTGTACCGGATGTCGCTTGGTGATAATACGGTGCCATCTCTTTCTCTCCGCCACTCCATGAATGCGATTTCGCTACTGTCGCTACACAAGTCAAACGAAGCCCTGAAATACAAGATTCTTGCAATTTCGTATCTTAAAGGTGCCCTCACACAGGGCCTCGATAATAAATCACGACCACAGGCTATTGCCACTAGCTTGCTTTTGACGTTGTACGAGGTAAGGCGTGATGGGATTGTTGCCCTACAAGTTTTTATACAGATTCTAACCTTGTGCGTTGTGCCTTAGGTTCTGAGCCAGAGTGGCAAGACCAATGATTGGTCTGTATATTTCGAAGGTTGCATGAAGATCGTCAACTCTGGTTTCAATATCCATCGCAGATATGCAGGAGATTGTGCAATCCTCCTCAACTGGGTCCGCTACCACAAAGTGCTATATAAGTTTAGTATAAAGCACTGGCAACAGCGCACTCCGCAGATGGAAATAATGGCCAAGTCAGATATTCTTGTTGCCGATTCGGCAAACGACATAGATCTAATAACCGTAAGAATCTCCGACCGTTCATGAGTTCATACTACGCTGTTGCTGACGTCTTCAAATTTCAGATGCATAACATGCTTGGCTGCTCTCCCGAAGTACTAGACTTCCTGAGCGAAGCAATGGACCTCGTCAAAAATCGAGATGATCCGAATTACCTGTCCCTTAAACGCCTACGGGCAATTAACGAGCTTGAGCTGCGACTCAAACAGATTGACGACTTACGCGACTGTTTCGACGTGGGAGCGGATGACATTACTATCAGCAAAGTTTCAGAAAGCATGAACGATAGATTATTCCAGTTTGCTTTGATCATCTATGTCGACCGGGTAGTCAAAGGCGCGTTTATGTCTTCGTCAACGTCCCAAAGCGCTGCCGCCAAAGCATTCGTTCTTCTGGAAAAGATCCGGTTATACGACAGGCCATTCCCGCTTTTCATTCTCTCTATTCAAGCAGAGACTGATGAGCAGCGCCTACTGATTCTGACCACAATCCACCGAACCATGGAAGCAAGGCCGATGAATAACCTGGGCTCGACGGAGGAAATGATCAAGAAGCTTTGGGCCCAGCAGGACTTGCAGGGACCCGAGCAAGCGGATGCACTTTTCCTCTTGAATGCAGTGATTAGCGCCAGCAGCATGCCGCCGACCTTCACCTCACCTTTCGTCATTAACGCTATTACTGGCGCGAACGGTGTGCCGTTCTTATCTATTTAGTGTACTGCGAGGGAATTATTGCTGCATTTACATTGCTTTTGGATCATTTGCGACAGCGCTGGATATTGCGTATAGAATTGGGCTCGGCATAATATAAATGTACACTGCGTAATAAAACGACAACAATAGCCATGAAATTTATATCGATACCGTTTTTAGATATTTCTTTTCAAGAGTGATTTGATATCCGAGGGCGACGCCTCTTTACGTAATGTCGAGAGAGCTTCACTATGTTACAAGATTTTTTTTTTTTTTTTTTTTTTTTTTTTTTTTTTTAAAAAAAAAAAGACAAATTATTTAAATAAAAATGTTCAACATCCGTGAACTCCATTCAGCTGATAACCAAGTTGAATAATATTACCACTGCAAAGTACCAAGTTCGCCTTTTCTCTCCAGAAATGTACAGCACAATTACTATCCATTTACCGGTGCCTCCCTACTTGCTTAAAGAATCGACGATCTTGGCAACATTTGCAAAAGCAAGCTCATCCAAGGTTTCTCGCCAAAGCCTCTCCGCAATCTTTTCACCTTCGGGCTCATACAAAAGTGGTGGCATTCTGACATGAAGAATATTAGCGACTTTCATCTGGTTGTTGAATGAAGGCACTTACGGCTGGACTTTTCCATCTTCAAGATACTGCCCATGCGATTCCGCTCCTTGTTTTACAGCTGCATCCGTAAAGGCGCGTGCTCCAACCGATAAGGTACGCCCAAGAAGAAAATAAAATACTGCCATAAAGACTTTTTGCAATGGGCTGTCCATTTCGCGGGCAAGACTCGACTTGCATAGGCCAGGGTTGGGGGCGTTGATTATGGCGACTGATGACGGTACCCGCTTGACCAACTCTGTTAAAAACATTTGGCCTAGCAATTTGGACGTGGCGTATCGATCTTGGTTATCGAAAGATTCGGGTTTGTCAAAACTAGCCAACAGCGGTTCCGAGTTCCTCTCCTTGAACGCCGCCCAAGCAGCTGTATCGGAAGAAACAATGACAATGCGTCCAGGCTGTCCGGAGATGCTCTTCTCCTTCAATACCGGGAGTAGCAGTAAGGTGAAGAGAGCTGTAGCAAGATAATTGACTTGGATAGTCTCCTCATGCCCCGTGGAATTGTTTTTCTGAAAGCTGCTCTTTATAAGACCCGCATTGTGGATGGCGATATCAAGACGCTCAAGTGTTTTGGCGCGCTCTGCAAACGCCATGATCGAGTCATAGCTCGATAGATCAAGCTTCCATACTTCGATAATAGCAGTTCTGCCCGGTTTTAGGTCTGATAACAATGATCTCTTCGCCTCTTCGCCACTTGCTTCATTGCGAACAGCAAGAATGAGCCTCTCGAGGCCAAGATCCAAAAGTTGACGACTGCACTCAAATCCCAGGCCCGTATTGGAACCTGTGACAATGGCAGTCTTTCCGCTTAGATCCACGTCCTTTTGAGTCCATGCCGGAGGCTCCCTGAAGAGTTGGCGTTGAATAAATGCAAGCTGCGATGCTCGCTGTTTGGGGGTGATGTCGAATTTTGGGACCATTGAAATAAGAATCTTTGTGTAATGACTATGAGTTCATGTGAATGATGATCAATCATGGCTATGGATGTGAGAGAATGCTTAGAATTTAAATAGATTTGCGCTTTCTATGAATCACTTCAACCACTGAGTAATGATTAATTCAAAGGCTACTTGTCTTCTACTTTCTAGCTCCGGACTCCGTCTCGCGCTTTTCTACGTCTTTTCTCCGATAGTCAAAAGCTGGAATTACCGGGTCGCATAAGGTAGAATCCTGCAGATACGCTTAGATAGAGCCATACTGCCGTCCATATGGGATCAATATAGGTCACGGATTTAGCCACCTTCTTAGTGCCGGCCAACCGCGAATTTACATGAGCTTGGCGCGATTGGCTCCCGCTAACGCACGAATGAGCATCGAGATGGCAGTAGAACATCTGATCTCATTCGATAGATCGCCCGGCGTTATGGATTAGTGGCTAGCGACCCGTTGTACAGTAAGTGTAAAAGGAGAGGCTATCTATAAGCAACCGGCATCAATGCATTCGCGAGAAGTCGGCATGTGGGGCAAAGGGAATGCCGCTGCACTGCAGGCGGCGTTAACAGTAAATGCCTAAGCATCATAGACGCGAGGCGCTCTGCTATGTCGGCTTGTAGATGAATAATCTTGACCGGGTGAAGACATGCGTTTGTAGACTTCACGGTAGGACAATAGTCCAGCTAAAAAAGGCGGTTTTCTTGCATCGCACACAACTTCTCTAAACACTCGACTCGGATCCAGTTTCTGCCTGAGCCTCTGTCTAAAAAAAACCACGCGTGGACTCTCTGTTACCTTCTAATTGATCCGACCCCATCCGAGATGAAAAATTTAAAAATAGAGAGATAAAAGGCAGCCAAAGCAGTGTTGCCATGATGAAAATGATTTGCTTAATGCAGAACTGTGTAGATCGTTTTAGGAAGGCCTTCCGGAATAAACTCCGCAGGACGCAGGGGTTAGCAGGCTGCATCTGCGGAAGCCTGGATTTCGGAGGTCCGGCCAAGGCCGAACGGCGCTTGGTCATGTTGCCGTAATAAAACGAGTCTGATGCTGTAATACATGGACTCTGGGCGATATCTGGCATCTTGAGAATTTGCAAAAGTGATTGACGGCCTCGGTAGTTTATATTTAAGATGCTTACCACAAGAGATATTACTAGAGCTGCTTAAATGGCAAAACGTACGGCGCGCTCGGCAGACTAGGCGTCTTACATGGAGTGTGTTGCGCCTATACTTTTTCACATCGTAATCCTCTACAAAAGCAATTATTCTTATCACTACCTCACTTTTATTCTCGCTGCTAATAGCGCCGAGGATTCCGTTGATCTTGTCGTGCGATGAGTAACCGATTATCCCGGCCGTACTCCCATTCCTTTTTCTTTTCTGATTTTAGCTCATATCTGTCAGTACACTCGCAACGTACATCGAGCAGGCATTTTCCGCACGATATCCAACCAAACAATATTGGCTGTACTTGTGAGAACGCCTTGTTTTAATCTGGACATGTAGGCAATGGAGCAAATTACACGATATCGTGAAGTGTATTTATCCAATTCGCACAGATCTGTTTCGGGAAAGGTTAGATATCGATCGACATGCAGTAGTGAACCCTTTCTGACGGCTCTGATCTGGCATCCCTCGTGTAGGTAGCTCATGTGTCAATAGTTAAGAGCTTGTCGAAATGTCCAGGCCAAGCCCTCGTTGCATGTGCAAACCCCATATGAGCTACTGCTTGTTCAGCCCAACTCAGCCGTCAAACTCTAACCCCAGCTTATCAGCTCATCAGCCACAGCCCATATTCGCCACGTTGAGATGGCATCCAATCACTGGATCTTAATGGCAGCAGCTGAAGCCACATTTAACCAACAGCATGAACTGCCGACGTCACATCGCGAGAGCTGACAGGCTGTTATGCTGCACAATATAAGAATGGATTCCTCTCCAATAGCTACCTTGCGCCTCTGCTATTGGTATCTGCGCTAGAGGCAATCTTAATGGAATGAAGCTTTCCCAGTCGCCATGAGAGACATATGCGGAGAAACCGAAATATGCAATTGTCCAGCAATTGCCTTTATTCTAGGGTCTACGAGAGCCTGGGTCAGCGCCACCGTCAGGATTCGTGGCGGCGCCTCAGCAGTTACGAACCAGTCTTCTGGTACGTGATGTATGGGGTTTTAACGAACCACTTCCCCTCATAACGTGGCGATGGTTAAGGTTTCTCGTGATATTAAAGCTCATGCTCCCGCCTGGGGTCGCCCTTCGCAATTGCGGTAGTATTGGCGTCCGGATAGAGCATTAAATCTTTTGCGAGACAAATTCGACGAATGCACAAACATGGACTACGACGATACTTTAATTCGTTCGAGAATAACGGGTTTATCCCATATAGCCAGGAGAAATTCTACGAGTGACACGTCAACAGGAGGTACCAGTCATGACTACGTCCCCATCATTGTTATGACCGTCATTGTCGTGGCGATTGTTCTCGTACTCCTTATCCTTGCGTACGTTTCAAAAGCTCCCAGTCTTATTCTTCAACAATGCCTTAAAAATGCAAATAGCTGACAGCTGTGACAGTCAATACACAAAGGTGCTTGATCGGAAAAAGCCGGCCAATGGGTTTGATGATCCAGAAAGTGCACAGAATGCCGGCAAAATCGAGAAACTGAACCAAAAAGCTCCAACTCAATCCTTCAAGAGCTGGAAAGAGAAGAGCGAGGAAGCGACCGGTTCCGTTAAACAAGGCACTACTAATGTCGTATGGTAAGCTGCCTCTACCATCTGCGTTCCAAATGACAAGCCAAGTCACTAACGAATGGTAGTGCAATATGTTTAGAGACCTTACAAGAAGACGATACGATTCGCCTGCTATCATGCGCGCACATTTTCCACTCTCTTTGTTTGGCAAAATGGTTTTTGAAGAGGCATAATACTTGTCCGCTTTGTAAGGCGTGCTTCATGACTTCATCAGAGAAATCCTCGATACCTATACAGGTTCCAGAAAGAACACATGCCCGATGAGAAATGTCAAAAAATAATACATTTGATACCCGCAATGTACATTCAATACAACATATTCCGCGTCTATGGCTATCCTGCCGTAATGGTGATAGGCAAAACCTGTCAATGACTCGAGTCAGCTATTATCGCTGCCATGTACAGATACAGCGCCATAGTACTGTGTCCTTCCAACCTCTTGGAAGGTATCTACCATTCGGTTACACATATTGCCATTGCATATGATACGAATCAAGTAAGAACAATGGATGCACTAAAAATAAAGGTCGAGTTTCGACTAGGAAGCCATTGGACAAGAAGCGGGAAGCTTGCTCGTGGGAGGTGTAATATGGCATGCCAAAAAATGCCCGGAAAGGAAAGTATATAGCATTTTTTTTTCGTTAACATTACTACTTGAGCGCCATAAGGCAAACATACGTTGTGATTCTTGATGGGAGCTTGGTAATTCCGCGATCACTAGTTGTGCGGCAGCTTATAATATGATGCTGCAATTACGGAAGTAGGATGTTGGAGAGGATAGTGATAATTTACTCATCGAGGTAAAAGCTAGAAACCCACGTTGTAAGGCTTTGTCTGGCTTTGCTTTTTGTTCTGCAATCATGATGTGCAGGAATTGATGTGGCGTGTGTTGCTCTAAGGTGATGTTACAATAGGCTACGATTTGGTCTAGATTGTAGATTCGCTATTGTAGGCCGCTGCCCTACGGGGAGACACCGTCGTTTCGAGAAGCGAGCGTGGAAAGAAAAGGCCAAAAAAACAACGACTGAATATCCGCTAAGGTTTCGAATATGATGCGATTCAACGGTGCCTGCCAAGACTTTTGCCCAAGAACAGTAAGATGCATGGAATGGGTAGGAGGTGAAATAGCAACCATCCTGCCCTATCCACACCGTGATGGGAGGATTCGGACGAATTTTGGGTGTAACATAAGCACAAACAACAAATTGATAGGAAAGTATTTTAAAGTAACAATGGACTGTAAATCTGAACATCTTAGGCCAAGGTTGAAGACAGTACGCTCTTGGTTCTCCCCTTGGTCTTTATGTGGGCCCGGGTCATTAATGTCCCCGTGCCGAGAGATCCCTCCATATTTGGATGGTGTTTCATAGGTAAAAGCGCCGGCCAAGCCGCCGATTTGGGTAGAGACAAGAGACTATGGTGTAAAACTTATCCCTCATACCGGGAGCAGCATATGGTGCTTGGGAACGCAGGGGAAAAAAGACGCTCGGAATAAGCTTACTGGAACATCGGAAGACGGCTTTACTCCGTGCTAGATTCCTGGCCAAGTAAGCTTAATCCCTAACCTTGTCTTAGACCATGCAACACGGTGCTATTTCGGGAAAGAGACAATTGTTCTGGCTAAATGGTGGCAACTTCACGTATGTTTCAATCTCCGGGCCCCAGAGTAGGAGCATAGTACTCTGCACTTTGTGGGTAGCAACAATGCCCATGCCTTGTTATTGTCGGTAGAATCATGTCTGCCAACAGCCATTGGTCGCCCGGGCGGGCCAAGTGAGCTTGCGTGATTAGAAGTCTCAGCGCCGAGGTTACATTCTTTCCGAGCTTCCCTTCCTAGCAGCGATCCTGCGTTGCTTGGAGGTACGGTCCCTGAACAGGTGTTGACTTTGGATGGCATCATTCATTTCATTATTCCTCAAACGGCACGGTATTTAATATGAGTCGTCGACATGTTTAACAATGGCATTCCTCCTTTTGTACGCCGTGGTCCAGAGGCTGAATCGGACAGATCGTAACATAGACACTCAGTAAGTTCTTACCCACTGGCACTATTAAACGTAAAGCCCAAACTCTGCGTCCATAAGACAATTTAAACTACAAAAAGACCGGCCCCTGCGCGCAAACACCCCGGTAGGGCCATCATACTATGCCGGTGCCAAAACCAGCTCTTGGCTCCCACAATGAGACGCCAGCGTGAATATCAATCTCAAATCCCTGCCAACGGAGTTTTTGCACTCGCGTCACCCCTCTTAGAGATCTGTGATTCAAAGAGACACAGTGCCATAGGATGTAAATTTATATATAAGGCGCGTAGCGCCTACTGCATCTGCAGACCCGTTCAGGTTTCTGTAGATCCTGTCTCTGGCTGGTCCTGTTCTCTTACCATGCGGTCCCATCTATTTACTGCCTTTCTTGCTTCGGGCGCTTTCGCCGCCCGAGAATTTCTAAATGAGCCTGACACTGGCATTGATGATGTTCTCAGCGATCTTCCAAAAGGAACCCTGCCAGATTTATCGGACATTATTGGACTTCCCGACTTTGACTGGGCCGCTCGTCATTACCTCCCAACCAAGAATTACACGTACTACCGTAACGGTGCTGCAGGAGAATGGTCATACCGCAACAATCTAGAGGTCTTCCACAGATATAGGCTGAGGCCCAGGGTTATGGTTGACATCACCAAGATTGAGAGCACGCTGCCGTTAGTTCCAAGCGCAAGAAACAATAAAAGCTTTATTTCTGATAGTCAACTCATAGGACGACTATTCTTGGTCACAACTTCTCTGCGCCCATCTTCATCAGCCCGTGTGCTCGTGGTGGCTATGGTCATCCCGATGCAGAGCTCAACCTAGTGAAAGGTGCAGCAGCCGGCAACATCCTCTACATGGTATGTTAACTGCTGATGGCCTGTAATGCAAGCTTTTTACCACTGTTCAACGCTAATTTTTACAAAAATAGCCGGCACTTCTGGCTTCATATACGATTGAAGAGATCGCTGCCGCGAAAGCGGAAGGCCAGGTCGTTTTCCAACAGGTAGAAATACACCAAGCCTTCGTTCGAAGTAACGAATATCACTAACACAATTGATTGGTAGCTCTATCTCTCTTCAAATGACACTGAGACCCAAGACCTTTTGGACCGTTCCAAAGCAGCGGGTGCAAACGCCATTGTATTCACTGTCGACTCCGCGGCAGATGGAAATAGACACCGGGCAGCCCGCTATGGTGTTGGGTCCGCGTGAGTCAAACTAAATCATCATACACGTTATTACATGTTGCTGACAATGACTGCTAGTGATTCCGAATATACTTACATCACTGTAAGTCTACGGGATTTTTTTTTAATCCGTCATTATTTAATACGGACTGCGCCACTGCTCTGTTACTAATATGCGGTTCTTATAGTGGGATTATTACAAAAAGATTACTACTATGACTGATCTCCCCGTCATTCTCAAGGGAATTATGACAGTCGATGACGCTAAACTTGCTGTTAAGCACAAAGTTCCGGCTATCATCCTCTCAAATCACGGCGGCAGGCAGCTCGATGGTAGCCCTTCATCCCTTGAAGTTGCTCTCGAGATACATGAGAAGGCTCCCGAGGTCTTCAAGCAAATTGAAGTGTATGCGGATGGTGGTGTTCGGTATGGTGCGGATGTACTCAAGCTGCTGTCGCTAGGTGTCAAAGCTGTTGGCTTGGGTCGCCCGTTCATGTTTGCCAACGTCTTTGGTACTAAAGGTATCGAAAAGGCCATTGAGATTATCAAACACGAAATCGCCATTGATGCTGCCAATCTTGGTGTTGGGGATCTCGAGCAGATTAATCCCAGCTATGTAAGAACAATCTTTCTGCTTCGTTTACCAAAGACTGAACTGACAACTCTCGTAGGTTCAATGGACCGCTAATAATTGGATGGGATGAATTTACAGCTGGCCATGATACGACGCCCTCATTGTAGCTCCTACGAGTTTATTTACCAACCTATTGTGTGGAATGCTACTACCAGGAGAGAAATAACATCTCATAAGAATAGATAAATATATAATTTTAATGGATATGACAATAATTTGTCCGATAGCATTAGTAAAACCTTCACCTGCGTCTTATACGCGGATAGCGGCTAGGATCATGATAGCTGATATATTTCAGGTACATAGGATTGGTCAAGTCACTAGGCTATATGCGCTTCCTTGTGAACCTATTGCCATATAGATATACCAACAACTGTCCAAATAGTTCTAAAGAATGTACGGACAATATCTTAGCTCAAAAATTGATTCCACCCCTTGGCCCTTCTTTCCCTTATACATTGTAGACGAATTGTTGACTCATTGTTGATATTCTGCATTTGAAGTCCAACCGTCCGTCAATCTAAGTTATTCCTTATCCGCATCGTGCAGTTCCAGAGCCACAATCACTTCCGACACCATAGTCGCAGCAGCCTCCAGAAGGCGAGCACTCATAAACGTGATTGTTGACGCGCTTAGCAGTGATGATGTAACCGTCGCCGTTCGACCAGACGCAGTTGCCGCAGTATTGGCCTTGCTTCAGGGGGTGTTTGGTGCTGCATTTGCAGCCAGTGTTTTTACAAGCGCGTTTATCCAAGGAGAGGAGGGATCGTTCTTCGACTTCGGCAACAGCCTCCACACGGGCCTCAATGTCGACGCCAGCAACCGCGGCCGAGACCAAAGGAGCAATAAGAGCTGCGAGGACGATGAAGCGCATATTGATAGCTTTACTATGTCGTTGAAATTGTGTAATAAATGACTCTTTGGGAAGGACTGTGATAGATTGTTGATGCCGATGGTCCGAAACGGATTGTCGGAAGGGCCTTTATATATTCTATCATGTCGCGATGGCTTCCTGTTTGAGCTACACCTATGCTTAACCATTACCATAAGCCCCGGGGAAGAATGGCTCCGACCACCTGTTGACATGCCCAATGATTAGAGCCAGAGATTCAGCTGGTCTTGTGAAAGCTTCACTCAGCATCATAGCTGAAGTAAGACGATGTTCCGAACAAGGATGATCTGCGTAATTGTAGCACTTCACTAGTACAATGTTTCACTTCAAAGTGTTTGGCGCAGACGGCATACTACATACCCCGCTTACTTGAGGTTACATTGCATCAAACAGCTATGCTGCCAGGAGGCAAAACCTGGAAAGCTTAGGATTCAAATACTTGATTGGCTGTATTACCAGTAAGCAATGCTTTCTATTCCTCCATGCCAATCTATTAGCATAATGTGGCTGGTATAGCCCATCCGCGAGCTTTAATAGTGTTCTACTGCGACACAGCACCGGCTGCTTACACAAGATATAATTTGTTCATGATTTAATATGTATGATCTAATTGCTCCGTAATGAATGAAACTGCGCCCTGGATTCTAGCATTCGCATTCATAAGTGGAAGCCAGGATTATCCGATGGCATTGTGCTCTCTCCGCACTTTTCGTATTCCTACTTCACCAATATCGTAACAGTTGAATACATCGTATTGATACTAAGGCCCAATTACATCTAGCCAGCCCGCCGTGTCACTTTCGCCCAATCTTGCCTAGGATTTATTCATTGGAGCCTAAAAATTGAACTGTTAAGGTTGGCGACAAATGCTAAATAGTCGTGGTGGCTCTTGGCATGGATAACCCAACTGGCCGGCACGAATCAACTTGACGAGGCTCCTCCTTCAAGTAGGCTCTTGAATTTTCTCCATGAGAGGAGCTCTAAAGTATACGTTAGCCTCCGAATATATAATATAGACCACCATAGATTGCAGATGATCCGATAGAGTCATATACGAGCTTAACAAGGCAGCTGAAAAACATTGAGTTGAGAATATATGTACTGCTAGGTTACAATAAGCGTATCATGATGCCTGGTCTTATCAGACGGCTTGAAGAATCTTCGTGATGCGCTAGCCCATTGGTCAAATCGACAACTCGTATATCAACTTCACTTTCCGAATAATAGAGCATCAGGTCTATCGATATGCCTATGACAGTTATCGCTTTGGAAGGCATAATGGGCATCATTCAATGCACGATTATAGCTAAAGGTGATAGAGGATACACGGACATATACAATAACTCATTTCTTAAGCTTCATTAATAAATTTGCTATGCTGATTAAGTGTAATACAGGCTGATTCAGGTCAGCTGTAGTCAAAATAATATTGCTACTCTGAAACCAAATCCATAACCGAGGGTATAGCATGACCATAAGACATTCCTCTAGCGACGTGAATCCTTTTTGCACATGTTACTATCATATGAGATCTTCCTTTCATAGAGACTCAACAAGCTCAATTGCCTTGTGGTCAACAATTGCTGAGCCATATCTCTCACTCATAGCATGCACTCTCTCCTTAGTTTGCAGTTTGTAGGGCGTAAGCATCCATCCAATACCGGAAAGGAGAGATTTGCGGTACTCAACCAGCACTTCGTCAAGAGTGAAGGTTGGCCCTCCGAATTTAGCGAGAGAATCGAGGTAGTGTTGCACGATGGACATCTCGTGTTCCTTGCGGTCCTTGACGGTCAAGGCTCCCACAGCAAAGTAGGCAAGATCGTGGAAGGCTGATCCCACGTGGACAAGCTGCCAGTCCAGGAATCGTGGCTGGCCGTTGATGAAGTATGTGTTACCCGCATGAGGGTCACCGTGGAGAAGACATGTGAACTTAGGATCACGAGACTTCAGGTGCTTCTTCATTGCGGCTGTGATACGCTCCTCGTTCCAGTCCGAGGGGAAGTGAGGTCGTGATTCGCCAACAACCAGGCCTTGCCACCAGCTACACAGGCTCAGGATGGTGCTGTCATAATGCTCCGGGTCAGTGAGCCAACCGGGCAGATCACTGCTCTTGTCTCCCCAAGTTCCGGCGTGTAAGCCGGCGAGCTGCTCAACGCCTGCCTTCACCTGGTCCACTGTCCAGGTCTCTGTTGGTTCCCCGAATGTGCCACCTTGTTGATTGAGGTCGTCCAAGATGACGATTCCTTGCTCGCTATTGGACCCTGACCACCAGCACTTCAACATGTCCACGTGGCTGAGTCTTGGAGCGACCCAGGTGAAGAATCCGACTTCCCGGGTGTAAATGCGGATCATGATATCTGGGTATTGGGCGACGACAGCCTGGTTGAAGCCTCCCTTAAGGCAGATGGTGGTGGGCTTGCCGGCCGCGCTGGCTGCCGCTGCATCATCATATGTAATTGTGACGAATAGCTTGCTAGCAGTTGCGAGGAGAATCTGGTTGGTGAACACAAAAGATTTGACCTTTTGTCCTAGCACACTAGAGAGCCACTCTGAGGAGATCTCCTCTGGGGCCAAAGGGAGCTTTTGTTCGGTCTCTGACATTGTCGTAATTTGTTACTTTCTTTCAAGATAGTCTGTAGTGACTAGTGATTGCAGAGAGTCAAGGGAACAAAGGATGTTGGCTGGCTTTTAATTATCAATAGGTTAGAGTCCAGACCGTCTAAAAGATAAAGAACCCACTCAGGGGCTTGCAAGGCGCGTGAATGAGCTCTTCGATGTGCTCCTACGGAGTAGGTAGGGAGCAATTGTGAACAGCTTCAACCAACAAGGCACCTCTATTGAGAAGCAAGGTCCTAGTCATCTGCTACAGGCTAACACTGCTCGTATACGTACTTCCTATTCAGGCCTTCACCGCTGCTTTGTACTGTTGCATTAATCTAGAATGTCTTTTTCGTCCATTCGGAATCAGAATGAGCTCCAGATAGACATGGATGTCCCTGCAGTTGCCACATCCCGCAGTACGGAGTAGTGGTGGTGAATTTGCAAGGGCTTGTCACATGTTGACGACCTGTCATGCCCACAATTCTAAGGGAGCAGGGGATGCCAACGACAACGACCAAAAAATGTACTCGTACCAATTACGAAACGAAAAACACGCAATACTAAATGAAAATGATCCACGGACAGTTAGTATTGAGACTATGAGCCCACGTACATAAGTAGCCTTGCTCAATGTGAGACTTAAAGACTGGTAGTGGCTACGCTAATACCTTAGGCAAGTACTCGTAACACTCGATATGCTTCTAGACATAGCATTGCAAACTGAATGAGTGAATGCCCGTGGAGATGCTAAAAGTGGCCGCAGGCGTTCGCTGCGCCCCTGATGCTCTGGAGAAAATACTAGTAGTAGTATAGCTTGACCAACAGTATGACAGGTAAGGCCTTGCCAATGCTACTTACTGCCGTTCAAGAAATGAGTCGACCCGCTACGTCCACATTTATCCGTTGTAGACCTAGCTAACATGAGGCGTAGCTTGTCTTATCCAAGTTCGAACAGACTAAGGCAAGGGACAGGAGTTCGGCACTCGCATTAAGAATCCCGCATACAATCTTGACGCTTATACGAACACTGTACCGCGGATTTTATACCATCTGCTGCAGCCGTTGCTGCGACGTAACTCACCTAGTTATATCTAGGAAAGAATGCAAGACCCTAGTGTTTACTCTTTGATAGTGCCGTTATTCCGTAACTCCGATTTGCAGATATACACGTACGGCACGGAGGATTCTATCCGGTACCGCCTTCATACTGCACATGCGACGGGCATGCTATGGGGGTGGAGTGCTTCGCCTCCATGATCAATACAGGGGGAGACTCAACCGCTTTCGAGCTTCCACGATAGGACCGAGGAAGGTTCGTCTTGGTATCCATGCCAAGCGGTGTCAAAAATGTGTCAAAACCATGAAAGGAGGCCCACAGAGCAAAAGATGTTCTGTCCCCTCATGTCCTGGAGAAAGTGCGTCTCAAAGCGCTCTCAACTTCTTGCTTCCATGTGCCATTATATATTCTGAGGAACACGAAGTGGCTTTACCGCAGCTGCTTACAAAGGAGTTTCCGGAATTGACATGTTGCAAATGAAAAGTAATCTCAGCCGAGAATTGCCCAGTATCAGGGTAGGTGTACCGAATATGGGCAGCAAGGAACAACATCCGTAAGCCGAAAACAAGGTACGAGTGCCGCGGCAGATTATCTGTTTTTAGCAATTTTCCCAATCGATTGACACGTAGCGAGAACCTAGCGCCGCACTAGCCACCGGCATCCCCTTTCCTCTCCCCCGTGCGGGCGAAGAAACCTCGCGTGACCGATTGCTGTCTCTGCGATTTGGCTGGGTTACAGCAACAACTCGGAGATATCAGTTGCAATTGGACGAATTGCCCTGGATAATAGAATTGTCAAGTGCTGTGAAGAGTTGTTGCTTTTGAATTGAGTATTTGAATAGCCGAATTACTCATCATTCGTGGTTCTGACAACGTTACGTGTATATGAGCTTATGTCGAGGCATGAGCTGATCCCTGTTTCCATGCCTTGCTTATGCCAGTAATTTTGGTACACAAAGGGCTTGCACGTGGGACTGCTTTGCTCGGCGATAACCCAAAGAACAGAAAGAATACTAATACGGATTACAGTACCTACTCCGTACGGAGCAGTAATGGCAGAGGGAACCAAGGAGTTCTACTCCGTATGTAATACGCACTCGTAAGT
The DNA here is from genome assembly GCA_001931985.1 of Trichoderma sp. IMV 00454. Taxonomy (NCBI): domain Eukaryota; kingdom Fungi; phylum Ascomycota; class Sordariomycetes; order Hypocreales; family Hypocreaceae; genus Trichoderma; species Trichoderma sp. IMV 00454. The sequence continues at coordinate 137,836 of MSJK01000141.1, forward strand.
TTCGTTCAAGGCCTGAACAGTAGCGCCAGGGCCCTTATATGGATCCGGAACAATACGGAAGGCCTGTTCTTCCAACAGTCCGCCTCCAAGCTAAGCATATACGACGGCCGCTTCTCAGATGTCCTAGCAATCGGGTGATGTCCGCCCTCGGCAAATAACATTAGGACTAGAACAAGGCAATTCTACTACGTGCTAGGGAGCTTAGCTGTGGCACTTCGTTGCCGCGGAAGGCTGTGGGCATACCCGAGGGCGTAAAAAGTGAGCAGTTCTACAACAACTCGGCTCGAGGAAGAGGCACATCTTTTCCTTTTACAGATTTCAACCAGCAGCACCCAGGAAAGAGGGGCCAGAGAGTCATTTTTGTAGACTAGGATCCAGTTACTGACTAAAGAAACGCGCTACATTGCTTCCCCCGCAAGATTTAGTGTAACATTCATGTACCATCCCTGTCAGAACACAACTGGACTAACTCAGCTCCCTCCCCTGTCAACTGCTGACATGGATAGAGAATGGGTCGTTTTCAACCCACTCTCCGTTCGCGCTTTCAACAGTAGTCCGCATCGATCTTTGCCCGCAGAGAGAACCATTTGAACTCGGTACCCCTGAGGTGCACTGTTGAAACAACGGCAATTTTTTCTCGAAAACAGGGAGCTGTAGTAAATTGGATCAGTGCAAATCCTTTGTATTAAGTAATCGACCGGTTATGAAGTCCGTAGTAGTAGGTACTTGTACTCCCTATGCCCTGAAGAGGCAGGCAAAGCAAGAAGATTGGATAAACAACCTGATGCCGCTGGATACTTTTTCTCTCTCCTCCACATACCCGCTTCACCTCCCACAGTCAGGCATGAGAATAAGGTGCCACGATGAGCCCAAGGGATAGTTTTTGGTCGGTTATGGTGGCGTTTGTTGTCATCAACAGCGTCACAGTTGGTTTGAGACTATGGCTTCGGATTACAAGTGGGAGCTTTGGATATGACGACTGGGCTACATGCGTTGCTTTTGTGAGAAACGGACTTTACCAACCTTCCGCCCCCGTCTATTAACCCATTGATATGCAGGGCGTCTTTGTTGTCTTCTGTGCGTTTGAGTTCCAAGCCCTTGGTTATGGGTATGGGGCCACGGAGATGCTGCCTGGATACAATCCAATATTAGCAGCCGAGGTAGGTTGCTCTCATTGGCCTCAAGACTGATCGCAAGGTTGATGATTTCGCAGTTCTTCGTCATAGCGCAGCTGTTGTATCTTGTCGCGCAGCTGGCTGCAAAGATCAGTGTGGCATTAGTCCTCTACCGTATCGCTACAATGGCGCCTCTGATACGAAAGATTCTGATCGCCTCCATGGTTATTCTGTCTATCGTGTCTATCGTATCAATCTTCATATTTGGTTTCCAATGTCGTCCTCTTTCAGTCGCTTGGGGTGTTGGCACTGGCACATGTCTACCCGGATCGACCATCGCCAATACAGCATACGCTGTATCTGCTGCAGATATTCTTTTTAGTTGGTTATACGGAGTACGTGATCTGACTCCAAAAAGCCCATATTCCCAAAGCGGAATATTGTCCACGTTTGCAAACAAATATCAATGGCTCCATGACTGACTCTTGGGAATCAACAGCTCATGCCAATTTACTTGCTCTGGAGCGTCCAGATTAGCATGCGAACAAAGATTGTCGTGTCAGTTCTGCTGGGTTTTGGCGCAGTGTAAGGAGTATCAATTCCTTTGAAAACAACTTTGGTGCTAATAAGGGGTAACTTAGGAGCTGCATTGCCACCATTTTGCGACTCAACTACGCGATTATGGTTTCTTCGCTACCGTCTACTGCCGCAGCACAAGCTGTCAACTTGCTTCTAACGGCAACGATCTAGTATGCTGAGCCTACCGCGGACACAATTGTCAAGATACTAACCAACATGTGTAGTTCCGCAACTGAAGTCGGCCTAGCAATCTTCTGTGCTTCGCTTGCTGCGCTGAAGCCGCTATTGAAATTCATCCCTTGGATCCCTGGGTCTTCCAAAGGCACTTCCAAATTCGAAAGTAATAATCTCGAGCCACGAGGCCCAAGTATTCGCCTTCAAGATCGACATGTGGATACAGGAAGCGAGGAGAGCATTCTCCCAAGTAACCAGCAGCATCACATCCAGAAAACGACACATTATGAAGTCAGCTACGAGTCGCACTAGAGGCTTCTACGAATTTTTGGCAATCCCAGGGGTATTGTCTACCCTTGGAACTCAAAAGCATTTTGCATTTTTTTTTGTTACCCATTATAGACTTATAGCTACCTGGTGTAGCGAGGATTGATCCTCACTAGTAGTAATATTTATTTTTCTTTCTGCTACACAGTAGCCTACTTATAAATATTCATTTTGTTGGCTTTTAGCCAGTGCCATTAACAATGTCTTTGACATTTGAACTGCACTGTGATTGAAGAGTTGCTCCCTTTCGAACAATATGATGGCCAATATCTGACATGGGAAGATCTTGCACAGAGCTCATAAAGCCGAATTGCGGATGCATTGGCCACCAGTTTTCACCCCGTAATGCCCCCTACGTTCATGTACATGGGAAGTAAGCATATGCGACAGACGAAGAGTCAACGAAGCCCCTTTTTGTTTCAGAATACTCGGATTTAACACACACATTACTACAGCACCAAGCTCCCAAGACCAAAGTATGGGAAACGGACGGCATATTGAGACCAATAAACAAAGAAACTAGTGGTAAATCTATTTATTTTCCGGCGGATTTGCAACCATATCCATCGTTTGAGTTGCGGATCGTGGCGATTAATTCTCCGTATCTGTTGGATGCTGTCTTTGCGGGTATTTACTTACCCAGCTGCATCGTAAATGAATAAGCATATTTCAGGCCCCCGTCATGGTGAGTCAACTAGACTCTTATTCATGCAAACAGTTGGGTGAAATTCAGCAGTTAACAGCTCCACTTTATGAAGAGCGTGGGATTGAATCCTTTCAAGGGGCATACAAATACACCGCCGCCTATCTCTTAAAATGGCGGTGTTTTTTGTAGCCCACATTGCCGACGTCCGACTCTAGAAACTTGACCGAGCTGAGCTGGGATGCCTAAAGCGGGTATTAACTAATTGAGCAGCTGCAGAAAATTTGAATCTCGTTCTCGCAAGGCACTGGATGACAGGGCAATTGATTGGCTTTAGAGAGACAAGCTTAGGGTTGTGGGGGATTTTCCCTGCAGAAGACAAAATAATTATCAACCAGGTATCTGGAGTTAACACCGGTATCGGAATTAGTATCGATAGATAATTGCGCAAAGCCGCGCAATCTGTGGTTGAACCCCATTTGCGATCGAGAGGGTAACTCTTAAACAGTTATATTGCGACAACCCCTCGATGTCATTTGTTTTGCGGCTACAATCCGTCGCTGAACGCCCAGCATCTACGCAGTGGCAGACAACCACCCATTGCCGAGAAAGATTCCATTCAATCTCATATAAAGTGCGGAGTGCACTTTACTGTTTAGCATCTTAGTCCAAAGGAAAGGGGTAGTGCTAGTCTCAAAATAAGGGCTTACTGATATACAAGTTTTCTATACGAACGGGTTACCAGTTTTGGACAGATCTTCTCATGCCGAAACGCCCTATGATGGTGCGATTCTGAACCTGTAGGGACTACAGTATGCATGTATTGTAACAAGACCAAGGGGAGATTTTTTTTTTTAAGAAATTGAGCAAAGCCTACTGATTCCCCTATAGCAATTGATGATTGGCAAAGCTCAGAGATAATTAGAAGGTCAACTACGTCTAATTTTTGGACATGGCGAAAGGCTTTAATCGCTAACGGATTTCCACTTCATAATTTACGCCAACCCGGTGATGCTAAATCATAGATCGGTAATCCGGCACGTCTCGGCAGTTCGGCAACAGCACTTGGTAATATCGACGTGATATAACAAGAGTACGTGATACACAGCTCTTTGCAGCGTTCTGACGTAGGAGTAGGAGATCCATTTCTTTCAGTGTTAGTACTCCTGCTGGTAAATGGCAGATTGGCTTGCAAAACGTTCCCTCCCTTGTGGATATATGTACCTGTATCAGAAATATGGATGCTGTGTTGTAATATGAAACAGAGTTAAGTGAAGTAATGATTACATTTTCCTAAAGAACTGGGAAATCTGGTAACAATATGAGTTACCGTAACTTCCCATGCAACATATTCTCCTGAGTTAAAGATAATTTGATGCACGGATATTAATAGCTGCTCATTCTCAAGAATCCACACATCCCTTAGCAGAACTTTTTCATAAGTAGAGTGGTTACTCTCGTGCATATTATAAGCTATGGCGGCAGCGAATTCCTCCATGGGTAGACCTCAAATGATCGGATCCCCTAAGATTAATATACAGTTTGTGCCCTAGAACCTATTCATGAAAGCCTCCTTTCAACAATCCAATTCCTCAATTAAGAGCCAGGTCTATCTTGGCTTCAAGATAGACAAGAGACTCATGTTTCTGATTATCAATTGGTGAAACTTTATTATAAATCAAGAAGTAGAAAACAGTTTAAACCCCGTCTGTTAACCCGGGACAATTTGAGCAATAGACTTAGGCTCCTCGTGTGTTTATATGTTCTTGATCAAGCTTGAACTTTGGTGTAGGTGGATAGGTTCCTCATCTGATACGGATAGAACAAATAAGGAATGAATAACCCACAGTCTTATAGGTAATTACAGATGAGATTATTGTCGCAGCTCTCAAAAAGAGCGTGTACGGTAATATTGTAGGTCGAGAAATCCCATCATCAGATCGATTTTGAACAGTGTGATACCAATCTTGCCACAAATGCTAACTGGCAACTTACAGCTACTTACACTAGCTAGGCGACCGTTCAAATACAAGATCTAATGAATGATCAGTATATTGGGGTCGTTGCCGAATGGTAGGGGCATCGTGTCGACTCTCCTACTAAATGAAGCTGCATTGTCACTCAAGAGCATGTGTTGGGTAGCCTTATTCTATTTGTACGAAGTTCCTGCATCTTGGCAATATAGTAAACCTTAAATATGGTAACAAATATCTCAGACAGTATGATTTGGGTCATGTTAGCCGTGAAGCCTCTTACGAAACTGGCCGCTCATGAGACGGCCGCACGCCAAAGCCCGATTTCTCATAAACCATATCTATGGCCTTCATCTGTGCTATACTTTGATCACCTGAAACCCATATGCCGTTTCCACTGCGACCTTTGATTCGATTGACGAATTCTTCCAGCTGATATCGGTAAGACTTCCAGTAGAATTCGCCAGGTTGTTCCACGTCAATCTCCCGGAAAGAATGAACCGACTTGCACTTCTTTTCCGTCCACTTCTTGATGGGCTGCTGATCGTCTTTGTTGCGCACTTCGTAGGTATCTTCTGTATCGATGCGATTATATATGGTGGCAAACATGTGCCCGTAAAAGACGACCTTTCGCGTCCGTATTTTCACTTGATTGGGCCCGAGAGAATCATCGTGAACTTCAACCCCTCGGTGTAAAACTTCAATGTTGGGAAGTCTGAACCTTAACCATGATGTATTGTATGTTCCTTGTATCTCTCCGATAGCGCCGTTGGGAAATTGAAGTTTCGCCGTATACTCTGCGTCACAAAGTTCGCTTGCTGGCGGCACCGTCGGTTTCATATTGCACTCAATGCAAGATTCTGGCTCTGCTGCGAAGATAGCTCTTAGTGCTGATATTCCATAAGATCCAATGTCCATGATTGCCCCGCCAGCTAAGGTATAGTTGTATCGTATGTCAGTTGGTTTGATGATGCCTGTGGGGACCAATACTGTATGGCTAGCATAAACCACGTCGGCTTGGCTGATTTGAGACATGAAGTATTGCCATGTCGGGTGGAAGTTATAATGTACTGCTTCGAGCAAAAGAGGCGCTCCAGGCTTATTCAACAGGGGCGAGTGAAAGAGCAGTTCTGCTTCTTCTGCATTGGATACAGATGGCTTTTCTAATAAAACGTGTTTACCCTTTTCAAGTGCTGCTAGTGCCCATTGGAAATGAAGACCATTTGGCAGAGCAATATAAACAACGTCAATAGATGGATCGGCAATCAAAGCTACATCTCCCGGATCAGCACATATGCCTGTTTCCACGTCGCTCGTAGGCGACGATCATGGCGCATCAACGAGGTCAAAAAGCGAAAAGAAGCAACTTACCTTCATAAGAGTCGAGTACCACTGGAATACCGTGTTTATCGGCATATGCTTTTGCTTTTGCTTTATCTCGTGCGGCTACAGCTTGAATCACAACTTCCGGGTGGGTGCGGGCCGGAATAAAAAGAGCATCCGGCCTAAAAGGTTACACATGAGTTTCGCTGCACATTTGAGCAATGCATAATGAAATGCTCACCCAATATTGGCAGCGCCCAGTATCCCAAAGCGTATGGGATCGGGGGATTTCGGCACACTTGGCGGGTTGGACGCAGTGTAATTTCTGCGGAGGAAAGTAAACAAGCCCGCCATATTGTACAGAGCTGTGTATGTTTGAGGATCTATAAACTAGCCTAAGTCTTGAGGCTGTCGCTGGATAGACGCCAATACTTATTCATAGGTATGTGAGTGCGATTCAATGAGCTGAGGGCGGTGTTTTCCCGGTATCTCGGTGTCTCGTTATATTGTCTGACGTCTCACTCAGCGCTGTTCCTAGATGTGAGATCCTGTGTCAAGCTATCAACGGGATCTAGCTTGGTGGCGGATGTTACTGAACTCTGCTGTTTTGCGGACAATGATGAGACAGAAGCAAAATAAAATGAGGGCGAAAGATCTCCCCATTGATATGGAATATCGTACGGTAAGCACTAAAAAGCGCCAAGATATGAGATTCGGTACCAATCGCGAGGCTTAAATCTCGCCTCCACAAGATGACACATGCTGCCGTAATTCTACTGGTGATGCAGCCTGCTTGCTTCTATTGACTATTTAACCTACTTGCGGGGAACACGAACAGTCTATATAATTTGGAGAATGGCACAACTTTCCTTTTACAACAACAAAATCTCAATTTGAGTATAACAGCAGTCAACGAGCTGAGGATGTCATAAAAGCTCTGAAACGCAGACTTGGCCGACTCGGTTTTGCTACGTATGTGGGTGAAGAGTTGCCAAGAACAATCGCCTTCATTGACCTGCAACTATTAATAGTGGTTTTCTTTTTATATGAACGGCATATCGAGATGCTGACGACCGTCATTGTTTAAAATGGTCAAGTATAAAACTACAGAATATGAGAAGTAATGCCCGCTTAATACATTCCATTCTAAAAAGCTATCCAAGCCGCACTTTATGCCACATCCGTAAACATTCCTGCAGGTCCATAGCTAGCGTTCCCTCTAAAGCATCAGATGTATCTTTGATCAAGGCAATCAATAGCGTTGCCTCAGCAAATGTCGACTGGTTCTCTTGAATGGTCTGGTAGTCGGACTTTCTCATGCCTCCCATATCCGCCCATGACTTCCAAGTGTCCAACATCTTGCAGATAGTCGACGTAAATTCTCCGTCGCGAACCATGCGATGCAGCATGAAGCCAACAACTTCTTTTACCGACAAAGATTCGTCCCAGATTTTTCGAGCTTTCAGCCATGTTAAACAATAATCGGCGACGAGTTTTGTGTCCCATTTTGGACTTTGCAGAGCTTCCATAGCTCGCTGGTCACGCTGCTGCTGCTGGGTTCTCATTTTATCTCGCACTGCATTGCGAAAATCGATTAGTAACATTTTACGGATAATTCATCCAAGCATTTGAAGGCAACTCACTGTCCTGCATCCGCTGCTCTGATTCTCTACGCATCCTGTCTCTGACGGCCTGTTCACGCTGAGCTGGGGCCATTCTGGCCTCCGCCTCCATGGCTTGGCGGGATTCTCTGGTTCTCTGTGTGAATAGATCAAGAGAAGCGCCGTAGTCATGGTGCTTGGTAGCCCACTCGGGCGTCTCCGACTCATCCACCATGCCGAGCAACACCAAGACGCCACACGGCACCGTTTCTTTTCTAGAAAACGACAGGATATCATCCGGGATCTTATAGTTCCACAGGATTGTCTGACTAGAAGTGCCATACGCTGTGACAGCGCTCGCAAACCAGACACCGTTGGACTTTCGCGACTGTATGCGGAGATGTTCGATATAGAGGCTCTCAGGCGTGCTGTTGCTGTGAAGACCTCCTTCTACCAGGGCTGTGACAAGCCCAGACAAGGAGATCTCGCAAGTGATGTCTTTTGTCATGTTTGTGTGAACTTGATGCTCGATGGAGTTGGCATCGTCGTGGCTTGCTGCTACGCTAGCGCTGCCGCTCTGTATCTGGTCCTCATCGGCGTCCGGTGCCTTCTTCTCGTCCTTCTTCTCGTCCTTCTTTTCGTTAGAGGGCGTCAGTTCGCTTAATTTGCCAGCCAATGCTGGTAAGCGAACCCAGTATGGCGGGAGATGGGCGTGATCGCGAGTAATCCAGGAACTGGACCATGCGACAGCAAGAGATAAATGTCCGTCTGAGTCGTCCAGAGGGGCTAGGTAAAGAGCTTTTTCTCTTCCATCAGGCGACATCATCAAGGAGCAGCCCACAGGTGCCCACAGTCCCGTGGATCTCAGCAATTTCCAGCCATGGGGATCTGGAACAGCTCCAAGATCCAGAAGATAGGAAACCAGTTCATCAAACGCGACCTCGACCTGGGGCTGGCGCACCTGGTCGGCATACTCAACGCGCTGAGTCTTCATACCGATAGCATTCGTCTTCCAGTTAAATGTTGTCCAGCTGCCGCCAGGAATCGAGCTGGGATGGCGCGACAGGGTCCAGTACTCTGATCTGTTCTGAAACCTGTCCAAAGGCATGACGGCATATCGCGGCAATTCAATTTCGATGACGCGATTCACAACATCGCTACGTGTCAGTGCAGTCAGGCGACTTCGCCGGAGCATGCGCTTTATACGCGAGAGAGAAGCGAGAGTTGCGAATGTGTTGTAGAGAATAGGGAGAACTATTTCACATGGTCAGCGGCTTTCACCAAGAACGATTATGATTGCTGTGTCGCGTTACCTCCCAGCACCGCCAGTGGCACACCAATATAGGTGATAATGTCTGTCGCTGACTTGCCATTGTCGGCCATTGTGATCTGAAGCCTCGCACCTCAATCAATGGAGAACTCCAGGAGCTCAACCTTTGGCATTGGCAACAGGAGAATAAGTTGAGATTCAAGAGAGATGAGGCGCAGTGAATAGCTGCCTGTTAGCCTCAGCTACTCATCTTGTTTGGTGTTAGCGCTGTGACTTGGGCATCTCAGCTGAACTCAGCCCTGGGATCCTGGACACAAAGTCCTACCAATTGTCCATTGGCTGGGGCAACCGTTTTACATCACAAAGCACTATCAAGAGCTTACTAAAGATCAGAATAAAATGAACGCGCCGAGAAGATATCTTGTTCCGCCATCTTCGCGCCCTGGACCTGGAGCATCATCGACAAGTGGAAGCAAGACAGGACAAGACAAGCCCGCCCTAGCCTCAATTTTTCTTCTGCCGGGTACCTGACGTTATCTCACTTAGATCCATGCTCCATAGCATCCATGGATTAGCCTCAACCCCAGCTCAGGCTCCCGTCAAATCGACTGGGGCTTGTCCCATGACGGCCCGGGCTGACACAGCGACACCAGGCACTGAGGATCAGACGAAGAACTGGTCACCAGGGCGCTATTCTTGGATGACTTCGGTTACAGTCAATTAGTCGTCATGTAAAAGTACAATCGTCACTACAGGTCCCGGTAGCCTGATTGCCTTTGAATTGCACGTGTAAAGATTTTGTGTGCTGTATTTTATACATGTACTTTGAGAGCACAAAACACATTTGGGGGTAGCTCTTCTAATGCTATGGTTCCATCAATCAGTCTCAATCTTTTCTCTACTCATCAACAGCTACCTGTAAGCTATAGGCTCGTGTTGACATCGTTCTCCTCAAGCATCGCCAGCGCTCGATCTCCCTCTTCGCTAGCAAGTTGAAATGCAATCGAAGCTCCAACACGAAGGCCTACAACGTTGTTAGCATAACGGGCCCTGTAGATAGGATTGTACTATTTGACTCACCATTGCTCCCTGCCATGAGCGCTTGCTTAATCGATTCCTGTGTATCGCCCGCAGCAAAGCATCCAGGCACACTGGTACGCAGCATCATTGAATCAGCCACTATGTCGCCCTTATGATTAGTTTCTAGTCCCAACTGCTCAATCAAGTCCCGGCCACGAGGTTGCATTGGAGGTCGATGCAGCAACATTCCCAGCTTCACGGCAGGACCAGTCTCAAATTCAATTGAGATTCCGTTTTCGGGACCCCAACCATTGTTGATGAGACGACGGACCTTGCGCTGGTCGAGTTTGATACCGGTGGCCAAAACCTTCTTCAGCGCCATTTGGGTGGGCTCATCTGTTGGCACTGGCCCATTGCTGTAGATTGTAAAGTCTTTGTTGAATGGCCGGACCATCAAGGCGAAGTGGGCGTACGACGGATCTGAGAACGTGAGCAAGCCGATGGGAAAATCTTTTTGCTCGTACCCGTCACAGAAAGGACACTGGTAACTGCATCCGAAGTTAGCATGACGTGGATAAGCTGGCTTTTGGGGTAAAGGTTGACGACTTGCATATGCTGAGGCCAGTTCTCTTTGTATCCCTCAATATCCGTCGGCAGAATATCCTCAATACCTGTGGCTAGAACCAGCTTGCGGCCAAAATAGGTATTATTTGCGCTGTCGACGGCCTGAAAACCTTTGTAGCCAGGGAGAATCTCGTCGTTTGAGACCGACACAATCTTGGTACCCTCCACGAACGACACCTGGTCCGAGTATTTATCTTTGATCTGCCCTCGTGAGATATTCCGGAATGACTGTGGAGGTATTCCATCACGGGAAATAAACGTGTGCATCTCCTTGGCACCTTCATTGCGATACTCGCGAGAGTCGAAGACGATCGAAGTTCGACAAACGCGAGCCAGAGTCAGCGCCGTCGACAGGCCGGCCGGGCCACCGCCGACGATGAGAGCATCATAGATGATGGGAGGTGTGCGAGACATCATGTTTTTGGGTTGAAAATCGAAAGATAATGGGTACTGCTGGCTATGGCTGAGATGAGCAAAGCTGAGAATCAGGACGAGGGAGAGCTTCCAGATCATGACCTGGAACAGAGAGATGAGCAGGCAGAGCAGCACCTGCAGTCAAATTGAAGGAAGTAGTGAAGTGAAGTAATACAAAGTTCAAAGGGAAGCACGATGAGCGAATTGTGATCAGCTGGTGGAACAATAAGAAAGAGAGTCCATGTCGGCTGCCGACCTTGAAAGATTAAAAGTGATGTGGGGTGGAAAGGTAAAAGTCTCCGGAAACTTGGCGGGTTCATACGATTCTGCCAATTGGCAAGAGGGATAATAATAACTTACATGTATTCATTAATAAATGAAAGTAGCTGTACGAGGCTAATATTTACAGTGATTGTGCAGCCAATCGCCTCCAAACGCGTGTGTGAATGTGCATGTGTTGTGTTACTCAGAATCCTCGAGTCACTGCGCCTGGACCAGCGAGTCGGATGCTGAATTCATTCATGTAGCGTATTAACAATGCACGTGTCCGCGATATCCATGGAAAATATTAGAAGTCATATGCAAGAGATTAAAATAAATGATTCACGTAGCAAGGGAACCGTAAAGACTTGGCGTGAATATGGCAAGATTGCTTCCCCTTCATCACATGTCGTCGAATCAAATTGTTGGCTAGGCAGAAACAATTCGAGATATCACCATGTTTTAAACTGATATTAATATATAAAATGTAATGCAATCGTAAACACTTCGGTTTCCGTCTCAATAAACCGGTAACCGTGTCTCGCTATAGCTGCCGAATATGTGCTTATGAACGAGATTAAGAAGAGCCAGTCAGAACCTCGTCGTTTAACGCAAGTTGAAGCAGAGAGAATTTGAAGTTTATTACAGCAAAATTACAAGAATAAAAAGGCGCTATGGAAGCATCTTTGGTGATAAAGATAGCAATTATATCTCCATTGGTTAGTAAACACCATATTCTTGAACAAATCTAACTGTATGCATGGCTAATGTAGATTAACAAGTAGATATGGCTCGCGTACAAATTATGGACGCGCGATCCGCGCATGAAAAGCCTCCCACCAGGTCCCAAAGGGCTCCCCATCATTGGCAATATGCTTGATATGGCAGATACCGACAAGATGATAACCTTGGCGAAGCAGTGGGCCGACGAATACGGCGATGTGTTTTACACCAAAGTAGGCTTGCAGCATTTCATATGGCTATCATCACCCACTGCCGTCAAGGATCTCATGGACAAACGAGGAGCTATTTACTCTTCTCGAGCGGCCAGCCCTATGATCAACATGGTTTCCAACGAGGAGCGTCTCAACTTTCTTCCCTATGGCGAAAAGTGGCGCACTCTCAGAAACATCCTCCACTCGGCTCTCAACTTGGAGACAACTTCAACGTATAAGCCTGTACAAGATTTTGAATCAAAGCAAGCAGTTTGGGAGATATTGCATGCAAAAGATGACACCAAGTTTAGCGACATCAACCGCAGATACTCGACCAGCACCATCATGACGATCACCTATGGACAGCCGGTGCCTAGTCTCAGCGACCCTCTATATCAGGATATTCTCAAAATCGTCCGTCACTTCTCACTCGCCACAGCGCCTGGCGGCTGGATGATTGACACGCTGCCCATGCTCGCAGACATCGTCCCAGAGTTTCTCTTGCAAAACTGGAAGACAGTGGCCAGGCAATGGTACAAGGAAGACTCGCAAATCTACCTCCGCATGTACCACACACTCATGGACAAGGTCAAAAATGGCACAGCTCCAGATTGTTTCTTAAAAGACTTTGCGCGCGAAAAGTTGGAAAAGAGCCTCATCTCCGACGTCACCGCGGCGTTTGCTGCGGGAGCGTTGATTGAAGCCGGAAGCGATGCAACGACAACAGCGCTCAACAATGTCATTTTGGCTTGTCTTCTTTATCCTGAAATCGTTGCGGGTGCCCATGAGGAGCTTGATCGAGTAGTGGGAAGTGATCGCATGCCTGATTTTAGCGACGAGCCGAATTTGCCGTACATTCGCGGCATTGCAAAGGAAACGCTCAGATGGCGCGCTTCTACCAAAATTGGGACATGTCATTCGACTACTCAGGATAATTGGTACAAGGGTCATTTTATTCCCAAGGGCGCCGTAATTGTTCTTAATTGGTGGTGAGTAATTCATCTGGGCCTGGTTGGAGTACGTACGATATCTCATGACCGTCAATTGACACCACGACAATTATAGGGCCATCCACATGGACGAAACTCGATGGAAAGATCCCCAGCGCTTCGACCCAACACGCTACCTCGACGACTCTCTAACAGAAGCAGAATCCATGTCCCAGGCCGATGCCAATCAGCGAGACCACTTCACCTTTGGTGCGGGCCGTCGCAATTGTCCCGGCGTCCATATCGCCCACAACTCCCTCTTCATCAACATTGCTCGTCTATTCTGGGCCTTTAACATCCGCAAATCCATCGACGAGAACGGCAATCCTATTGAGCCTTCCACCGCAGCGCAGCCGGGCTTTTTGCTTACACCGGTCAAGTTCCCCGCCAGATTCGAGGCGAGAAGCGAGAAGCATGCAGCCATCATTGAGCAGACCTGGTCAGAGGCGCAAAAGCATTGAATTGTCTGGCTGGCACAAGAAGCAAAAGCGTGTGCGTGTTGCTGAGTGATTGGTCTGATGCGCATATCCCTGTGAGAAGCTGAAAACGCGGATCCAATAAGAACGATACAAGGCTGCAAGGGGGCTATCTTTCTTTTTCTCAGCCTTCGGGTTCTATTACCGCATGTATGTATAGATGCCCAGTCTATGGATCTATGGGAATATGTGTATTCAGCGACTGGTCGGAAGCCGGCTATGTGATTAAAGCCCGAATATAAATACACATGCCTTACACAATCGTCTAATGTGCTAGCTATCCCAACGTAAATTCGCAAACGCCTTTGATCCTATTCATTATACAGAAATTGTAAATGTTTTAAGAAGGAAAGAAAATACAATGACTACTCTTGAAGATTTCTTAGCACAGTTCAACCGCGTCCTCCAAGATGCCACCACAAATCTCCAAGGACCACTCAACGATGAGCGTGTCAAGACTCTCCAGACCACTGAATCTCTCCCAGCTAATAACAAGAAGCTATGGGAGCTCTTGACTCAGACGATCAATATGGCCGATCAAATTGTGCAGCTCCTTCAGCCTCCAGCCATTAGGCTCGCCGAGACCTACCTTGGTACGCCGAAGTGAAGTCATCTCACCACCAAATTAGTACAAAGATTCTGACACATTCAATCTGCAACAGCCTATCTAGACACCAAAGCACTCTTTTCCGTTGTATCTCATAATATCCCCGACCTCTTGTCTTCCGGCCCTCTCAAAACTTCAGTCCTCGCTCAACAAAGCAGCCTCCAACCTCTCCGCCTCAAGCAAGTCATGCGCGTGCTTCACAACAACGGTATATTCGACTATGAGCCTACCTCAGACACATACTCCAACAACGCCACTTCCACTCTTCTCCAAAAAGACCATTGGACCCAATGGCATCGCTGGGTAAGCCTCTACGGCGATGAATTCTACGACGCCGCCAAAGGCATCCCCTCAGCCATCAAAGAAGGAGAAACCCGCAGCGCCGCCCAAATCACATACGCAACCGACAAAAGCATCTTCACCTATTTCGCTGAAAAGGGCCTCCAAGAGAAATTCCACAAAGCTCTTGGCGCAGGTGCTGTAGCGCAAGCGCCCGGAATGCTGGCTGATTACAACTGGAAGGAATTAGGCGATGCCGTCGTCTGCGATATCGGTGGCGGCGGAGGCGACTTCATCACGGCTCTGCTGCGAGCTAATTCCCCCATGAGAGGCGCTCTTCTGGAAATAGAGCCAATTGTTGAGATGGTGAGACCAAAGTACAGTAGTCCCGATGGCGTCTTTGCGGACGTTGCGGATCGCATGACTGAGCTGCATGCCGGAGACTTTCTGACCAAGATCCCCTCCTATGAAGTGTACACGATGAAATGGTGTCTTCACAATTGGACAGACTCGGATGTTGTGAAAATCTTGTCCAACGTCCGCCGTGCTATCAAAATCACTCATCGCTCGAGAATGGTTGTCATCGAGTCGGTACTTGCAGAGGGTCGCAGTTCGCGCGTCTGGCGGTTTGGGGATCTCACCATGATGTCTACTGCCAATGGACTGGAGCGTACAGAGAGTGAATGGATCAAACTTGCTAGACAAGCTGGCTGGGTTGTCAAAACGATAACGCCTTTGCGGCACGCCTGGGCTGCGGCCATTGATTTGAGGCCATTCTTTACTGTATCTATATAATATCCATGTGGCCTGCACGTATCTACCTTATGAATAGTTTTACTTCCAGATACCAAAAAATGGCTTGATCTTCATTCAATTATATACCCGACTTAATTGTATAGTCCAACTCTCTCTGTATACTGACTTCTAGCCTGTAGAGTATAAACGTTTGCCATTCCATCCACATCAATGATCGGGCAGTCAAGATAAGGCATCGCAAGGAATATTCCAGCTCAAGAAGCATCGTAATGAGAACCATGGTTATTGGCTGAATTAAAGTACTAACAAAGTATTAATAACATGGCTTCTGTATGGCCACTGTCTGGATACACTCCCAGCCTAAGTGGCATGCAACTATTATGGTATGGCCCAGGTGACAGAAAAAGAGAAACAAAAGGACCGAGATTTCCCGCATCTGCAACTATCGCAGCGCATTATTAATCATCACATAAACTTCCATTCTTAAACTTCCTCTCCACGAGCAGATTGATATAGCTTGAAGTAGTGGCCGTGTTGGGCCATGAGCTCGTTATGCGTGCCCTGCTCCACGATATGGCCCGCAGCCATAACGATGATCACGTCTGCGGTTTTGACAGTATTCAGTCGCTGGGAGAGAGCGCAGCGAGTCAGCATTTTTATCCCCTTTTATATCTACAGATCAAATCCACTTACGTGAGTGACTAGAACCATTGTCCTCCCACCTTGCTTTTGAATATTTTGGAGGGTTTCTTGGACAAGCTGTACTTCGTTAGCCATGTATTCCTAATAGTGCGTATCTTCATCCCTAGATGATCAGCTTGCTCACCTTTTCAGATTCCGCGTCCAGTGCACTGGTAGGCTCATCCAACAGCAATATCTCCGGGTTTCGGATAAGCGCACGCGCAATCGCAATGCGTTGCTTCTGGCCTCCAGATAGAGCAATACCCTTCGCCCCGCAATCACTATTGAAACCGTCCGGAAGCGAAGCGATCAGCTCGGTCAAATTAGCGGCGTCGCACGCGCTGGTGATGTCTTCTTCCTTAACTTTGTCTTCGTCCACTCCCAGGGTAATGTTGTCGTGGATAGATCCTGTCGATAACTTGGTTAGCTGGAAGTTCTGTACATATGTAGCACTGTGTATTGTACTGACCTCGATACAAGGTGGGCTCTTGAGGCACAAGCGCCAAACGCCTTCGGTACACGTCTGCCTCCTCGGATGAGATAGGCTTCCCAAACACATTTATAGACCCGGCTCTGGCGTCATAAAATCGCTCCAACAGAGCCAGCAGGGTCGATTTTCCAGATCCAGAGCTACCGACGACTGCCACGGTCTGCCCCTGCGAAATCTGCAACGAAACATTCTTCAATACAGTAACTTCAGGCCGGGCCGGGTAAGCAAATGAGACGTTCCGGAAGTCAACAATGACGTTTGCATCCTTTTCGCCTTCGACATCAAGCAAAGGTGCTTGCTCTTCAGGCGCATGAGTTTGTCGTCGAATGCCGAGGATATTGTTGGAAGCTATGCTGGCTTTGCTTATGTCTAATATCTTGTCAGTACTGTACTAGCATCTTGAATGAATAGAAAACGACCTACTGGAAGAGAATCCAAAAAGAGCACCTGCAGCTTGTCCACCGACAATGACGGCGATGAAAACGGTAAAGAATTCTTCCGTCGACGTTTTCCCCTCTTTCATCAGTTTACCTCCGTACCAGAAACCCAGTGCAGCTGCAAGCAACTCAGCACTCTCTGAGAAGGCAAAGAATAGGGTGATGGCAGCTGTTTTCCGAGACAGCTTTCTCATTGTTTGAGCTAGGTGTTGTTCATACGATTTTTGCACAATAGTTTCCATTGTGAATGCCTTGACTGTGCGAATAGACGATAGTGAGTCTGATGCAAATCGAGCGCTTTCCTCAAAAATCTTGGCCGTTGCTTCTGCGAGAGATGAGTCGAGTGTCATGCGTATGAAACCGGCAGCGAAGACGACGGGCATGGCGCCAAAGATGGCAACGAGAGCAAGTCTCCATGAGAAGACTAGTGCAATGATGCTACCGCTAATGATACTCACGAAGATGGAAATGAGAAGACCGAAATTGACAGAAATCAGCTCGTGAAGATTCGCGGGATCAGTCGAGAGCCTCGAAACTAGAGCACCAGATGTTACGCGGTCAAAGAACTCAATGCGCTGGCTGAGGATGGCACGGAAGTAGTCGAGGCGGTAAAACTTAGTGAGGCGAATACCCAACAAAGTCATGAAGAATCCCAAAACGGCGTAGGAGATGAGAGCACCGAGGCCGACAACGAAGAACATGAGAGACCAAAAATTAGCATCTGAGGACAATTGCTGTGACTGCCTGGTGTTATTTTGAAAGGTATCCAGGACTCTGCCGAGAAGAATGGCCTGGACTGGGAAGATCTGTGCCGTGATGATAGCAGCAAAGACGCCAATGAGGAGGACGGGCCAGTAGCGCTTCTGCTCCTTCGCAATGATACATAGGTTAGAGAAGAGTGAGCGTTTGGTGACGTCTGGAATTTCCGCAAGATGATTTGGAGAAGAGTCTGGCACAACAGACGGCCCTTTGATCAAAGGATTCAGCCCGATTAAAGAACTTTCAACAGGCGAGAATTCTGTAGGTTCGGACTCGTCCTGCAGCTGTGCATCATGCAGCCGTTTGTACAGCCCACCACTGGCCATGAGCTCTTCGTGAGTACCTTGCTCTACGACCTGGCCTTTGTCGATGACAATGATCCTGTCGGCTTTCATGGCAGAAGAAATCTTGTGCGAGATGAATATGGTTGTTCTGTCCTCAGAGGCTGTCATCAGAGTCTCGATGACTTTTGAATTCTCATTGTCAAGGGCACTTGTTGCCTCGTCCATCAGGAGAATGGGACGCCGTCCGATCAAAGCACGCGCAATCGCAATGCGTTGCTTCTCTCCACCAGATATGAGACCACCTTGATCACCAACAATAGTATCAAATGACTGATAATAATCGCGTTAGTGGTCAACTTTTCTTATGGGCAGATTAGGGACTTGAGCTCACATTTGGTAACTTGTGGATGAATTCGAGCGCTCGTGCTTTTTGGCAAGCTTCTTCCACCAGCCTCATCTTTTCTTCAATGGACACATGTTCCTGTTCGGTTCCAATGAGGCCGTATGTAATGTTTTCGAATATCGATGCATTAAATAGCTGTGGCTGTTGCTGGACAAGGGCGATCTGGCTCCTTAGCCATTTGGCGTCAACCGCGGTGATGTCGTAACCATCCAACGAGAGAACTCCTGCTGTAGGCTGGTACCATCTCTCCAAAAGAGAGATGAGCGTGCTTTTTCCTGCACCTGACGGTCCAACCACGGCTGTTGATGTACCTCTGGTGAATTCGATGTCAACATCCGCGAGGGCTTTCTGGCCTGGCCGCGATGGATAAGAGAACGAGACATTGCGCAATTCCACATGGCCGTTACACGTGTCGGGCCTCGAAGCAATAGAATCGACAGTACTATCTGTTTGGTCTGCGTCATCTAGGATCTTGAAAACATCGCCAGACGCAGCAACGGCCTTGATGAAGGAGGGCATGTTGGGACCCAAAGCCATAATGGCTCCCAAGCCAATCAACATGGCGAAAAAAACGCTGCGTGACGGTTAGAAGGGGAGAATAGAACCGAGCTGGGAAGCAGACATACGAAAGAATTCTTCCAGGATCCGTAATTTTTCCATGTTTGTACAAATAAGCCCCAAGATAGAAGCCAATAGCCCAGCCGGTGAACATGAAGAAATATTGGCAGGCAAACATCAAGCCGACAAAAGGACCCCTCTTTTTACCATCCGCCTGGGCTTGGTCCAAGATCGCCTCGTACTTGGCCAAGAACTTGGGAGCAGCCCCAAAAGCTATGACAGTCTTGATGCTTCCAAGAGCATCTTCGGCAATGGCACTGCAATCAGCATACCTCTTGAGAAGCCCAGCTTCTATCTTCTGGTCACTGCCCACAATGAACCCGATCAAGCCGAGTGTGAGGAACACGAGGCCCAGCATGACCAATGTGAGATGCCACGACTGCGAAAAGGCGACGACAAAAGAGGCCAAGAGCATGGCAAAAGCTTGTATCATGATTCCGATTCGATCGGACAGTGCTGATTGAATGGAATTGCAGTGGATTGTGATTGCATTCGACAGAGCTCCCGGCGTTTGAGCATCGTGGGCCGTGACACTGCGATGTAGGATACGGTTCAGACACTGACAATAGAGCATTAGAGAGTACGCCATGGAACAACTCATGCATAGAGCTATACAGTACCTTGAGTCGTAAAGCTTGCACCATTCGATTGGCAGAATAGCCAAAGCCAAAACTCCAGATGTACACGAGCTAGAAAATAGGGTTAGGCTCACAAAACTTGAACTCAAGGGCCATAACGATCACTACGTACCGTAAACTTGGCAATGAACAAGTAAAGAAACCAAAGACTGCCACTGTTAGAAGGATACTAGCAGTATTGGAGATGGCACATACGCATTTGTTCGCACATGTTTCATGAAATCCGCCGAGGCCTGTTCGTCTTTGTCGGTAAAGTTGGCAGTCAGGCGGCCAAGAACGAGCGCCATCAAGGGCATTGCTGCAACGATTGTAAGCATAAACGATGTTGTACCTCGCAGCCAGTGCTTGACATACCGGCGCCACTGCAAATCGCGGCCAAGGCGCAAATGATCTGGATTATCCTGTCTTTGGGTTGGCCAAAAGCAAACACCCTCTGGCTGCTCGTCAGCAGATATCGACCTCTCTAGAGAATCTCTCATACCATCAGCGTTCCAAAACCAGCCTTGGGTGGCTCATCGATTGCTTCGGCTTCGGGTTCGACCTTGTTGGAAACTTCGTTGCCGCTGGGAGTTGCTTCGAGGCCTCCCGCGGCCTCGTCTTCCTCCTTCATCGTGATGGTCGAGAAAGGAGATTTGCGATGGAAATGTCTTTCGAGGATCGAGAGAAACGAGTGTCCTTTTTTTCGAGGGAAGAAGATGCGAGCAGATGACGAGAAGGAGAAATAGGTACGTAGGTGCGTTGGTGTTTTGTTTGGAGAAGAGGGAAGAATTGGGCGGGCCCTTTCAAACACTTACGCCCGGGTACTTTTCCGTTTGTATCTATTAGCACTGATCTCTAAAATGTTCCTGCACTGAGCCAACTAGCAGTACTTTAAGCTGCGTCACTTGTGCTAAAAAGGTACCAGGTAGTGGCAGCTGTTTGACAGCTGTGCAAACGGCCGTCACCTCCAAGGCGAAAGGACGCGGCACGAGAGAGTATGGAAGCGCAATACAGACAGAAGATTACAGGTACTACAGGTTACAAGGCATACGGCGAAGAGGAAATGAGGAAGCGAGGCGAAGATCGTGTGTGCTACGCGTTGTGGCTGTGGCATGGCTTTGGCCAGCTCTGGAAACGCTTGGTTCATTTTACTCGTGTTTCCAGGGCGTTATTACAACTGGGCATGTCCTACCTGTTGGTCCTATCAAGGTTCTAGGGATAGTAGCACGAACACATGTTAGACTCTGTAGTAATACGGGTCCTTACTCAATCCAACAAGCTGTACGACCAAGGTGTAATTGTGAGTTGAGGCACTGTTGTTATGCCGATATGGCTACAACGAAGCCGAGAGCATATTCTGGCGTTTGCTACTATAGCTGCTATAAACTATTGCTCATCTGACCATATGAATCTCTACTTCAACTGGCTAATCATTCATTTCAAAACCATCCAGCTGAAATATAGCGATACTGTACGCGTAGTCATAGAAGTTAAGCAATATCCAAGACATAATGTTTGCAGTAGCGGCAAAAACAAAGTGGCTGATCCTGACCCCTGGCCAAAGCTAAAAGTTACCGATTGGTTGATCCAAACAATGAACATGGAGCTACATTAGTTTCCGACGGCTACCAAAAATACGCGACTGATGTCATTTCTCTCCCGTTCCTCAATGCGCCCCGTGCTGAGCTGAAGTCCATCATGGTGGCCTCTTGGCAGCCATAGCGTATCTAAACATGAACAGATGATGTTAAAGGCGATGTCTAGTGCCAGTGGTACGGATACAAAGCCGACAATCCGGCCATTATGTAGCCAGTAACGCGTCCATCGCGATGCTTACTCGTGCGTCTGCGTCTTTGCCTCGTCCCTCAACTTGAGCACGATTTTGGCATAGTATGATGGAAGCACCTGGCCTGGCATCACAATGTTATCCGGCTTCGCTCTTTTGTCTCCCTCAAAGAGAGCATCATATCGCATCAGCAGCTTGGCAAAAATTATCTGAGTCATTCGAACGCCAAGATAGCGGCCAGGACACATTTGCGACCCGTATCCGTAGGCTAGAAAAGTATTACTTGCAGTCGTGGCCTTTGTGGTGGCAGTGTTAGTCGTCTCATCGTAAAATCGATATGGATCAAACTCATGTGCTTTCGGATAGTTGTCTTCGTCTCTGTGGATCATCCAGGATGGCGACGTGATGATGTTTCCAGGTCGTAGAGTGAGTCCAGACTTCAGCTGAAACGGTCTAAGCACCGAACGCGTAACACTGACTGAATTATTGTTAGCTGGGATTATGTCTAAAAATTCCCCAGCGCCTTCAAGGGTTTCTGGTGGATTATGCGGAAACTCACATAGGGTTGGACCATTGACACGGAGAGTTTCCCGCGTGAAGCTTTCCAGGCGAGGAAGAGAGCTCATCATCTGCACAGACCATTCACCGTTGTTAGCAGCAAGTGCCGTGGAAATCTCAGCCCGCAAGGTTTCTGTGAGCCTTTCATCCCGAATAGACTCATAGAGGAGCTGAGTGACGAGGCATACAACCGGACCTGCGCTGTCAAAGGCCGTAAAGATGACTTCATCGGAGAATATGTCAATCTGTCGCTCTTCTTCTTCACTGCTCATAGCCGTAGGGTCGCGCTTGATCATGCCTCTCTCTTCTTTCAGATCGAGCATCGCTCCGAGCAATGTGTATTCGGCATCCGATCGCCCAATCGTGCGCCAAATCTCAATTGTTCGCCGAAGCTCAGGAATGATGAAAAACTTCAGTTTTTTAATCACTTTCCGGACCCTGGACCCAGCAGGCGATAAATGCCAAAACATCTTCCGGAGCGGAGCGGGAACCCAAAAGTACTGGTGAACAAAACCTGGCACATTGAGACAGTAATCTTCGATGTAGCTCATGTACTCTGAATTGCTCGCGAAATGGGGCCCAATAAGGAACGATGCCGCAACCATATGCACCAAATGCCAAAGTTCGAGAAACCCGGCGAACGGTTCCTGTGCTGCAGCCTTGTTAGCAAGATGATTCTCCTCTTTTTAGAGATAGGTAGTAGTCAGCATACTTTTAGCGAGAGAGTCAAAAACTTTCGGGATCGATTCATCGCTTTGCAAAACAACCGAATCATGCAGTGAATCTATTATCGTAAGCCAACTGTATTGTTTTTCTTGTCATTAGGCACACGCACTCATGTTTTTGTTTACTGATTGCCGGACAGCGTCGACGTGTGCACGGCCCAGGATATTGGTATGCAGTCTAAAGTGATAACTCTGTGATCGTCAATCGTCCCAATTCTCTTCAACTTTTACAGTGGAAACTAGCTTACATCTTCGACGGCCTGTAAGAAGCTCATCTGACTTATATCCGCGTTTTTCACCTCATCGGATGCTCCCGGAGGAAGCACAAGGATGAAATCATCGTGTTGGCCCCAATACGCCCACGGTTTGAGCTTTTTGCTGAACTACTCATGATCAGCTGCAATCACATCAATTGTATGGGATTGTTTGATGCCATCTTACCGTATCGTAACCGCGCTGGAGAACACCGTTCAAGTTTGACTCATTTTCGGTCCAACGAAGCCGCTTCCAAAGATATGGCGCGTCGCCTACAACGGGGATATTCCCAAGTCGTTTTCGCTGTTTTTGGTAATTGAGCCAGTCAAAGAATAATATCAGCAGAATTGAAGAACCAACGACAACGGCTGTAGTAGCCACTGGGCTTTCTACGGCGCGTTGTAGAAGATACCGCAAGATAGTTTTTTCCATGCTCAATAGATCGTTCTGCCACATTGTGAAGGCCTCCATGAAAGGGTTCCAGAGGAATGATTCAGTAGTACATCTGGAATTTTTTCTTAAAAGAAACAAAACATGCAGGTAGCCATATTTGAGTATTCGGTCACCGAAAATGCGCGTCAAACGGCGCCGCTTGAGCAGATGCTCGTTTGGCCACCCCATTCATGTCGCACGTAACCCGCCGCCCGCTACCCTGGAATCGTCGCTCATGGTTGAAACCACCCACCAAACCGTAAGAAATTCCGAGAATGGATGCCGTGATACTGTTGAGATCGTGATGAGGAATATTAATGAAGCCTCTTTCTTACTTTAATCGGTCTTGGTAAGCATCAAAGTGTAGTTAGAGTTGTAGATACTCAGGACAACAATTCATACCGTTCACACAAAAGCCACAGAAATCCCCATTCATCGAGCAATATATCTAAGTAGCTACACGAAAAATGACCTCAAAATGGACCAGTATCACGCAATCACAAAACGTGAGCCACAATTGTAGTTTACTTAATGATAATTCGAAGAGTATCTAAGCCTGTCTTGCATTCCACAGCTCAATCCACCCCATGATAGTTCGCAAGCCCCGTGATATATCACCCAGTAATGAAGATGCTGACTTTGAGAAACTATCTTGCTTCTTTCCAGTCACTAGTCTCTCTCGCTCTTCGATTAATGCCACCAATCTATGAAATCGGGCCTGCAACACCTTCCGAAGAAACCTAAACCGTACTCGTGAGGGAACCTTAAAGTTACCTATGCAAAGGGCAATGTCGTCACTTGAGCTGTCTGGCATTGACTTGGGTCTCGACACAAACTCGCTGCGAGCAGTCTTTTGCAGAATATCGAGCATCATGCGGACACTAATCAGCGCCAATAAATGCAAGATACTGTCAAGTCGGCAGTTTTTACATTGGTGGAGATGAGCAAGCGATTCTTCCACCTCCTTCTCCAGCATTAAGACACAATCTATTGGCATGAAACTTGAACTCTGTTGCTCCAGCTTCAGACTTGCAATGCGCTTCGAAATGGTTTCCATGCAGTCGCATTGAGTGTGGACCAATGTGACTTGCGTTGTGCGCCAAGACAATTCAGAGCTGCTTTCACGACTGGTATGAAGACTCGATGATGAGTCGCTGGGCTGCGAGGTATTTGATGACGACTCTGAAAACTCATCTCGAGGAGAACAACTCGCATCTTGAAATGAGGTTGATGAATATTGTAGCAGCCCATTTGGTTGATCCTTGTTGCTAAGAACCAACATGGCATTGTTCCCCGATGATGTGGTCGAGTGCTGACACATGCATGGCTCTCGTGCTAAGGACGGCTCGGGTTGCTGCATTGATAGCGAATCATTTACATCTGATTTTGCGTTCATAGCTGGCAAGGCAAACGATAGCATGTCATGAGGATCAAAAAGCCCCACGGGAATCGCTGACGCAGAAGTTTGGGGTTGAAGAGAGCTCGACATATCGTCCAAAAACGATGGCATTCCATCAAATGCAGTTATTTCAACGAGCTCCATTGGAGACTCTGTTGATAAGAACTCTATCGAATCATTCTCCGGTTGCGGCGTCTGATTGAGCTTGTTGATGGCTTCTGTTTCGTTAAGTTGCCCCAGGTCGCCTAGCAAAGGCGCCCAAGGCTCGGGTACTTGTCCAGGCACAGCTGCTTGAGGATTCCTCGGCTCGGCCTCCACGGCGAAAGACTCAGCTAAGTGTGTTGTAAGCTCAGCATCTTCAATCTCAGTGTCCGGAGTGGCAGGCTTTGGGATCTCTGTCTCAGTTGATTCTGTGCTAGTTGGCAGCCTACGATTG
Source organism: Trichoderma sp. IMV 00454 (assembly GCA_001931985.1). Lineage (NCBI taxonomy): Eukaryota > Fungi > Ascomycota > Sordariomycetes > Hypocreales > Hypocreaceae > Trichoderma > Trichoderma sp. IMV 00454. Next base: position 163,082 of record MSJK01000141.1, read on the forward strand.
GGCTCATCCGCGACGACTTTCTTCGCTCTCGGACGGCCCATTCGACGCGACAGGCTGTACACACAGTCCACTCTGTGCACGGAACATCGGCGACAAGATGGCTTTTCATGGCCACATTTCACTTTTGCCGTCTGGCAGTTGTCGCATGAGGTTCTGTATTTTGGGGGTTTCCCTCTCTGCCGGACTCCTCCATCGGTACCAGCCATCTCGAATGCAAATTGCCGCGAATGTTTGCGAGGATCGTCGACTGCGATTGGTATTACTGGAAGATGTTTGGTTGTTTGTTCATTTCAATACGCGTCTCCCCGTGTCGTGGACTTGTTTGCTCCACCCGTCCAATCCAGCCGTCTCTTGGTACACAGAGAGGGGGACAATCCTGCTGTACTGATGTTATCAACGGCTTATGATGAACTCTGTTTCACAAGTCATGTTTGACTAATACAGGGCCTGTAATTTCATTGCCAGTACCCTCTTTTCTGCCAGTACACGGACAGTGGCGATGAACAAACGGCCGAAGCACGGCATGCTTGGGATGCAGCTACCGCTCGTTGTTGTGATTCAAAGTTGAGCCACAAATATCCTGACAATTCGCCGGAGCTATCCTGATCTTTAATTCATCCCTCTTACGCGTGAGGGAACTGATGGCTTACTCGATGGAGAAGAAAGCTGCTAAACGAACTTACTTATTGTCATAGTTCTTGAATGCTCAACTGCGTCCATGATCGGTAACCCGGTTAGAGGGGACGTGGAGATTGGGCAACCCACGAGGTTCCGTGATGGTGCCTTTCCCGACGACCCGACAAGCCATCAGCCTTCCCTGCTTCACAAATTGTACACATGTATCAATTGTGACCTGAATACTGTGAAAGTGGAGTTTATGGAGCTCAGTAACTGCCAATATGAGATACGATTACGTACCTGATGGCTATCTTGACTGCTATACCTTCCTGCTGTGCGACGATACACAAAACTTGGCCTAACACCTTGATAGGTAGGTTGCTCCACGATATACACTTGACGCTGTATAGCCGTCTAGATGCTGATGAGAGTCGCAAGTAGGTCATGGTACAGCTACTAATATACTTGGTAGGTGCTTGATGACCGTTATAATGTAAATCCTACGGAAGCTGCAGAGCCCATTTGGCTACTGCCTTCATGGCGATGTTGACGATGAATAGGAACTTGTTATTTCTATGAACAGATTGGGAATGTTAAGAGTGGCCAGGGGAAAGATGAGATGATCCAATAGCATCAATCGCATTAAATCTTGTCTCAAGTAAGCATGATAAGTTACCGTAGTGAATATGTAGTAATATCGGAGGTCGTATATAAAGCTATTTTGCAAGAGGCAGAAAAACCATCTACTTCAGGACATTTTGTTTCAACATGCAGCGAAACCATTGCAGCTGTTCGTTCACCGGGCTCCAAACAATTGCAGCAAATCTCGGCCAAGAGAAACTTTCCTTCGATGACCTTCTACAAACCGGCTCTGAATTCATTGGCTATTTCCAAACAATCATCAACTGTGAAAGATGTGTCACCACCAAACGGATGACGAATATGTTGTCTCAAATCACCTCACGACTTGTTTGCTTTTATGAAGCGGCCTACTTGAACGCTGCTACAAATACAATACAACCAAGAACACGGTCGACCAGCGACGCGGGGTTACTGCTGTCGCCTCCTCTATCACAACATGACCATCTAAGCCCTTTGTTTCCGGCAACACAACCATCACCAAGCTGCCAGTTGATGCTCGGCGAGATGAAACTTGGGAAACTTACACTTGAAGGGAATGAGGCAAGGATCCTAGCAGAGGTGGTTCTGGTGGATACTTGTCTTGAGCTGAATGAAAAGATACAGGAATGGAGACTCGTTATGGATGAAACATCGGAGTTTACTGAAGAGCAGTGTGATAGTGTTTCATTAAATTGCTTGGATAGATTGGCCAAATTAATCGGCTTACTGCAGTTTGATGGGCTTCCCTAGGTTTGCTGGAGCAGCGGAATGTGGTCTCAAGATTACTCTGTATTATCGTTGATCATTAGTAATTATTTAGAATTATTAGTCGATTGGCTTCAAATCTCACTGACGATTCTGTCTATATATATTGTCAATCCAGCTGTCTGGACCATTATCCTCTTCTCTGTCAAGTGTACAGCGTAATCTAATGCCTGTCGTGGGTACAGGGAATAGTCCCGCCTAAGCAAGTAGCCGCCTACGGTGAACATGGATCCCATGCAGCTCTGTTCCACAAGATTGGTAGTTGTTTGCTATGGTGGAGATTATGATATGACGGGAAAGGTTCGCGATGTAACAATTTTATGTTTCTAGAGTGCAATGTACCATGATTCATCAATTGGGCATTCAACATTCCTGTTCAGCGCTGAAGCTATACCACTCACTGTCAGAAAAGGCTTGATGTTTTTTTGGCAAAGCTCTTGAGAAACACTTAATGTGAAGATTGTACTCCATCAGGTGAGCTATCCCATGGTAACGGCTGGAGCTGCCCCATGTCGTACCAAACGGTGAAGGGTATTACAAAGTTCATCTCTCTTGCCACCCGGGTTTGTAGAATAAAGTGGAAATATGAATGAATAAGGTCAGGTCGTAGGCTTGCTGAAAGCCGAACCCATACCATAGATCTCGGTGACCGAGGCGCATCATCGGGAACTTCGAGACTCATGGCCGGTTCCCGACATGTCGCAGATACGTTAACATGTCTAGATATTTGCCCCATCACATTCATTTACGAGCTGTCCAAACCGATGATATCAAGTTGATGTTTGTATTCCATTCAATTACTACTATCTTGGGTTAGAACATTGAGTTTTCAGCGCTCTTCGTAACCGAGATGCCGATCAACAAACTATCCGCAAAATCCTTGGACCTCGATGTTCCAGACAAGCCACTAATCTTTGTCGTCGAGGGGCGATACCAGAATTGGATCAAGCCAATCATTCTGCTCGAGTGCATTAACAAGGATTACGATGCGGTCTGCCTAGATGGGCCAGCAACAAGGACGGAGTGGTACACCAGGATTCATCCTCAGAAATATGTACCTGCAATGATAGATAGCTCTCTTGGTGAACGTATTACCTCATGGGACAGCTCTCAGATTCTCTTGCACCTAGCCAACAAGTATGATGTCGAAAAGTCATGGTCAGGGTCGACTGCTGCAGAGCAGTTGGAAATTGGGAACTGGCTGACATTTGAAACTGCATCTCTTGGGTACGTAGTCTGCCATTGATCTGTCGAATCGGCAACTGACTGCTAAATAGGCCCACTGCAAAGTACTGGGTGTGGTATTCTATTCGAAAGCCGGAGGATAAGAACCCCAAAGCGGAAGCCAAGTACGACTCTCTCTTTTTATCCATGTGTTGTTTAAGCTAAAAAAAAATGTTTTAGAATGCTGGCTGATCTGAGGGTCCAATACGGTATCCTCGACAAACATCTTTCTCAGCCTGGTCAAACATTTATTGGCCTCAAAGGTCGACCAACAATTGCTGACATTGCGATTTATCCTTTTGCCGATGATCCAACTATGGCTCGCATGGGACTAAGCAAAGATGACTTTCCTGCCCTGAAGGAATGGAGCGAGAGATTCTCTCAGATTCCAGGAGTAATGAAGGCGTATCTGGAGATGGACTCTAGAAAGGAGGACGTCATTGGGGAATGAGCAATTTTCATGGGTATTCTAGTAGTAGCGTATCTGAAGAAATATACTGGGGTTTAATTTGCATTCACTACACAGTCGCTTAAGTTCCCTCATCTACGTGCTAGAGTTCGATGGCCGACATATTACTTACAGCGTTGACATATAGATTTCAATCTTTCTCTATACAAGGTTCTCCAAATACTGCGGACTATCAATCCACTCGACAATCATGGAGCCCGCTAATAACCATCTCACTCTGGCTAAGAAATTACTGGCCGAAACTCCTCTAGTCGGGATGTATTCTTAGCACTGGCAATGCAATTCGCGAAACTAATTATGGCGCAGATGGACATAATGACTTTCCGTTTATGATTCGAGGGTGGCATTCCGGCAGAATTGGCGAAATTGATGCTCGCCAAATGGTCGTTGCTCACACTGATATAGAACGACTACGAAAGGGCTGTGTTGGAGGTGTATTCTGGAGCGCCTATGTACCTTGGTAAGAATTGAACGTTTGTTTAATGTTTTTGGATATGCTAACCAGGTGTTGTGTTCGCAGCCCGACCGAAAATTCGACCAACAATTTCTCAACCGAAGTTCACCACGAGAGCCTTCGAGCCACACTTCAGCAAATCGACATCATTCATACATTAGTCGAAAGGTACCCTGATGATCTCCAGCTTGCGACAACTTCTAATGAAGTATGGCAAGCTTTCCAATCTGGCAAAGTAGCAAGCTTGATTGGTGTCGAGGGCTTGCACCAGATTGCCAATAGTGCCAGTGCTTTGAGAAACTTCCACAGGCTGGGTGTGCGCTACATCACTCTAACGCACGACAGTAACAATCTCTATGCAGATTCAACTGTTAGTAATCTCACTAAAGAGAGAAAATTATTCTTGGCATGATACTAACGGAACCTCGAGAACGCCGCCGCCTCTCATCACGGTGGATTGTCTGAGAAAGGCGTGGAAATGATCAAGGAAATGAATCGAATTGGAATGTATGAGTGTTGTGTGCTTTCTACGACATGTTATCAATACTAATTATGATAGGATTGTTGATCTATCGCACACATCGGTACAGGTCCAGAAGGAAGCTTTGTCCATAGCTAAGGCTCCAGTCATCTTCTCTCATTCTTCATGGTTAGTTGGATCTCCTTCTTCTCAGTTCACGCTCGATTGATCAACGATGACTTACTCTCAAATAAGCTCTTCCGTAACATGGCATCCGCGCAATAGTCCGGACGATGTTTTGGATATGTTGAAGATTAATGGCGGCGTTTTCATGGTGTCGTTTCTTCGCAAACTTACCGATGCCAATAATCCGACTTTGAGCAGAGTCGCAGACCACATACAATATGTTGGAGAGAGAATTGGATATGAGCATGTGGGCATTGGATCCGACTTCGATGGTGTTATGCAAACTCCCCTTGGGCTAGAGGATGTTTCCAAGTTCCCCTTCCTTATCGCTGAGCTGCTAATGCGCGGCATATCTGAGCCGTCCATCAAAGGAATAGTCGGCTTGAATGTGCTACGAGTTCTAGACGAGGTACAAAACGTCTCAGAAATGATGAAAGAGAAAGGTGTAGAAATGTTACATGATTGGATCGAGCCGATCTGGGACGAGCAAGTCAGAGAGGAGGTTAAGCGGGTTAGAGGTGTTGTTGAATAGCGGGTATTTGTTACGAAGACTTGCAATATGAGCGAGGTTCGGTAAGGATTGGTGATGTAATCTAACTATTTCGCGACTATTTATGACGGCGCAAGTGATGTAGTATTATTCTAAGCCAGTTTTCAGGACGTATTCTTCCGATAGCTTATTGATCTATAGCCTCCCAGAGTATTTTACCCCCGTCGCCTCTGCCTAGAATATGCCTATGGACATAATCGTGATATAACCACATTAGTCTGTATGCCCAGACAATTATCAAGGCGATGTATGCTGGACAATTGCCATCATCATCAACTCCCCAAGTCGTAAGACGAACTAGCCGCTTCAAGAATGGCCTCCATCCTGCGTCAAAGACCAGTTGGCCGTATGTTCTATCTGATCCTTCTAGTTTTAGATAGCGAGGGAAGCTTTCAAGGTATTTGATGTATTCGGGTGGTAGGTCATTTTCCCTAGCTCCATGGAGGAAAAGATTCTAATCACAAATCAATAGAAGTAATTGATGAGTGATCCACGGCTTTCACCACTTACCACATATCGAGCACTTGGTATACCGTTAGGCCGCAATGGCCATTTTGCCTTCAAAGTATATACAGCGAAGCTGTCACCAGAGACTTTGTGCGCTTCGTCTAATTGGTATGCTTGGAGCTTAACAATAGCGTACACAACTCCGCTGCCTTCAGTGACCAGTAGCCGGTGAAACTCGACTGCAGTCAAAAGATGGGCAATGCCGCACAGTGACGGAACAGGAATCTTTGTGTCGCCGTGGAGCAGTTGGTGTTTTCCAGTTCCACCATTTGGGAATTCTTCGATGCTAGCATAGCATGGCTCGGAATACGGGATTCCAAAGACGTCGAATGTGACATAATGGGTTGGGACATTGACAATCCTGGTAGCCAATGGAGTGATGTTTCGACCCTTCATGGAGCTGGCTTTCATGTTCGAGCCATATCCAAGATACCAAATATGTTCTTCCTCTTGCGCCGCAATTTTCCAGATCGGAAGCTTTGTTTCGTTAGCCATTTGCGAAATCGTTTTTACTAAAATGTTAATTATGACAGCCCAAAAGAAGGAACATTAAAAGTGAAAAGTGAATAGACGTTATCGATGAGAAATGTAGTCATCGAGCTCGGTTCCCGACATTCAGCAACGTTAGCGGAAGACTCAGTGCCCTTGCGTGATATCTACTCTGTATCTAGGAATCTTATCATAGCTCATAAAAAATTATATGCATTAAAGCTCTTCTATAAATAAGTACATATTGGAAGACACGAGTGATGTCGCATAAATGAATATTTTAAAGTTGGATTATATGGCTATCTAGTAATCAATCTTGTATTCTGAATTCTATAATAGCCCATAGCACAAACTGAAAGTTGTAACAATGCCTAAGTTATCTATACTGTAACATGTCTTGCAATTTCCATCGGACTCTTCGCCGTAAATATCGCCCTCAAAGGCACCTCAAGCTCTAGTGCCTGTAGTCGATGACGAAGTGCGATCGCAGCATTGGAATCTGCTCCAACAGAGAAAAACGACGTGTCGGGCAATATTTGTACATCGCCCTTATCTAAGCATAGCTTCATCTCTCTCTGAATCATATTAATTACCTCCGAAAATGGTAGCAATAGCCCAAGCCCTGGCACGCGAGGCGGACCGCCGTTCGAAACTGACGTCCCATTGTGATCCATTGAGCTTGAACTAGCTTCCGTAGCATCTGCTAGGCGAGTATGTAGATCAAGTAACAGACATTCATCCGCTATTGCCTCGAGAATTGCCTCTAGAACATGCTCAATGGTGTCAATAATTGCATTTGGTAACCGGTTTGTATCGTGCTCGATATGAAGCGACCAATAGTCTGCATCAAGTTCGAACCATTCCAACATTAGTGGGAATTTGGCCCCTTCAGCAAAACGAGGAGATACAGTCACATCGCAATCTGGTAACTGCAGCCACTTATCGAGGCTATTGTTTCGGAGATGAAATGTCACCATGCAATCAAAGATTGGATGTTGAAGACCACCGCTTGAGATGTTGAGTGCCTCCAAGATTTTAGAGAATGGGATCGCATTGGTTAAAGCTTTGATTGCCGAATCACGGACATTTGTCAGTATCTGCGTGAGGCTCGCTCCGCCTGAAGTAGATCTTGGACAATCGAGCAGTATGCGAATGGGGAGTCGATCGAGGAACTGTCCTAATGCTTCTCGTTCAATTGAGGTACAACGATTGGCATTTGGAGCCCCCAATACAATGTCATCCTCTTTCATCAACCACTGCAGAAGAAGAGCAGCGACTGTTAATGCCATGTGATGGTGTGTGATACCAAGCCGCTCTATCAAAGCATTCAGTCTAGTGATTAGATTCCCGCGGAACTCGCAAACTCGGGATGTCCCATGGAAAGCTGCCGTCACGGAAGGAAGAAGCGGGACCTTGAAATGGGATAATTTGGAGCTCTCTGCATCATCTTTACGCAAATATTCTCTCCAAAAGCTTTGCTCAAGCATTGTGGGAGTATATTGCCAGTGGCTCGAGCTCAGATGCTGTGGCTCTTTGTGTGCTTTTATGACTTTTCCTGCGTATGCGGTTGAGACGAGCCGAAGTAAGTTTTGCAATGTGGCCAAATCAGCGATACTGTGAGAAGTTGTGATGACGATCTCGGTCATTGATGTCTTCTCTGTGCCTCCCAGTTCTTCAGGTTGGCGTATAATATGGACACGAATTAGCTCATCATGCTCCAAGTCGAAGGCATAGTTTATCTCTGATGCGATATCGAGCTGTTCCACTTCGCGAACTTGAGGAGCCGAGCTTCGAATGACTCTCCTCAGGCCGTCAGGCCCTTCCACGAAATTGCAGCTAAGTACTGGGTCCGACACTAATGCTGTATTGACAGAATTCACGAGCCTGGTGTAATCTATTTGACCATTGACGGTTAAAATGTTGGCAATGTTGAATGCTGTGACTGTTGTTCCAACCTGATATTGGAACCACACTTGCTTTTCCAGCTCTGTTAACTTCCCTATTGGCAATGCGTGGCTGCGTATTGGCTCCTTTGTATGACCCTCTGAGCCTCTCTTAGTTTCCAGCAGATGTTTAATCGCGTTAACTTGGTCTTGAAACACTGGAGATGGCAAAAGTTCACGAGTTGTAATCTCAACAGCAAATATTCCCGTAAGTTTTGTAGCTAAAAGTAGGATCAACACCGAGTGCCCACCCAAAGAGAAGAAATTATCCTCAGGACTCAGGCGTACGGGAGGTATTAGTTGAAGAATTTCACACCATGCCTCTGATAGCTTGGATTCAACACCATCAACGTCCGTTGATATGGAGGGTCCAGGCACAGTCTCGTCGTGGTGAAAAGACCTTGATCTGTACATCTGTTCCAGAGCTTTGTTATCCACTTTCCCATTTACTGACTTTGGGAAATCAGTAATTGGGACAATTTGCTGGGGGACCCATGAAGGAAGTTGTGTTTCGAGCATCCTATTACGGAGCCGATCTATCCGCTCTTGTGTCGGAGTTTGGGAGTTCTTTGAGCCAAACGTGATATATGCCACGAGTAAACCATCAATTGCCAGCACAGCGCACTGCGAAATGTCATCGATCGCTGGCTCAGACAGAATCGCATGTTCTACTCCATCAAGCTCGATGCGAAAGCCACGAATTTTGACTTGACGGTCTATTCGACCCATATATATCACCCGGCCATCTTTCACACAGATGCCATAGTCGCCGGTGCGATACATCCGTTCTTTTGGATGCCATGGATCGGGGAGTACACGTAAAGCCGTCTGTTCAGGAGCGTTGATGTACCGTTCAAGCACCTGCACACCGGCAAGGTATATCTCGCCCTGAACTCCTTTCGGAACGGGATTCTGCCTTTCATCGAGAAGGTACATGCGCGCTGTCGCTGAAGCCTTTCCAATAGTGATAACATCCCCTTGGATCATTCGTTCAAATGACGTGCTAATGGAACACTTCGGGAAATAATTAATTAGCTGCGTCTGGAAAAGCTAAGTAATTGACATACCTCTGCTGGCCCGTAAGCATTGTAAAGCAGCTTCTTAGTAGCGAACTTTTCGACAATAGGAGCCGTTATCGCTTCTCCGGTGGCATATATCTTCAACATTGAACATTGAACATTGTTAGCAGAGAACGCATGTCGAAGTGGTAACGACTCACAATCTCAAGATTTGGGTAATGCTCTGGCTCCAGCACAGACAAAACTGCCGGGGTCATGGTTACTGTATTAACTTTCAGTAGATGGGCATATGGATCTAATGGATCTCTCAGAACAAGTGTTGCTCCGTGCAGTAGCGCAGAAAAGATTTCTTCGTTGCAAGCATCAAAGGCAGGTGACATAAACTGGGCAATTCGCCTCCCAGGAGCAGCAAACATCGTCGCCTCGGGATTGCTCTGGAATGCCAGAAATGACCGATGAGTTGTAGGAATACCTTTTGGCGCTCCAGTTGTCCCCGAAGTAAAGATGTAAACAAGAACAGAGTCTGCATGGCCAGTATCAGGTAGTCTTGCGGCCCGTTCATCAACAGATAGCATATGATCTATGGTTAATGCTTTCTTCGCACCGATCATTGGGACTTCGTTTTGCTGTGCAGAGCTGGGGACAACAATGGCAGCTGCCTTGCTAGCTTCTAGAACCATAGCCTTTCTTTCCATCGACCACTTAGGGTCAAGAGGAACAAAGGTACGGCTTGTTTTGAGAATTCCTAACAAGCCTAGCAGCCACCCGACTGATCCATCGCCATATATGGCAACACTCGTAGCCGTTGTATCAGATAAATGTTCATTAATCATTTTGGCAATAATGTTTGTTTGCTGTTCGAGTTGTCTATAAGTGAGCGTGTTGCCTTTGCAATCCTCAATGGCGATGTAGTCTTGGAACCGGTCGATCGAGTCCTCCAAGGCCCTCTTGACTGTTTGCTCACTTTGCCCGATCCTGACCTTTTCCGCCTTCCGATATACAGTTTCTTGAAGAGCACTCAATCTCATACATTCGCCCACCAAGGTGTGATTTAGCACGCCCCGAAGTGCTTGCTTAAAATGCCCGCCTAACCGTCGGATTGCACCTTCATCAAACACACCGCTATTGTGCAAAATGCGAAATTCTCCATTGGATTCTATCAACAGCGATAGTGGAAACTCGCTGTTCTCCACCGACTCTGCCCGAATAGCTGGAGGGTGTGAGTTCTCATCAGGAAGTGGTGGTTGAAGTGCCACCAGGCTATTCATGTGGCTGCCGATGCCAACTTGATCCGAGCGTGCCCAAGCATATTCCCCGAGAGAAAGTATGTCACCCATAGTCCTGTGAAGAAGCTGGTATACTGTTTCATTTGCATCAATACTGACAACCAAAGGCAAAGTTGACATGTATAAACCAATCACGTTATGGAATTCAGGGTGCGATGCTCTGTTAGAGAACACGGAGCCCATGACGATTGTGGAGTTGTTCTCAAAAGTGCTCATAGCCATTGCCCAGGCAGTATAATAGACGCATGCTGGCGATACACCATTTTGGGTTGCAAAGTGAGCAACTTCATCACTTTTAACCGAGGGCCCGAATAAGATAGAGTTATTCGGGCTATTGAGGCTCATGTTCCCTCCAATGGCGATATCGAGCTTCTTAGGGAGGTTGTCTGCCAGTCGCACCTTTCTCAAGTATTCGGAAAAGAAATTTCTGGCACTGGCATCTTTCTTTTGCTGGATTGATATCAATTCGAGATAGGCCTCAATGGAACTGAGACTGCGGGGAATCTGCCGTCCCCTTGCAGCGTGTTCAACATTCGCCAGGAGGATCTGCAATGACAAGCCGTCCATTAGGCTGTGATGAGCAGTTAAGACTATTGTCAGCTCTTCAATTTCTTTTGGCATGCTGACGGCTGCTGTGGCTCCGGGAATGGCAATTGGGTGATATAAAATAAATTCCAGCGAGCAGCCCAATCCGACATTAGTATCGGCTTTCTGGACTGCTTCTTCATAATCAGATGAGTTGTTAAAGAGCTGTAGCTTGGGCTTTCTCATTGACCGTTTGTGAACAATCTGAGCGCCGCATCCTATGGTCAGACACAGTTCAGTCCTGAATACCGGTTCCGCTTGCCAGACCGCTCGCCATGCTCTCTCAATCATGCTGGCATATTCACTTCCATAAGACAATTTAACCTGGTTCACACTCTTCCAGCTGCAGCTCAATGTTGGTAACGCTAGAGTCAGCTGTAAGCTAGTCAAGGGACCAATGTCAAAGCTATCATTCTCCAAAGCCAAAATGCTCCGAGCCTGGCTTCGAAGAGATGCTAATTTCTGCGTAACGCCGAATTTCTCGTCTGCGGGTGATGGGAAAGACCCTTCTTCTGCAATATCAATATTAATACTCGTTGAGTATTTGGCGATCTCCTGAAATGTATGACCACTGAAAAGATCTTTGGGTGAGATATTGAGATTTCGCTGGCGGAGGGCTGAAGCAAGCTTGAATGCTAAAAGTGACGAGCCACCTAGTTTTAAGAAAGAATCGCTTTCTTGTATTCTCTTGGTTCCATCTCCAGAAAGTCCAAAGATGTTTGAAGCAACGTCAATAATCTTTGACAGCCGTTCTTCCTCAGCCATTGTCTTAGGATCTGACTGTTGTGCTGCGGGTGGTAAAGGCATGGCGACAGGTATGTTTGAGCCCGTTGTGCCATTCGTAGCTGAGATAACCTCCAGCACCTTTCTATGCTGAACTTTGCCGTTGGAAGACGTAGGAAATGATTCCACAGCCTCTATCCGATACGGAATACAGTAGGTAGACATTGATTCCCTCGCTTTCGCCAAAAGTGCCACAGTATCAATGCTCTCTGGAGTCACCACTGCGACAATCCCATCCTCTGTCACTGCAGCGCAGACAGATGTTACACCGAGCGACATACCCACATGGCTGAGAGCATTTTCAACGTCTCGGTCTAGATTCACGAGGAACCCTCCATTCTTGACTGTTCTATCTTTTCGTCCGCGGAACTCGATCAACCGGCCGCCTTCAGGATTTGGTATCCATCGTCCATAATCGCCAGTTTTATAAACTCGTGTTGAATTCCAGTAGATGAAAGTACTGTTCGTTTTCGCATCATCCTTGTAATATCCACGAGAGAGACCATCTCCTGCAATGAGTATCTCCCCTTCCGCAAAATTGTCTTCGATCAGTTGATCGTCGCTGTTCACAAGATGAATTGGGCTTTGTTTAATTGAAGCCCCGATCAGCAGCGGATTGATTGCATTCGTTTTTGGGTCACGGGTTACAACATGTATAGAGCCCATAGAGGTCGTCTCTGTCGCTCCATATCCGACCAGAACTCGAATACCAGCATCCAATAGGGATCGCAGCAAATCCTGCTTTGCGGTCTCGCCGCCGAGGATGACGGTATGAACGTGATTTAAAATGTTAGGATCCGACGAAGAATCCATTATAGTGTTCAGTATTGAAGGTGTAGCAGCCGCTACAGTACATGAAGGGGCTTTGGCGTATATGTCTTCGGCTTGGGTTGGGACCACGGTGCCACCATTTCCTAAGGTTGAGAAAAGCATACAAGCGCAGGCTGGAATATAGTATTAGCTGAGTTATATAGAGGATAAAAATAGGATAAAAAATAATGCTTACCATCAAAAGCCACCGACAAAATATGGAGCAGCCTATCTCCTGGAACGATGTCCAAGTTCATGGGACTCGTCGTAGAGTATAAGCACAAAGACTTGTGCGAGAGGATGACGCCTTTTGGGCACCCGGTACTACCACTTGTAAAGATAATGCATGCATCATCATCTTCCAAGGTCTGAGGGTATACGGACGGGGATATCTGAGACGACGATATCGTCGGAAGACTAGTCAAATGCAATACGTGGTGCGACCCCTTGGCGGCTGAGAAGGGTTCTGGCGTAGTATTGATAATGATGTGACTTTCGACTTTGTCGCATACGTAATTAATCATCTCAGGTGACCATGTCTTGCGATCGATGGGAACAAAGCAACCTCCAGCTTTTAGAATAGCTAGGATTGCGATAATGTTGAAGCTTCCATGAGTCGTTACCAACAGAACTAGTGATCCCCTTCCAACTCGCAGAAGTTTCAAATCGTGAGCTAAGGCTGATGAAATGTCATCTAACTCCTTATAAGTAAAAGATCCATCTTCATGTTCGACTGCAAGATTTTCTGGATATTGCCGAACGGACTGGGCGAACAGTTCGCACAAGTTGGTGGGTAATGATGCCATGACGGTCGAGTCTAAAAGCTGCATAATGGAGTGAGAAGAATCGTTTATACTAGTCCATGACTCGAGTATATAGTATACATTTAAATAAGAACACGATTCATGTTGATAGATACCCAGCGTCATGATCGCCTTGACTGATGTCAGCCATCTTCTTCTGACCCCGACGACCCGACTGTAATCGGACCGTCGGTTACCGACATCAATCTATCACAGAGTATTATACAAGCAATAAGTGTCAAACACCAGAGAGAATATAGTAACTTTGAATAGTTCATCGAAAGAAAAAAAGAATTTCGCCGGTTCCTCAAATGCTTCCCAATTTACAGTGTCATGCGTTGAATCATGCTTTCGCATTTGGTGAACCAACTGAGCGACTACCATATCCTCATCTTGCTTCTTTTCATTGCCTTATTGATCTTTAACCTGGTAAGGAAGTTTCTTTGGAGATTTCATTCATAAATTATAAATTCCATTAAACTACTTTGTGCTAATCTATCTGGCCTTGCCATTGTAGTCCGTCCAACGATTTAGTCGCATAAAACCATTTCCAGGCCCATCCTTTCGCTTTCCTAACGGACAAGGAACAGAGAAGTTCTTTAGCGGACGAAATGCAGCTCGAAAATGGAGAAACAGCTATGGATCTATATACAGTATCTGGTCAGGCTTCAAGCGCGAAGTGTGGGAATCGCCCAGCATACAGGAGTGTAATAGTGCCCGCTAATATATACTTTTCAGTGTCATAACCAAACCTGAGCATGTACAAGCCTTCTACAAAGATTCACATAATCATATCAAAGCATCCGACAACAACGCAGGATGGCTTTTTGGAGAGCTACTGGGCTCTTGCGTTGGCGTAGTCAGTCAGAAGCGGTGGGTGAGAGTTCGCGCACCTTTTGAACACCACTTTACGCGGCCGGCATCTCTCCAGAGGACATTGCTTTTCCTCAACGAAGCAAGGGTATTTTTACAATCGATGAGCAAGGATGATAATAATACCAGCATTAACGTAACAGATGACCTTAAATATTGTCCTTTTTTTATGGTCGCAAGCATCTTCTTTGGTCCTTTGTCGGCAGCCCAGCGGCATGAGATCTACATGATTGGACCTTTGAGGGAAGCTCTATTTAGGGACGCATTCAGTGGCGGCATTAATCGATATGCATTCGCCAAATCTCTGCCTGGCTCGGCAATGCCAAAACTTCGAGAGTTTCAGCGCCGCTGGGAAGACTTCGTCAAGAGGTCGCATGACGAGGCTACCTTTAGCAATGGAGGCGCCATTGGGTCCCTCTGGGAAGCGGTAGAGCGTGGGGGATTATCCAAAGAAGAGGTTTGTCGAAGAATTTCCACTTCCTCTGGCCATCTCTGAACGCATCTAACTAGATACAGCTTCTTCAGACCTTAGATGAGTCCTTATTTGCTAACCTAGATGTCACTGCACATGCATTATCTTGGGCCATGCTCAGAATTGCTCATCACACAACTACTCAGAATGATGTGCGACAGGAAATCCGGGCAAATTCTGACTCGGAAGAAGAATACGAGGAATATCTCCGCCAGGATAATACTCTCTTGGCGGCCTGCATCCTGGAATCCTCCCGGCTGCACCCAATTCTCCGTAAGCGGGCGATTCCACTTTGTGTATTCTGCTGACAGTTTTGATAGCGTTTTCGAATCCCGAGTCAGCGCTGACGGATAAAACTGTCGGCGATTTTAAGATTTTACGGAATGTATGGCCTCCGCGAACATTTACCGAGATTTATATGGACACCAAACTAATCGCACCAGACCGATGTTATAGTAGATTCGTACGCAATTAATGTAGACAACGCCTACTGGGAGGACTCTACAGCGTTCAACCCTCGCAGGCACCTTGGCCAAAGAGATCAATCACGGCGATATAACATGTGGCGTTTTGGATTTGGTCCTCGGCAGTGCTTAGGGAAGAATGTGGCCGACATTATTCTCCGGGTAATTGTTGCGGAGATGGTACGCTGTTATCGGATTGACATTATAGGTAAAGGTGGAATTGATGGCATTGAACTACAAGCCGATAGCTGGATCGGCTTGCCCGATTGTATGGTAAGACTGGCTCCGCACACGGAGTAACTTCTCTATAATAGGCATATCCACGAGTAATTAATTGGAACTGTATCTGGAAATACAATCTGAAGGCAGAAAGAGAGCTCAAAAACACGCCGACGGGCAGATCTACCCTCGGATCCCTCTCCACCAATTAGCGCATACCGTAGCCCAGCTTTGAACAACCAAATCAGTGGTAAATGCTACTTTAAATCCAACTGCTTCTTCAATCCGCCGCAATCCCTGTAGTAATTTGTCTTCTGGAATTGCAAAAGTCAGCCGGAACCAGCCCGGCTGGGGCTCGGCGTAATCCGCGCCACTGCCAACGAACACTCCAAGCTGAGAACATCGATGGACGAGAGCCTCTTCGTCATCAAAAGTAGTACATTCTGCTGATAATCTCAGCCAGATGTACAATCCAGCTACTGGCTTGTAATATTCCAGTTGATGAAACTCGGCAAACTGGATAGCTATTTGAGCAGCTCGATATAGCCTCTTGGTGTTGAGGTCCACGATCTTTTCCATTTCCGACGTATTGGAAAGCATTGGTGAGATCATGACGGTGGCAGCGTTGCAAAGCTTTGCATTATTCAAAATAGCCTGCGACATTCGCAATGCCTTATTTGCTTGGCTGATCAGGCATCCCTAGCATAATATATCGATTAGCTCAACAATGATTTGTACATGAGAAATATTGCACTCACTAGTCTAATGCCACTGCAGCCGAAATCTTTGCTGATGCTATAAATGACATGAACCCTCGACCTTTCGACGCACAGGGCGTCCAAATTTCTTGACAAAACTGAAGTAAATTCTATCTCTGGGGAATTATATATCCCTTTGTATCTTACCAATAACTCGCCTCGGTCTCCAAATGTTGAGAGCCCGTAGATCTCGTCAGAAATAAAGTGCAAATCGGCCTCTTGGCAATATTGTAGCAAACCATCTATCGCCTCAGTAGGGCAAATATGCCCATGAGGGTTATGAGGATTACAGAATAGTATTCCTCGAACCTTGCATGAAGCCTCTTGTGCTGCTGATCTATAGGCTTGGACTATATCACTTGCGCTTTGAGACTGTTCAAAAGGAACATGAACAGGTATCAATTGAACAGAATTTCTCATAACCGCAGATATTTGAAAGCTTCCTACTCATTTATAGTAAGCTCGCTGCGTTATGAAATACGCCAACATTTACTCACCCCACATAGGAGCTGTTACAAGGAGGCCATCGCCCATGTCGCATATATCATGAATTAGCGTATCCAAGACCGCGCTACAGCCAGTTCCAGTTACAATATGTTCCGGTCGTATCGGTACCATAGGCGAGAAGAAATGATTGAAGAATGTTGAGAGGCTCTCTAGAAGTTCGGGAGTTCCTCCTAGACCATTGGCGTATGAAAGGTGTTCTTCTTTTAAGGCTTGGGAGCAGTTTCTTTTGAGTATGGACAATACTTCAGGCCTAATAAGCCAATTCTCAGCAGTGGCCATATTGATGATCGAGATGTTCTTCGACCCCTGCCGTGCCAGTGGTCGTTTGAACTGCTCCTGAAACCAAGCGTTGTTCTCGATTGCCCGCCGCGATAACATGATTCCTGTTCAGCTATGGACAACGATGCGGCTATCAGTATTGTGAAGTTTGCTGATAAGTTACTCGGGCATTCATGGAACTGAACACCCCATGAAATCGAGGATTACAAGTGAGATAGAGTATACACATTGGCTTTCGCCAATTCACGGGTTTATTCGAGATTAATAGACTACTTGCTCCACGATTAAACTTTTCTTACCATCTTATTTTGCTTACCTGGGTACCCTAGGATAATCGGAACCCGGCAAGGTGGCACAGCTCGGTAACCGATTTGAACTGTGAGAACATGAGAAATTCCAACTGAGTGGATGCACGCGCAGAGTGGATGATCATCAATAATTGTTTATTTTATCAGGGAAATAATTGAAGGCTATATTCCTCTCCCGCGTTCTCTCGGCATAACAAAATTATCGCTCTGTATTCATTACTATCTTGGCAGCTAAAGGAACGGAGCTACAGCTACAGCGCCATGGCTTACGATGCTAGATCCAGTGAAACATCCGCGGAAGACGCGGCAAGAAAAGCATACATCCTACCCCATAATCGACAAGAAATTGAGCGAATGAAGAATCAGCACGAATGGATAAAGGGCTCCTTTGGTGGCTTAATCAAAGCTCCAGTTGACTATCAACGAGAGAATCAGAAGATTTTAGATTCCGCAACTGCTGATGGTACTAAGTTCTATCAATCATCCATCTCTCGAATCATGTGTACTGACTTTGTGTGAGGTACTTGGCTATGCGACGTCAGCTCATTGTTTCCACCTGAGACGGAGTTTGTCGGATTCGATATTGCGTCAGTCTTTGAAGCTGTGTAGCAATTAGGATTTTAATTAACGTGATATATCGCAGACCTGAATTATACCCGCCATCGGAGAGTCTTCCATCCAATGTCAACTTAACCCTCGGCGATCTATCACAAGAACTCCCTTCCCAGTGGACTATGTATTTCGACCTTGTCCATCAGCGATTTATCTTCCCAAGTTTCTCAGTCGCCGCTATCGAGAAATCTGTCGAAAGATTAGCTAAATGCGTCAAGCCTGGAGGCTGGATCCAATTTGTTGAACCGGCGGCAAATGAGAATGTCTCAGGTCCAGGCCCTTCAGCCTTCGCAACGTTGCATCAAATTGCCGATTTATTTATGCAATGTCCAAACCCTAAAGATGTTATACTGTCACAACTAGAAAAAATTGGATTTGATAACATTAATGTCCAAACATTGGACATCGTCATTGGGAAATACCAAGACAATCGCGAATTGGACATTCGTGGGCGAAAAAGCATGCGTGCAGCCTTTAACAACATGTACCCGAACACTAGGTAAATTTTTTCGAGCATAGACTGTGCTGCCATGTGCTAATCACTCTCATTAAGCCCTGAAACCCTGAGTATGTCTACAGAGGATTGGGGAGATTTACCTACCCGGTTTAATGAAGATTTGGAGACTTATCGTACTGCCATCAGACACCACATTATTTGGGCCCAGCGACCGGAATAGATATACAGTGAGATTTTACTCTCCAGGTGCCTCCAAAGGATGGCACTGGGGCTATTATGCCCATCATGTCGATAGTTAGACACTACCGCTGTGGTGCAAACGAATCCCTACACATCTTTTGAGTAGCTCACGGCTTACATCACAGGAAACGGCCAGCGATTCAAATAGAACAGCACTGATCTATATTCTCATTAATCTATTGTCCTCCTGTCTACTATGTTATTCACACTTGATTCAAATGCTGTTGTAAACTTCCACGGCAGCCTTAGCCGTCGACGTAGCACTAGCGGGGTTGGTACCAGTTACTACGCGTCCATCAACAATGTGCAAATCAGCCCAAACGTTGTCGGGACGCTTGTCTATTGTTTCAATCTCCGTGTTAGTCACGTTTACGCACTCGGAAGAGGTGACAAGAATGCACTCACAGGTAGCACCAAGAGCTGCCGCATGCTCCTCCACGAGAGGCTTGCCCCAGCTCTTAATCTCGGACATGATCTTCAGGACATCTTCTCCCTCGGTGGTGAATCCTGTGATGGTTCTACCGGCGATAATGGGCTTTCCAGTGGCCTTGTCTTTGATATTGGCGAAAATGGCGGGACCGTGGCAAACGGCAGACACAACTCCACCGTTTGCCCAAATATCCTCGGCGATTTTCTGCAGGCCAGTAGCAGATGGGTAGTCAATGAGGGCAGCGTGGCCAGCCGAAGCAAAAAAGATTCCATAGTTATTGCCATCGAGCTCAGAAGGGGTCGGCATGTTATCAAGTTTCTGCCGGAACTCGCTTTGGAGGTCATCGTACATCTCCTTGTCGGAGCCATTCAGGAAATCGGCCTGCAGTGACAGCCAGTCCGGCGTGTACTTGCCAGTCTCTGAGACCAAGTCAACTTCAAAGCCGGCATCGCGGAACACTCGAAATGGGTGAAGAGCCTCCGAAATGAAGACGCCAGTTGTCTCTTTGCCGTTGAAGAGGTCAGTCTTGGCTGAAGTGACGGTAATGACAGCGCGCTTTGGGAGGGGAGCCATTTTATGTATGTTATCTGTCGTGATTCTTTTTGATGGTGTTAGGAGGATATAAGAAGTGGTCTGGGAAAGTTAAACTTTAATTGCTGATTTTGAAGCCGTGCTCTTTGAGGATCGAGTATCTGAATGATGGGAGTGATTCTTTCTCCTCTTGTTTGGCTGGCCAGTTTGATCCTTATATAGCAATTTGTTTCTTCATCCTTCTTCAAAATACGTCATTGCATCTCCTGTTTGAGCCACCTTTTTGTCGGTAGGCCGGTTAGTGGTGGCAACGACTGTAGTTTGTCGGGCGACAGAGGGCTGGAGTGCAATCCACTTTCAGCTGTAATCAGTGGGGGCAACGCATTTGACATCAACTTCATCAAGCAGTTCCTGGAAGGACTTTATTCCCTTTGAAGCGTAGTGGTGCTATTTGGAGTAATAGCCCCCAGAAGGAGTATGAAAAGATTGTCTGTCATGATGCATCTTACGAATGTTCGAACTTTGGCTTTGTCTTGGCTCAATGCACTGATATTGTGGTTACTGGCAAGACTGTACTCGACCTTGGAGAAAATTGAATACCAACGGCTTTATTCACTTGAACTCCTCTTCATCAATGGCTTTACCTAGATCAAAGTACATGGACATACGGGGGAGCTTGTCTGACATGATTCGTCTGTTCAATTCTCGGAATGTATATTGTCTGGGCTATCCGGGCGCCGCATATAGACACAGCTGGGAGTCTTAGCTGACATCGATGAAGCTTGACTCGAAATACTGTGGTCGGTTTCTTCCGCTGTTCTTCTCATCTCCTCTTCCGACAGTGTACCGAGCTTTTTAGGGGCAAGTCAAACAGCAACACAGCTCAAGTAGTGGTACTCTAAATAGACTATTTGTGTTAAATTTTAAGAAGCAAGATATCAATTACTTGGCATTCATTCCGATTGGTTACTTCGACTCTTTTCTTGCACTTCTCCTCAGGTCGGAATCCTTCGGGAATTGCTGTGGGCGCAACATGTCGCTAGCTTAGCTCGCTAACCTTTTCAATTGTCGCTTGGACCGGCTCTCTAATTGACATCTACTGACTAAATAAAGCTAGTTCTTCTTCTTAGGAGAATCAAGACGGAAACCCAAAGGGCACAATTGTAGGAGAACCGTATACTATAGTTCTGGATGCGGAATGATCAGCTGGAGAAATTTGGAATTGCCCGGAATCTCTCGGGCAAATCGTTCAATCTAGGTTATGAATACATTTTTCATCTCTTCTACGCCCATTATTTGGCGTTTAGCCAAAATGTTAAATACCAATCTCCTTGCGGATCAAAGCGAGATTCGAGGCGCTGGAAATTTGCTCATTTAGTGCCTGAAATGCTATATTTTACTGGCTACTTATTCTTTCTGTTATGTTTATCTTATCAATCTTTTGGTAATATGATCTTTTGCATTGCCTCTTTAGTTGATTGGTGGGAATATTATTTCCTCATCACTCCGCCAAGGCGGCCATATGATATACACACATGTCCTTGGCTATTGCCGATCGGTATATGGGAATATACTATGCTGATAATTGTTGGCAATTAGATCCTCGAATTTTCCATGTTGCATTCAATAATTGTATCTAGGCAACCATATGATGACATTTATGTAAAGGTCAAACTCTCTCTTCGTAGACTCAAATGATCATCAATTTTGCACAATATGAATCATAATGAATCAGTTGACTAAGTAACTTTGTCCGCTCCGATTACAGAGTCGTCTCTACGATTAAAGTCAATGGTTTTAAAGATGAGCGCAGATTTTGTTCGGCTTTTTATGGCAAATGCAAGAAAACTTATAGACAGGATTCGCCGCGTGATAATAAGATGAAAAGTTGAGAAACTGATCGTCAGTACGGAATACTCACTTTTAGTACGCCCTAGATACTAGTTAGGTACGCTGGAATGTAGGATAATGACGAGCACATGCGTAATTGTGTAGATAAGGAAACATCAAAACGCCTTATGACTAGGAAGCATACGGTACAGAATCCTACGGGAGTTTGCCATTCAAATTTTCCGTGTTTCGTGTCTCAGCGCAAATGACATGTTTAATGCATAACTTCTGTTGTTAACAAGTGCTTACCTGCTATTTCGTGTGTGTACTGGCGTGGAATTGAGCCTCAATCTACTGTGCATGGAAAACGGCTCGTCTATGCATTGTAATCATGCAGATGATCATTGAACCGATGAGAGTATAGGCGGCTGGTGAAATGTCTTTTTTCCTTGCGTATACGCAGGCAGCACGTGCAGGACAGGATATTAATGCAGCTGAGTCAATTGGGATCAGAGGAGAACTTTTTCCACGCTGATTTCACCACTTCGCAAAGTACCATTTTGGTTTAACAAAGCAGAACAATTTTTACAGACAAAGGCCAAATACGAATGAGAAGAAATAGAAGTGAAGTAAAGACCGATTGCTCTAATGAGGAACAAAGCATATCAATAGATAGTGATCAAACGATCTAAGGATTGCGGACCTAATAAACATCGAAGGATTGCGGGTATCTATCAATTGCGGACTTGATAAACATCTCACGATTGCGGACTTAATGAACATCTAACGATTGCGGACTTCATAAACATCTAACGATTGCGGACTTAATAAAGGATCTCAAAAATGAGGTTTCCTCACCAATCCTATGATGTCGCAATCCGCTCTACCAAATGCTTCTAGACGAACTATGGGGCCTCAATACTGCGGGAATTGATGCAAGAGTTGCGCCAAAGAAGGCAAATAGTGAACTGAGCCTTGGGTTTACTTATGCTAGTGTATTTCCATAAAGGAACCGAGTAAAATTGTATGGAATCAAATTATTAGACGAGATCAGAATACATCAATTTCTCATACGAAAGTTGTATACAAAGGTCATTGTATCTGAGGAGCTGTTGCATTGCGATCAGTCCTAAGTGTCCCACAATTGGGCCAAAGGGCCTCTTCGAGTTAGTTTCATCCATACTCGCGTCAAACCATTAACCTCTCGAGAGAGACTATAGGCAAATGCGATGAATCTCCATAAATTAACAACCCGACGCATCAAGTTGGTCTGTAAGTAAGGGCTAATGTTCCTCGAATTCTTTTCCTATCTGCGGAGTGCGGATTTTGGAAGCATACGTGTCCCTACTCCTCTTTAATAAACCACTCTATGTATTTCCAATTGGAACACGAAACTTTCGTATTCCGCATCGTTCAACCGACACTCAATGTTTGTTGGGTGTTGGTTGGAGTTTCGCAGCTAAATCCGCTCCGCGTTGTGATTATTAACCTCGCATTTGTCATCTATGAATCCCTCGGAATTTGTCATCCCGCAAGTACTATCATCGAACAAAGATAGGAAACAGCATTTACTATAACCAGAATTAAATATAATAATAATATGTTTAACGCCATCAAAAAAGCAATCATCAGCGATTTTCCGCAAAATATTCATCTAAGTCGATCATGAGTCAAACTCTTGTTCTTATTACTGGTGGAAACCGTGGGCTGGGCCTTGGGCTAGTTGAGAGCTTTCTTTCCCAGCCTAACTATGTAAGGATTCTTGTGACAATCTATCTTATAAACGCATCTCGGTTAACGAGTAAAACAGACTGTTATTTCTGCCAACCGGGACACCAACCATCCAACTTCAAAAGCACTTGCCGACTTGCCCAAGGCTGAAGGCAGCTGTCTTGTTGTCTTGAAATACGATGCTGGGGTTGAGCAGGATGCCTTTGACCTTGTGAAGTCTCTGAAAGGAGAGCATGCAATTGATCACCTTGATATTGTTGTCGCCAATGCCGGCATCTCAAAGTCTTACCCTCTTGTGAAGGATGTCCGGCGAGTTGATATCCAAGAACATATCGATATCAATGCCTACGGTGTGGTATCTTTATACCAGGCCACACGAGATCTTTTGCAAAAGTCGACTAAGAAGCCTATATTCGTCACCATTGGTTCTGGGGCCGGCGCACTTGGGTAAGTCATCAGTGTTCTATACTACTCGAGCTCAAGGAGATTAATAACGATATTGTAGACGACAGCCACCAGTCCCGAATGCTGCGTATGGGCCATCGAAGGTTCTGGTAAACTGGTACGGTGTCAGAATTAACGCCGAGGACGAATGGCTCAATGCTTTTGTCTTGGAGCCTGGCTTCGTTCAGACGGACATGGGCAATAATGCAGCGCAAATCTTTGGCATTGGTGAAGCTCCTACTTCAGTAGAGGAGTCTGTAGGGGGCTTGTTTAAAGTCATCACAACGGCAACCAAGGAGACACATGGTGGTAAGGTCGTGTTGTACACTGGTGAAATTCTGAGCTTTTGATCATATTTTGGCCCGAAGGGATAGAGTTGCGCCGAATGATCCAAGCAACGTCTGTGAAGTAAAACTCCTCATGGTTCTCTGAATAGATAGCATACAAATATCAGATATATGATATCAGACATATAAGATGCATGATAAAGCAAAGAAAGTAAATGCATAAGCATGTTGTGCTTGAGTGACTTACGACTTCATTCACCGTCTTATTGAGATGCAAATGCATAGCAATTCCAATCTCATCTTTTCCCATACTTACTGATTAGTGTATTATTACTTAAAAGAAACATCATAGAAGCTCTCTTCTCTTTCTTAATTGTTTTGGGGGACCTCTACAGGCCGATAGTGGACTGGTTCCCCAAATTTTGCCGAGATGTTCCTCATTTTTTTGACAGCATGCCATTGCTGGTCCACAGAGAAGACCAGTGTTAGATGACTTTTTGATCTTTGAAGAAGTATACAAAGGGGCTTATGTCGGAATGCCTGGTATCTGTTAAACCAGATTTTTCATCTGTGGAATAGAACGTTTCAATATCATTCAAATGTGATTATCACTAAAATCGTAAAGGCTCTTTAGATCAGCTGCTGCGAAGTATTTACTACTCACTATTGAGAAAGTTATCACAGGATTCTGTCCATTGAAGCGTCAGAGATGAACATATTCTTTGCCACAAAGCCTAGTACTATTTCTATGTTAGTGAATATCTCACCTGTGTGACCTTTGACTCCTCTTCGCCAATTTCATGCCTAACATGTGAGTACGATGGCTGAAGAGAAGATTTTTATACCTACTAGCTAACAAAACTTATCCACGGATGACAAAGCCATAGTCTAGGTTTTAGTCGTCTAGTGTTTTGGGTTACGAGCTTCGGCAAACTCGACGAGCGTCGGCAAAATTGATGAGCCCTCGGTATTTCCCTATATCGCCTACTTTTGAAGACCAAATCCAACTCTATTACACCGTAACATCGTTTTCTAGGGCTACATATAAAGTCTTGCCTCGGGTTCGGTTAGGACGGACAGAGTAGTATTTGAGACTCCCAGTTGATCTTTACCGCCAGGGGGTTACCAATCCTGGCACACAACTCGCTTCTAGTAACAAGGCAAGATCGAATACGCCACTGTACAGTGATTTATCTTCATCTGAGTAAGCTTACAATGTGTCTTTACGAGTACGTAATAGCAATGTTTCCAACACGATAGATTGCCGTTAGTATCTCCTTCTTGGAAGAGCCACTTACAGGGGCAACGTTGAGTAAACCCCCCATCAACTTGTCAGAGAAAGGGGCAAAGACAGTTGTATCAGATTCAGGAGATTGCGGAGCCTCCATGGAGCATTCTGAAAATGAACACATCATCTCTCCATACCCAAGTTGCTTAGCTGCTGCTCGGAAAATAATCCGCACGGAGATGGCCGGAGATGGCGCACATCGTACCTGATAAAGGACACGTCGGTAGTTGAGAGTGTCAAGGATAGTCTTCAAAAGTAGTTAAGGCGTCCGATTCGTCTTACATGCTCAATCTAGATATGATCCTTTGGACCGAGTCGTAGTTGCGGGTACAAAAACTGCACCACACATATTCATCCTGCAACAAAACGTTTATGTGTCTTCTGGTAAATTCCCCCCAAAAGGAGGCTAGGGCTTTAGACATAATTGGAGCGGCTATTTACCCATGATATGTAGTACGACGTGGCAAGAAAAGGTACCTGAAGTGGCAATTCTTCAGTAGGAAGCTCTCCAATTTCGTCAGGTGCTAGTAAACTAGTCTCACATGCCTCAACACAACTTTTAGCAAATACCAGATTATCTCTTGTCAAAGATAAGAACTAGGTCATTGGGAAGAGATATCGATGTGCCTTGAGGAATAGCCGAGAGTGCGAATATGTAGCTGCTAATATAGTACCAACACCAATGAGGGCGTCGATCATAATGGGCTCCAAGCATGAGATAGTGTATTGCCAACTATGATGTTATAGTGACTTCATTTTGCCGTAGTAGCGAGCAGAAATACGGTGTGATCTGAATCGAAAAAAGAGAGTGAACGTCTTTGTGTGTTTCACGCGGCAATATTCATTTTAGAAAGGATTTAAATGCTAGCATATTCATAATAGAATAGTCAAAGACACAAGTGTAATTATCGCCTTTAAATACTGCAGACGTCTCATCTCCACTCATTGTACTCACTGTCGGAGTCTTTTTCGTATTCTTTAATTTCTCATTCACGGACAATTGATCTCATCTCCTACCCATGCAACCAAGTGCTCTCCTGGTGAAGTGGCTCCTCTTTGCTGACTTCAATAGCGGTGTAAATTCATCCCATGTAATCTCCTCTTTAAGGCAAGACCTATTACCAACCAGCATAGACAATCTGTTCAGCAGCTGTCGTGAACGCCATGCATTGGAGATGCGCCCTTCTGATCGACGTGCAGGCATCTCAGCCCCATCCGTATCCGCCGTTTCCTAATAGGTATATGCAATACTCCTAATTAATAAATTAATACGCCCGGAATCAAGCAGGGCAACGGAACGATGCTGATAACACTGAGTCGTCCCACAGTTAGGAGCGGTTGAAGTCAACCCACCCTAACTTCCAGCATGGGAAATTAGTGGCCAATCAGGTTGCTATTAACTAGGTAATGTTGATAATCTTCACATCTCACTCAGGAGTGAAAAAATTGAAAGTATTGGAAATACAGAAGCAACACTTTAGTACTAGTGTTTTCCTAAATATATTAAGTATTAGTCAATACCTAGGTAAAACTAATACTGAAATTCCGGTCCCATGTACGGAGCAAATAAGCACATCATCTTTAGTTGTGCCTAGGGCGGGTATTGACAAACGGTCCAAAGTATCCCTGTTTATCGATCTGACGTGCATAGCCAAGCCTAGGTGGCGGTCCGCATTGACAGCAAGGGACCAGGGCCTCTTACAGGCCAGTATTACGGAGTGCAGGAAGCAAATGTTTCCATCATTGTTACCGCGATACTTTGCGCCGCATACGAGGCTCCACGTGAGATGGATCCTTCTACAACATCAGAACAGCCATAGCATAGAAATAGCGGCAGGGATTTTCCAATGATTTATTTACATATAGCATTCAGCCCAATGCTCCAAATTTCTCAGTGTATTATTATTAGATTACAAGCTGAGTCGCGAAATTACTGTCATAATGTCTATTCCAGAGGACCCGCTAGAACGTCGCCGTTTGCAGAATCGCATGGCGCAACGCCGCTTCCGATCCCGCCAAAGTACGTGCAACTCTTACAATGAAGCGTCTCTTATTGCTTTTCCAATATCTTACCAATTCTAGAAAATCAAGAGCAACGAAATGCCATTGAATTGGCTACTCAGCTGCAAAGTGCCGCAGCCTCACTGTATTCTGAGTCCGTAAATATGGAAGGCCGCCTGGAGGACTTTTCAAGCACAGCAAATGCAGCACATGATGTATCATCGCTACGCGGAGGCTACTCTGCCTCTTTGAATGGCGTAGGAGGGATTCATGACAGTTTTTCGCTATTTGATAGCAATAGCAGGCATGATCATTTCGTTGGGTTGGATGCAAACGGGAATTGTATGCCATACGCCCTATCAGAGCCAGTACCCAGTACGATATCAACGTCTCCCGGTAACTCGTCCCCTCTCGATGTCCTAGGATCGGGCAGGATGCAACATCGCAATTCATCACCAGCCCACTCGGACAACTATTTCTCGTCTGAGGATCACCTGTTGGAATCCGCAATCATCGCAACCAACGATCTGATGAAGACAACTAACTTTGGATCTCCAGATCTATCAAGTGCGGATGCTAGCCCAAGAGCCAGTGATTCTTGTGCTATAAGCGATCCCGGCTGGCTTAGCGCTCTGCACATGGCGGCGAGGCGGGGCCATGGAGGGATCGTACGTCTATGTAAGTGGTCCCTCGAGATCGAAGTAACCCGCAGTTGCAATTGTGCGGGCGTGTCTTCTCAGAATACACGTACCCATTAAGCCTGCTACGAACCGTTTAGCGAAAAGAATCTCTGAGCCAGAATGACGCTGACTTTGGATGCTATAGTACTGCAGAATTGTATGGATACCAATGAGCCAGACAGCGATGGCCTAACACCACTAATGCATGCGGCTGCAGGCGGCCATGAGGAAGTCGTCGGCCTGCTGTTGAGCCATGGGGCTCGGCTCGGGGATCGAGACAACCGACGGCGGTCGGTTTTGCACTGGGCTGTGCTTACATACAGAGAGGCTGTACTTCGACTGCTACTCAAGCATGCCGCCACCGACGATCCTCTTTTGATTGACGCCTACGATGAATCGGGCTGCAGTCCCCTGCATGCGGCAATTGACTCAGGATTCGAGATTGGCGTCAGCATATTGATGGAGTTCGGCGTCAACATACACTCCAGGGCAAGGAAGCCCTGAGGCCTATGGGATACGGCATAGCCAACCAGAGGCTCAATCAGCAAACCATACGAAGCTAGGCTGCTGCAAATGAATCCATCACCGCGGCATCTTTTATCTGAATCCCTGTTATCGCCACCATGATCCGTCTCTCTTTCATTCTTTGACCCCTTTCCGCCTCTCACCCCACAGAGAGGATGGAAAATTCTCTCAGATCTTTTGAGAAAGCAACTACTGAATGAAGCAACTCCGCATCAGCCTCTTCAGGAAGCGGCTTGAGGCACAAATCGAGATGGATCTCCGCCTTGTTCAAGACAAATCTTATCACCGATGTCTCGGCGGAAGTGGGGCCGGGTCCGCGGATCTCCGGATAGTGGGGCCTCCGGTACCTGGTCGTACCCTATTTACAGGCACAGCCGAGCCATGAGGACAAGCCAGGATCTACGCTTAGTGAAACGTTTAGTGGCGGCTGTCGGGTGATTCGGGTACCATAGCAGTGCTAGAAGCACTTGGACCGGAGAGTCTTCCACGGAGAATAAGCGGTCCCGGTAGTGCCGGTGTTTATGTGCCGGCACTAGTAATGGCGCCCGGCAAAGGGACGAGAGTTGGACATTTCGCTCATCTAAGTAGTTAGAAGGGGATTAGAGTACGAGGACATGGCTGGAAAGGGAGGACAACGCAGGTGAAGAAGGGGCCTGGAATACCAAGAATCCTTACAGTGGGGGTTCATGCGTGATTACCAAGGCTAATGCGTGCTTACTCTATCCCACACAATATAATAGTAGCCTACGTCCACGATATTCGCCGGCTTGGCCCGTGTACGTTTTTTTAGTACGCGACCTTAAGTTAGACGATTCCATATATACGATTTTCAAGCCATTTAACGAAAGAACTGCCAAATGTGATACCTGATAGGCACCTAATCCTTCGTAACAGGGACTAGCAAATTGGAGGGGATGTGCAGAATGCTAACGCGATTCAATCCCGCCAAGATAGCGGGAATGCTCACCTCAGATGAACCAAGCCTGATATAACCGTGATTATGGTAAGTAATATCTCTCTTGGCATTTTATTTGCCTCGCCTTAATGGCCTTCGCTTGTACACCGGGCTTGCCAGGCTTAAATGGCCGGTTCGTCCCCGGACTTAACTCCGCTACCCATGGACGATGTGTGCCACGTTTTTGATCAATCCTGTGCCGCTGATCAATTTACGATAGGGCGGTACGGAGAACAGGGGTTTCCATATACATATCAATGTGGAAACTCCGTGTGTTGACCTCTAATTGGACACTCTGATCTACTCAACAAACCCCTGCCAAGTTCTCCTACGGTGTTCCGAGGAAGCGGTTGGCAAAAAAAAAAAGACAGGGACTGCAGAATGAATATGTGCACACAGTTGCATAATAAGAGCACTAATACGGGAGAGTTTACTCCGTAGTGCCGGCCTTATGTGCGTGTTGTGTGTTTTGTGTGTCGATCCTTTCTCCAGTCTGTTTTTTTGCAAACCGCTTGCCGGGTTAGACAAGCCCCCAGTATCTCACACCACGTGTTTAAAAAAACCGCAAGTCAACATGAATTTGCCGAAGAGTCTTGATGTCGTCATTGTGCATTATATGCAGCATTCGTTGTCAAGGCATATTTGTCAGATGAACGGCAGCAAAGTGCCTCGTGGGGACTTGATACAGCTGGACATGCTCGTACATTCAATAAACAAAAGAACCCAGCTGAATCCTCATCTCAAAGAGGCTGAATACTTCCAAATCCTCCTATGGTAATACGCCACAGATATTGCCGGGGCATGCGTGCTAGAGCCGCACCTCATCTCGGCGTTTCGCATGCTGACTGGCGGGATCTGTTTCAAGATGCAACTAAGAAGTCCGCAGATAGTATTACCGCGCAATATCTGTTACGTCCGACTATCTCGGTACGGCCATTTTGCGCTGACCCGTCGTTGTAGGTGCAGAGCGGGTGGGGGGTGGAAAGATTTCCACCATGCACATATTTTGCCTGTAATCGAAGCGAAAGCCTTTTCCCGGGGCTATGCAACGTACCCTCTTTCAGATCCTTGTTCTAGAAAAATCTCAACTCCAAGGACATGTAAAGAGGCCAGATGCATCCTTTCAGCTAGCTGCAAGTGATTAACTTGTCTCTGATTTGATAATGCCGAGCTGTTATGTCGTAAATGATCGCTAAAGCAGGCTAGATCTTTACCCCTGCAGTAGTAACCGTATTGTTGAGGATGTCACAGGGTCGAGGTCCGACATACGAGTACACATTCTAATCTTAGGTAGTGAGACTCACTTTATAGCCATCCCAAAGTCGATTCTTGGAAGGCAGCTTCGCAGTTTCTCTCCAGAAAAATAGCCGAGCGAAGGGGACTTCTTCGTTTGTTCAGAGAGGAATCAGCCCTAAGCTCTTTACAGCTAAGACAACTCATCCGAATGTTAGTGCGAGCCAGTATCGGATGTAGCCAGTAGCTATATCCGTTGTAATCACTTCGGAGTACAATGATGGCTCCGGGGACGAAGATCTGACAGAGATCAGGAGGGGGCATAGAGGGTATTTAGTGAAAAGGAAATAGTAGTCATTGCTATTTTGCCTGCTTGTGAGCTGCCGTTGGGGATGCCACAAACTCCACAAAAGACGTTGCACTCCACAAAATCCCGCTGAATCATAGGCATCCCTTATCCATGGCATTTTTCTAGTTGGGAGGACTCCTGTCACCCTGCCTTGACAGGACCCTTGAGGATCAGGAGAAGGATCCACTAGTACGCGCATGGGGAGCAGGTTTCATGTGACAGAGTCACTTTTGCAACCTTCTCCAATGCCAATCCTCAAGAGGTGCGTCTGATCGGCCGGAGCGGCCGCTTAGAATATGCAAGTCAGACAGGATGAACACCAAAATCCACAAGGACCGGGGGTCTGCAGAAAATCTTTATATAAATGACAAGTCAGTTGACGAATGAGTACATTATCATCTCATAACGGCGGATTTCACAGCCACGATGAAGCACAGTGGAACTGCAGTGTGTCAAATAGCCCACTCGCAGATTCCCGCCTGCAGTGTTACATTATCTGGTTTTCTGTCGACCTAACCTGTTGGAGCATTACAGCTGACGGTAGTGGCAGATCCCAACTGAAGAAGTTGTTGTCCCCATTCTGCAAGAGATGCACAACAGCATCCTCGTCTCACTCACGCGGGAGACAAATTATACAGGCTTTGTGTGGGGCTATTCTAACGGTCCGTCTCATCATACCTACCTGTAGGTCATATTCTGGTTGAACTCGGAGTAAGCGAAGTGGGGATAGCATATCCAAGTATAGTGATTTTACGAGGGGCGGGAACTACTCAGCCGTGATGATCGGGGAGTTTTGCGAGCGTGGCAGGAGGTTAGTGTTGCTACAATCAGGAGTCTCCGGTCACTCAGGCGCAGTCTCGTTAGCTTCCGGAAGGATCATCTCTCACAGATGTTGTGAGTGGGCTCTTCTTATAGGTGGGCTATTTCTGGGCAGATAACATTGCATTATCTAGATATCCATCTCCACAAAGAAGGTAATGATCACGGCGCTAAAGTAACACTAGATCAAAGAAAATAACTCCTCGCATTAGACCTGAATGCCCTTGGGGCAACTCAATTGCTTATTTGAGGATAAATAGGCAAATATACAGTCCCAGGATTCATCGACATGCTCGAGAAAGAACAGCTTCGTCTCTCTCCTTTTTCCCTCCGAAGTATTGTAGATCTCTAGGTTAAAGAAGGGACAAACTCACAGATCATCTCGGAATCATCTCGGAGTCTAGGCAGTTTTCGTTTGGCTGCATATGCATATTTTGCTGTCCAATGAAGGCCCTCCAGGATGGCTAGTTTGGACAACTTGCTCGTGAAAAGTGACTTATTCGGCACCATTGGTGGGGGTCCTGCATTTGATGAAGCACGATGATGATGACTTGTACCATCTGGGCTAATCTCGGTCAATATATCTCGGTCAATATGCACCGGATTTTACGGATTATGGCTTGCCATGAGTTTGGCAATTCATGTCAGCAATATTTCAGAAGCGTATTCTCTGCTGCCTACTCGTACAAGACAAGGATTGTGCCACTAATCATTACACATCATCTCTGAACATGGCCGTTTCACCAATGGGGGGTTTGATCTTACGCTCTGAAGTACGGCGCCATACGTAGGTTGTAGATTAGAGCCCTGCAATTACATTCCTCCCCATGTCCCTTCAATCAGAGCACGGAGCGCGCTCCGTGAGTCCCTCCACAACTCGCTACGAATGGCAAGCAAAGAAACCGGGGTATTGTGCCATCCACAAGCATATTCTAACGGTGATCTTCGGGTAAGCAAGGATGTTTCTCCGTCAACGCTGTGGGGGGTCATGGATGTGTGGATCAGGCGCTTCGCTTCGTAGGCAAGATGAGCTTGCGGAACCTTCGATTAGCTGCCGAAATACGGAATAGAGTTACAGCCCGTTAGCCCGTAGAGGTAATATCTGTAAGGTTAAACCTTGGAATTTTCCAGTCGGCCGTACCGTCTGTGTTATTTCGGACGTCGATGACATCTCGGAATTCCATGGGCGCTGAAACAATATCTTCGTCTTGGCACACAGGCATAGCAGTTGTTTACTCAACTCGGAATCTTACACATACCGATCCCAGGCAGAGATTTTATTAACGCTAGCATTCATTTGGTTTGGCAACACTTGCATTAGATTCTTCTAATGGTTACCATTTTCTGTTCGTGTGGGAAACACATTTCCTGTTTTGTACATGTATCCTTTTCAATTTTGACCTTGGCGGTTGAATGCTATACCCCTGTCCAATCCTACGTTAGATTGGCCAATAGCTGAGGAGAATCCAATCGTTGTTTTTGGCTACTGATGCCTTGCAAAAGCACCTATCGGCTCAACATGACTAGGTAGTACTGCAATTCCTCTTGTCGTATTCAGCGGTTGATCTTGGATGATGGAGACACAACGCTTTTGCGATTCGAAATATGACAACGCCAAGAACAATGCCTGATTCGGACAGTTACATGTAAATCCTATAAGAGCTTCATGCACTGGGATGTTCTTTTCAATGCCTTTACTGGGTATGAGATAAAACACCTCAAAGATTTACAATCATAGTGACGTGTGGACAGCATAATGTAGCTTCTCTATCAACAACCAAACGCCCTTATCTAAACGCAATTCGTAACCAGAAAGCTGAATACATCTTGCTAAAGATTCATCATTCGAATTAATTCGAATTGGTCGTCTTCTTCCGTCTCCACTTAAAGTCCCTGCATTTAATCTTTGGCACAAGTGCTACCTATGAGCATGGCTCACCCCTACATCTACATAGCCATTCATGTAGGGGCGTGACAATCTGCATGCCAGTGAGCAACCAACGGGGATAGTTGTCTCCGCGGAGGTAGTTAGTTGAACTACCTCTCGATGCTGCATGACCCCCATTCTACAGCAAGATCTGACACGACAGGCCTTTGCATCCTTGCATTCACCCTAGACGTGGCTTATGAGTATCTCTCAATGTAAATGCGACACACTCTGTTCTAGGGTCTCGGGATTATCTGCTACAGTATTGCGCGCGGATGCGGCACACGTTATTGGACGTCCTGTGAGGACCCTTAGCATCAAATATCCCCGAGTTAGGTAGGGTAGCATCGACAAAGTAGACAGATAACGGCCTTAACGGAAGTTCCAAGCCGCTCGATTTTCTTTCCTAGTTGGGTTGTCTCAATCCAGAAACCCTTCTGGTTATCAGATGGCCATACAACAGAAAGGAATGCGTGGCAATGTACAAGGTGGCAAATCTAGACATGGAGAGAAAACGGGTACTCAAGGCTGCCCGTGAGCGGCCAGCTATTCTTTTTTCTTGCTTCTCCTAGTGGGTTTATTATGAAAAAGATGGTAGTAATGATGCATTGGCGACTATGGTGGTCATCAACATTGAATAGCAACCTATTCTTCGGAAAGCCAAAATTAAAGCTGGGATTATGGCGGTCGTATGGCTTGAATCATGCTATGTATTGTTTCACATACAAGACAATTCCTCTTCACAGCTTCATTCTCACAGTGCTTCGGTAATTGAAGGGGCCTCAGTGGATCAAACTGTGGTCACTTTTATATCTGCTTTGGGTAGCTTGGCTCAAAACTCACTGGATTGACTCAAATAGATATCTAGAACAGAATAGTTTAGCAATACATGCAGTCTGTTTATCAATGTATAAATCATTTACAGTCGTTTCTGAATCGCGGGTTTAAACCACTTCATTAGCTCCATCTACCATTGAAACAACATATCTACCTAATTTCACCACTCGTTAATATTCTTGTCAAAAGGTACTCATTAATGATACCCATTAATTAGTTAAATCCATTATCGTCTCTCGAGGTAGTACAATGACAGTTTCCTTTGGTAACTTCGCTCCCATAGGAAAGCTTTCATCACAATGATTCATTACCTGTCCCCATCAGCAGGCATTAAGGCCAATCTAATTTTCGAGTCTGTGTTTCTAAATTGAAGATGTAATTACTCCGTAATTATCAAGCAACAGCTTCACACCAACAGTGCTATTCAGCGTTCCATGATCGCGATGAGTGCTCATAAGCTCGTATTCCACTCCGCCCCCCGAAATCCAACCATTCAGCATGTATCAGTCTTGCTGAGAGGAATGAGCATAAAAGGCTGCTTTCAAAAGAATACAAGCATTCTAATCTGCACTTAATAAAGATAGTTGTTAAGATACTTAGTCTCTTCTCGTTAATGGAGTAGACTTCTGTTGAGGCTATGAAGGTGAGAGCGGCTTGCTTTGACAGCATCGCGGCGCATACAGTGGTATTATCGGAAGTATTTGCGGCGCATAGATATTTAATGTATCGAATGAATAAATTAATCATTTTGGATAGCAAAGTATTCATTGCTTCCTTTGTATGGCCTTGTTGGAGCGAAGAATCCACCAGTTCCCCATCAACATAGTGACCTTGAGCAAGAACAGCCTTGACACCATTTCCTTTGGCTATCATCACTTTTGTGAGTTAAAGAGTATCACGTATTGGTTCTTTACTAGCTAGATAAAATATATAATGAATGTGGAAAGAGAAATAGCTGGTAAAAAAACTTCACTGTTGTTCGATATAGCCCTAGCGTAGCTGTATATTGCAGTCTCTCAAATCCCTTATTTTCCCCAATATGACCTTCTTCTCCAAGTAGATATACGACTAGCGTATAGGTCATGAGTTTTTGTTTAACTCTGCTTTGTACTGCGATTGCATCAGTGGGGCCTTTCACGGCTCCAGCGATTGCGCTATACACTGCCTCCCTCATGCTCTTGCAGTTTCAGATATCCAAACGCTGTTGCGAGGTGACATTCTTGTGAATATTGTCAATTCTTACTCCACTAGAGAAATGATATGATGGAAGCTACCTTCCATCGCAAATACTCAACTAAAAGCTGTAAGCTACGATGAAGTATGCTGGCATTAGAGGAAAATGTTGCTCGAAGCAAAAGCCACCCACCACTGTATGCGATAAGCACAACTCTCTGCTACTAGAATTAAACGAGAGCAGCACTTCTGTGTAGAAATTTACAGTTACGAGAGGAATATTCAAGCCTTTCAATAACTTTGTGACTCTTCGCAAGATCAGCCAAAGACATTTGAGAAGGCGATCTTAAGAATAGATGCCACGGCAAACGGTTTGACTAACTATGATCTATATTCACTATGGGAGGTATAGTTCCATGACTGAGGACGACCTTTGTAGGTTTCAGCACAGATGGTGCACAAAAGGTATCGGCGTCTACATGAACAAGAACTTTCTACATTTTCTTTATCAATGAACTGCTAGTGGATAATGAACAAAAGAGTTGTTGAAAGCACACCTTGTCAATTGAGCAAACGTCACCCGAAAAGACTGGATTCAGATATCTCGGTGTGTCATCATTGTGTTTCTAAAGCTGAGGTCAAGAGGATGAAGTTCAACGAAACATAGCTCATAATTCAGAAAAATACTACAATAAGATGCTGCATCAAAACATGAGTTTTGGTTTACATAAGGAGAAGGGAATGGAGAAAAGGAAGTCAGAGAGAACTTTAAGCATGGCTCATAAACTGGCTCGGAGGCATCCTTCAAGCCGCTAGTCAGTGACTTCCTGACGAGTCTGCAAAGCCCATCAGCAAACTAGACGCATGTATCTCTTGCGTGTTTTCGTGACGGCGGTGACAAGATACTAGAGTGAGGATATTTGACGTATAAGTTGATGATCAAGGGTAAAATCGGGTTGAGGCTATTATTTATCGTATATGGTCTTCGATGGTTTGATTACTTTAAATACGAGGTCATAGAAGTTTCCCATCCAGATGTTTAGCTACATCAACTACTCGAGAGCATCTTTTGTGATTGCAACTCTAATAGTTACGCTTGGCCTCCAGTCACAAAAAAAAAAAAAAAAAAAAAAGACTTCGCAAACTAGAACAGCTTTAAATAGATACAAACACATACAGCCGAAGCTACGAGTCAAAGACGGGCTGCACTAAGCCATGAATCCAAGGTTGCAATCGGTTCGGCGGATACTGCGTGGGGCTTTGTCTCGTGGACTTCGTGAGGCTTCAAGACAAGCCACTCAGCACTCATGTCCGTTTAAAACACATGAACCAAGCTGGCAATAAAGCTAAGCCTTGCGATAAGTCTCAAGCACATCGAAAGGCTAGCTTTATCCAGGCGATGCGCTGTCCTGTGATTGACCGTTGCCCGGCTCTTCTGTGAAAGCCAACCCTTCGATTAGTTACACGTCTTCATGTTATTTGATGCCAGTAGACCCTCTGTGGCATCCGTCTGAACTAGATTTGCCGTCTTCCCGAGCTCTACCGCAAAAAGTTGTCTAATTCCGTCCTCACACATCGCCAAGGATGCCTCTAACCCCAAGCCGTCAGCCACTGCATTGCAGGATTGGCAGTCAAGCAAGGATACGGGCCAGTCTAGCGCCATGGGGTAAGATTATGGTGGCACCAGGGCATCCTCGCGTTAGCTAACCTGTTCAGGTATATCAAGGGAGTTATCTCTGCTTTCTAGACGAACGTCATTTCAACAATCCGAGTTGCTCTTAGGCAGAAGGCAAAAAGTTCGCATTCGCAAAAGGCTTCCTGACTTGGCATACAGGTTAACCGCGTGCAACAGTGGCCGCGATGGCTTCTTCGCTCGCTCCACTCTCTATCGAACCCCAATCGCTAGTCTTGACAGCTAAGCCGCGCGGGCGTCGCAGCAGAGGCTGTATTACCTGCCGACAACGAAAGGTGAAATGCGGTAAGATGAATAATCTTCACTCTTTGTTCAATTCGGTTTTGGGACCCTCATCTAACCTATTCACTTCTCGGCTTCAAAGACGAGAAGCTTCCTCACTGTCTTCGATGCCTAAATAGCTCGCGCGAGTGCCTGGGATACGGGAACCCCCAGGTCTTTATTAATCAAGTGCTGGCGACAACACCTTCCGCGAAGACGGAGGAGAAAGACATGAAAGTAGTTACTAAATTCTCCACCACTAGTGTAAATTTCCCCTTGGCGGTATCCCCTGACGTCGGAGGGCAAGACATCGTCATCTCTCATCTGATAAACAAGTTCCCTATCGACTTTGCATGGAGGCTTCCACTAGGAGCAAAAGGCTCTCCCTTGTCTGCCGTATTCACGAGTTTAAGCAGACGCTCGACTGCTTACGTCTCTGGAATATGTCTAGCCCAGGCATTTTATGCTCGGGCCCACAAACGACATGATCTTATGGCACATGCAACAATCCTTTATAGCCGCTCGTTACAGCATCTCCGCCAAGACCTACAGGTGTTAGACAGGAGTACATCTGCAGCATCCATGTACTCGAACTTGTGGAGTTCATTTCTTCTCTGTCTTTACGAGATCGTATCTGGCGTTAGCTCAGCCGGGTGGCTAGAACATTGTCATGGCATCACCGCTCTTGTATGTAAGCTGTCAAGATTGATTAAATTGGTCGATTTACTATGGAGCTAACTGGTTGTTCAAGATTCAAATGTTAGGGCCTCATGCCTTCCAGGAGCTCGGCGCAAATCTCATGTTGGAGACCTACCGAGGCTTAATGGTGGGCGTCCCACACTCTTTTCCTTCGTGGCGTCTTGATGGAGCTAACTCTTTTGCTTGTACAGATTGTGAATTTTCTCGTGAAACGAAAGCGCTGCTTCCTCGAGGCTCCTGATTGGAAGAGGGTCCCCTGGACCATCAAGAGGAAGTCACTAGGTTCGCAGCTACAGGATCTTTTCTGTGACGTCCCAGGGCTTATGGAGGAGGTGGATGAGATAATGCAACAGTCAGCACTGGGTCATGAGACTGACACCATGGAAGAGAATCTACGCGAGAAGGTTTCAATTCTGATGGAGCAAACATGGAGGCTCCGTTGGCAGTGGGAGGCTGTAAACGCTAATGCATGCAAGGAGGTAACATCCGCAGAATATGGCTCGGGCTCGTCAAGAGACCGGGGACCCTCGCCCTTTTCAACTGTTTTTCACTTTCAGAGCATGGACCGAGCCATTGACATTGCCTTTTTCAATACCATCCAACTTCTTCTCGACACCCTGTTGGATCCCCTGGGGTCTGTACCAAGGCCGTTTTTGAGCCCATCACAACCACCTACGGGACCCTTTACGAACCCTTTGCTTCTTCCGGGTCAAGGGAGCAGAGAAGATCATGCTCTTGAAATCTGCCGAATCGTCGATTTTATGTCTCATTGCAAACATGATAGCCTTGGCATGTTTATGCTCATGTTTCCTTTGTATGTGGCACGCTCGTGTTTGGTCCAGCGTACAGATGTTAGCGCTTGGATAACGAACATTTTGAGTACATTGGTTCGCGAGAAGGGATTTCATATTGGAGAACATTTGTCGAAAGAGGAGTGATCTTAATTCGACACTGGCAAAGAAAGATATCATGGATAGAATCGTTATCACTGCTTTCAATGTGTTCTTTAATGTCTCGGCAAGAAATTTAGAATAGGTATTAAATTTAATGAACGACGTTATGATCTATGGTATCTACAAACTCAAGTCGTAAAGCAAGCAAACAGGAAGCAAAGTGAAAATATAAACGCTCTAGTACAGTGAAGAATCAGATGTCTTTGCCCTTGGGGACAACCACAAGAAAGCCAATTCTTCTGAGGCTCCTCTCTTCTTTGTCCTTCTTTTGGTAATTCTTTTCCGCCTTCCCTTTCTCCTTCTCGTATTTCTGTTGTGCCTTATATCGGCGCTCTTCAAGCCGTTCCAGATCTCTGTTTGCTCGGCGATCATCGACATCAATGCCCTTCTTCTTCTCATTGTATCGCTCCAAGGAATTTTCGTATTTTTCGAGCGCTTTCTGTGTGGCTTTGTCGTGTTTGTCGTTTACCCTGACTCTCTTTTTGAGCATAGACTTCTCTGCAGACTTTCGTTCCGCCTCGCTAATGTACACATCCACCTTACTCAGGACGTTGGATGGATTGGCAACCGGCGGGAGCTCTTCGATGTCAAGAGGCGAGATCCATGGGTCGAGAGCCCTCAAGCGGCGTTCCTGTGCACTGATGGTCTTGAGTTCGTTGGCTTCCGCTAGGCTTTGGAGAGATTCCAGGATAGGCGACTTTTTGTTCACATCTCCCTTTTCGTTCAAGATTGGCATGTTGGTGAGCTTGGCAACTGTCTTTAGCTTGACAATCTGCACTTCCAGGCCTCTAGGATTGAAGATTTCCTTGTTTGCCTGGCGAATGACGACTTCGGATCGAATCTTTGACATGGCATAAGTTCCAACCATGGCACTAAGACTGGCGGCCGTAGAAACAATTTGGGCAGTGGGTTCAGGCACGAATCCAACAATGTCTGAAGCAGCTCCGAGGAGGCGCAGCGGTGGGCTTTGTACAATGTTGCGGTTGAGCTGGTCTACAAACTCCAAAAACTCGACTTTCGAAATGCCCGAATCGGCCAGTGCGGTCGGGTAGGCTCGTAAAAACGCAGATCCCACGTCTGCATTTGTGGAGGGAATTGCGATGATTCTTTTGGCATCGCTGATGCTGGTCGAGCTTTCCAGAGTCAAGGCTTGTTGTTGCTTGACCAAGATGTCTTCATATGGCGGCGGCTCAGAGTCCGAAGAACTTCGTGCGTATGATCCCTCGAGCTCGGCAATGGTGGTTTCTCTGTAGGTCTCATATGGGAGATCCTGTTTAACATTGACAGTTGAGATACCCATGGTGTAAATGGCAAGTGTATAAAAACGGCAAGGTAGTATTGTAAGCTAGTTTGTGTGGTATTAAGTAGCAATGTTGTAGATCGATTGCTCTTTGGTGTTGATGCTGGATGCTGATAATGATGAGTTTGAAGAGAGAAAAAATTGATGGTTTGGTGAAACCTCTCTCTTTAAATCCTTCAAACTCATCATCAGTGCCCTTGCTCATCCTGTATTCTGATTCTACAAATAGACGCATAAAGTCTCCAACAGATCCTCTCAGCCTTGCGCCTTGACCCAAATGTGTAAACTTATTGCGAGTTCATTCATTCCTTTCGGACACGGCGTTTGAGTAAGCTGCAGATCAGGGCGACACTAAACCCAAACTCGCTAGCTATGGCGAGATGAAGGGCAGACTCTCCATTAGTGCAAATCCTTGGGGCGAGACGTGCAACGCTAAGAAACAGGGGAAGCAGGGGTTTATGGAGATGGGCGATTGCATTGCTGGGGAAAGAGGTTAGTGATTCGAGTTCCATTCGAGTTCCATTCTATCAAAACTTGATGAGATTCACTCGAGTTTTGGAGAGGGTGTTCATTTGAGCTCTGCATTCGAATAGGAAACCCCTTTCGAGCGTCGATTCGAGCTTTTGCTGGCTATCTCGGCACCTTCGTGACGACGCTTCTCATCTCAAAATAGCAGAACGCTGATGTAGGCGATAATGTTGCCACATGCCACGCGGCGCATTGCGACCCAAGGCAATGCCCACCAGGAAATTGTAGCAACTGCGTAAGAGGAAATAATAAGAGCGGTATGAGTTTGCTCTGCACTGAGGGGCAGCGGTACCTATTTAAAGGCACGGGAACCTGCAAGAGTGAGTGCTTGTGGTATGAGTAATGCACGGAGTATCGGGACTGCACCCTTTAAGATCTGGCTACGACTATGGCTGATTGGTCTTGGCACGATCTCTTCAGTCTTTTCGATTATTGAAAGAATTGGCACGAGCCTCCTTATTAAGCATCAGACGGTATTTCTTTACATTTTATTGGTTCGACACTCGGCTTCTCGTTACCCTTGGTCGTTATTGTCCAAATACGTGAAGTGTCTGACTACTATGTGTCCCACTCAAGAATTTGCACTCATGGCAGTTAATTATTGACCTGTATTTAGAAACACTAACTGCCACATGTACATATATGAGTTGATGCCCCAGCCCGCGCATCCAGTGTTTTGTTATAGGGTAAACGCATGTATGTGGAACATCTACGGTTTATGGCAATGTACGATGAGTGATGGTCATAAAACAAGTGTTGCTGAGTAGTGACTATGTGGTAATACAAATTGCTTTACCTGAATCTCGGGGCTATAGTGACATAATATGAATGAACTCGTGTTGAATTTGTCATACAAGCTTATAGTTGTTCGCATTGCTTCCGCACGATATACATGTAAATAGGTACCTACCAAAGAGAGCAATAAGCCGCATAAGGTAAGAAGCGCTTTACCCCAATAGGAAAGCGCGCGTCCGCCGTTTCTATCATCATGAATCGGATACTGTAGGCGGAAGAGAATCAACTCGGACTCCTAAAGTTTCTAAGCAACAAACTGTCTCTAAAATGTAATCCATCAAGGACTCGATTAATTTGTATTATTCTATACACTCTACCCTTTGAACCGTATCCCACTCAACCATGCCTTCCCTGGCCTGCTGGACCTGCCGGCTCCGGAGAAAGAAATGCGACCGGACTCAGCCAATATGCCGAAGTTGCGCCAATCTGAACATCAGTTGTTGCTACAGCAAGAACCGTCCCGATTGGATGGATGGCGGTGAAAAACAGATGCAGATGACCCAGGCCATCAGAGCCCAAGTGAAGCAAGGAACCTCAACTCGTCGTGGCAACGAGGCCACCATCCGGGTTTTTTCACTTCATGATGGCCAGCACCAGCAGACTGAAACCACACTGGCGAGGCGCGAGACATCACAAGACAACTCCAGTGTAGATCAGACAAGCTTTAGCTCTCCTGCGTCTGCGTCTACG
This sequence comes from Trichoderma sp. IMV 00454, assembly GCA_001931985.1. NCBI lineage: Eukaryota > Fungi > Ascomycota > Sordariomycetes > Hypocreales > Hypocreaceae > Trichoderma > Trichoderma sp. IMV 00454. The sequence goes on from MSJK01000141.1 coordinate 205,802, forward strand.
CATGTAGTATCTCAGGAAGATACGAATGAGTTTCTCACCACCTTGTATCTCGATACTGTCTCACCAGCTATGTTCCCTCTGTACGAACCGGCGACTCTGTCCGGCGGTCGCTGCTGGGTACAGACGCAGTTAAAGTCAAACAAGGTCATCTATCACAGTGCGCTTTCTCTCAGCGCCCATTACTTCACCCTGTTGCTAGCCAAAGATGCGAACCACACTCTCCGCACTCCTTGCGAACAGCACGTGTGGGACACTTTGGCGATGCACATGGACGCGGCGATCCACGTCATCAAGCAGGATATGGATCGCTACCACAAAGAAAGTAGCCAATCGGACGTATTCTGCAAGCTCAATGTCCTGGGCGGCGTTACGCAGTATTTGATCTTTGCCACAGCCATGCCCCAGGATGCAGGTTGGAAGATGCATCTGTCGGCGGCCTTGACATTGCTGGATGAAGTGTTTCAATCACATGGAATGGATAATGGTGAATATTCCCTAGAAGAAGTTTTGAACGCCATGACCAAGCCTTCGATATTCGAAGGCATCCATCTCGGCTTCCATGTATGGAACAAAGACCAAGCTGCCTTTCAGTTTTTCACCTCTTTTCTGTTATATGTTGATATCATGGCTAGCATTCACTTGGGAAAGCCCCCCAGGTTTCAGCGCCACCATAGGGGCTTGATAGCTGGCTGTGAAGTGCCAATGGCTCTGGATGGCCAACCTCGACCGCTTCTCGAAATAGAGTCTTACGTTGGCTGTCCGGGGTGGATTCTTACTATTCTCGGTGAGATTTGTACAATGGAAATAGCAAAAAAATTTGCTCAGCGTGAAGGTGTGGATTTTATGACAGAAGCCAAGGCAAAGAATCATGACTTGATGAAGAGATTGCGACAAGGCATGACGGAAGTTGATGCCACCATTCAGTCAGAGTTTCTCACAACGCAGCTGGACACTATAAGACTGGGTGAGCAGCATCAAAAAACACAGGCTAGGAAACTCGCGCTCATAACGAAGGCTTGGCTACATGCAACCATGATTTATCTGTCAGTGGTCGTTGATGGCTGGCAGCCAGGCAATGCCTTTAATCGCGGCAATGTGAACTCCATCTTGAACATCTTGGACATACTCTCGCCAAACCTTTCAATACGCAGCCTCATGTGGCCGGTTTGCGTATGCGGTTTCTTGGCTACACAGGAGCAAGGACATATATTTCGGAACTTGGTATCCTCTTTGGGGCCATTGCAAGCCCTTGGCCCCGCAAGACAGGCCATACGGCTGATGGAAAAGGTATGGGAGCTTCGCCATCAAGTAGATGAAGAGACGTGGGGAATCCATGACTGCTTCCAGTTATCTGGATCTGATGTACTCTTTATTTAATCGCTTACTGGACGTTGCAAGTTCCGGTTACAGGCTTGTGAAGAAAGACAAGTCATTTGTAAGCTCTCTGCTGGGAATTGCGAGCCTTTATATAGGAATTCTAATCAACCTGGTATCGCTTAAACTATTACACGCTCATCTATGCAATGACATGCTCTGAATTGTCAGCAGATGAATCACAAACATGGAGTGATGCTATCCCCATATTTCCAAATTCGGAAAGCGCGCGCGCCTCGTAGTGTTGACGACTGGCGATTTATACTATCGGCCATCAGTTGAGAACAACGATATTAGCAACGAGACGAGCAAAAGCTCCTTTTCAATTGGAATGCTTGGAAATAGGGCTTCTTTCCAATTATTAATTATCTATGCTGACAAACTGAGGACCACGATGTTTCCACTTACTGTCACTGAAGCTCACGAGTGTTTACGTATATAACCAGCGGACTGGAACTGTAAACAGATCTTGTTCATCAACTCACGCTCATCAACTTCTAATGTACCCAAACTTCCAACTAAATAAAATAAATAAACTTTACACAAAAAGATGTCTGTCGTCGCTGTCGCTGGCGGAACCGGCAATGTTGGCCGAACCATCGTGGAGACTCTTGCGCAGTCCAAGCACAAAGTCATCGTCCTGGCACGCAAGGTACGCTCATAAAACCAGCAATGGAAATCAAGTTGAACTGACTGAGGAAACAAATGAAATAGGCCCAGACGGTCTTGGAAAATGTGCCGACTTTCGCCGTTGACTATACCGATATCGATGCAACCGCCAAACTCTTGAAGCAGCACAACGTGGAGGCAGTCATTTCCGCCATCCAAGTGACTAATGAGACCTCCTCTGCTGCTGAGATTGGCCTCATCAAAGCCTCAGAGCAGTCATCAACTGTCACTCGATTCATTGCCAGCGGCTGGGGATCACTCCCAAGCGAGGCGTAAGCTATCTAGCCAATCCTGTATCTCACTCCTATTCTCACCATTAAGTCAGATCTCCTACGTCAGCTTTCTCGCAAGCTTCAAATAATGCTCTACGTAGCACCATGCTTGAATGGACGAGATTCTCAGTTGGCCTTTTCTTGGACTACTATGGAATGCCTGCCATCAAAACGCACCTGCCACCCATGTCGTTTGCTGTTGACATGAACAGCAAAAAGGCGGCTCTTCCAGGAACAGGAAATGAGCCGTTTGCTTTCATTTACTCTTATGATGTCGCCAAATTTGTTTCTGCATTCTTGGATGTGCCCAAATGGGAGGAGATTACGTATATCTACGGGGAGAAAACAACTTGGAATGAGTTTATCAAAATGGCTTCGGAGGTAACAGGTAAGACAAGCTATGCACACATCATTTACAAATTGTTTACAAGTTTACACAACTAATGTCAAAAATGCACTCAGGTTCTGAATTTGAAGTATCGTATGACCCAATTGAAAAGCTGGCAAAAATGGAAGTCACTGAACTTCCTTCGCACAAGGAAGAGCTGGCCAAGTCTCCTTTCCCAGAGCCTCTTGCTCGCCAACTTTTGGCAGTTCTCGGCCTCTGGGTCGTTGGAGGGCAGTTTGATATACCCGTTGACAAGGCACTCAACAAGAGTTTCCCATCAATCAAGCCCATGGGGGTTCGAGAGATGCTTCTTGCTAGACAGAGTTCCTAATGCTATTGGGGCTCATTACCTGGCATTTCTAGATATTGCAGGCTAGATGGCCATCAGGGCTCAAGCATAAAGAATGTGTACGCTCCTGAATCGGTTCGTAGGAAATAGTATCAGAATTCAGTCCTTTTTTAACTATCGAAAATGTATTTAGCAGACGAGATTGACAAGAATTCACTGCTTGACGTGAGGATCGAAGAAGCCTAGATATTAAGCACTACAAAGAATCCGGTCATATTATTAATTTTTCTGCCTAGAACAAACGAATATTAATTTTTCCTCCTACCATATACCCAACATAGAAAAATATTGTGGTATGTCTATGTCGCTACTTCAAATTTTGATGCAAAAAATGCAGGCCAAGATAAACAACACGAGATGCACACGATTAGTTGTACCGATTGACAAACTTAATGACCTTACGGCCAGTGGTGCTCCTCACAAATCCATCCAACTCATTGACAAAAGTCGTCTTGAATCGATAGTCATTCGTCTTTATGACATGAAGGAATCCCTTGATACGAGCAATGAGAGCATCAAGTGAAAGAACTCGTGAAGTCCGCGGAGAGCACATCAACCGGATCTCCAAGAACGACTCCAAAGATGGCTCCAGTTTATCCAGAATGATCTGCCATTGTAAGATGCCGCACTCTTCGTTGTTCAACAAGGCGGCCATATCTTCAAACTGGATGTATTCTCCATCCCAGTCAAAGCTGACTCGCCTGTCGCGGCCTTGGAGGCGAAGAATCCGGAGGTAAGGCCAATCAGCTGCGGGAATCTTGTCTCGAGCTTCTTCGGGTAGAGGATGGACAGATCCAATATCACCAGTAACGTATCGTACGAGTGGGTTGCGCAGACGAGAAAGAGAGGTTTGAACAACTATGCCACTCTCTCCATCGGGAAGAGGATCGACGTTTTTGTCACCTTCAACAAATGAAGCTGGAAAGACCTCGAGCAACATGGCTCGCGTGTCGAAGATGAGGTCCTCCACACTGGTGGTGCTCTCTTTTCCAACAATATCGGGGCTACTAGCTGCCCACGGCCCTGCCTCTGCGCTTCCCAGGACAGAGATGATCTTGACACCCTTCAGCGTCGCTTTTATGTGGGCTCTCTGCGCAGCAGTAAGCACCTCGGACGTGTAGATGAGCTTGTCAAGCCTGATCAGAGCGCGCTCCTCCTCGGGGAGGGTCGAGATGTGGTGCACCATCTGGACAATCTGACCACTATCACCGGCGAGCACGTTGATGTGGTATTTTGCCAAGAGTTTAGCAACATCTTTAGGCGGCATGAAATTGCCAGCGCTGAGAACCGAGGCACCGGCATTTTCCATAATTTCAAGCATGAGGTCCAAAGACCTGTAGTCCAAGTCAGCGTCGGTTGTCATATCTGCACCGCATTGTTATGCGACTAACCTGTAAAGTTCACCTGCACAATGAGTCGTCAATGCCCAGTCTCCGGGCTTGATGGCTCCAATGGTTTTGAGAAACTGGCCGAAATGGGCCCTGTGCTTGCGGTTCTCGTATACATCTGTGCCGAAGAACAAGGGCTTCGAGCCAAAACCCCCACCGGTGATGCTTGCATATACGCTCTGTCGATATGTGTTGTTGGGGTCTGTGTCGTTGATGAGCCGTTGAATGGTGTCGTACCTACGTGTAGTTTATAGTCAGAGAAATGGACCAACTACTGATACACACAGCCTTCAGCATCTCTCTTTTACTTACAGGTCCTTCTTCCAGATAACGGGCCATTTCTTTAGAGCTTCATTTCCCTGCTCTTGCTCGGCGGCTACTCTCTCTCTTACTGATTGAACAGTCTTTTCGTCGGGAGGATACTGTATCTCCTCTACATAAAAAGGGTGGATTTTGGCAACGGCCAATACCTCGCCTAACGAATGTGGCTGAAACTCCATAGCTGAAATTCAAGTTGAAATGACGCTGTTGTGTTATTTTATTAAAGAGAGGAAGTTGATTAGAGTAAATCGTACGTTGTTCAGCAGCCAGCAGTAGAAATACTACGCGGGCCACAGCCCGAAAATCGTCGCTCTGCTCACATGCCAGAGCTCTTGTTACGTTACTGTGCGGCGCTCACTGTATTCATTTCAGTCCCATCCGTACGCCTCACGTCGAGATCCGCGCTCTATTAGTCGAACGACAAAGCAGCAAGCAACAATAATTGCTTTTTGGTGGGTTTTTAGGCAGCCAAGCTGGAAAAGCTGTGCTGATGACCGGCCTAGTTTCACCCTGAGACATGCATGCAAAGCACACGTAATTTTCCCTTGCAGCAGATGGCCAAGAAAAGGCAGCAAAAAGGCACAATTCTCAGAGTTGGAAAAAAACGAGGCGAACAGATGCCCTGTAAGATCGACCACTGGGGACCGCATGCAGCTAGCTAGACCACGTCAGAAGCTGATGGATCTCATCTCGTCTTTCTGGGGCTTGTCGCTGTATCTACAAGATTGAACATGGAAGTGTCACTGAGAGACAGTGTTTCATTTTTTACCGCCATTATTACTACTGCTACTATAACTGAACCGACAGTAACATTTATGTATGTAGATACGAATACTGACTTGATTCACATATTGTGCTGAAAAATTGTAAGCACGAAGCTGGGTGCGATGGGGTTGCTCGGCAAATATCATGACCCCTGCAAGATTGGGATTCAGCTGCGTTCAGCCCAGCCACCCGTCATGCGGTGATGTACAGACGACAGGCCAATGGAAGCAAAGCGGGTGGGAAGAAATAGTTATGATTTCATCACAGTTAATTTCTAGGAATGTTACACACACTCCAAAGTGCATATAGTGGTGCAACTGCAATAACCCTAGCTGCTGCTGTCAAACTAAATATTACCGTTGGGGTTACATACGGACAGGATACCCTAAGTACATGTTCGTGTATCTATCGTATGTTACATATTACAAGCAATTTCATGTGCTTTCACAACAGGCCAATGGTATCGTATCCGCGAACTATTGAAGCCACTCTCGACAAACTGCCCGGCCAGAGTAGGGCCATCCCGTGTCTCAAATTCTCAAATCAAGTGTACACCATCCCATTACCTCCGCATATCCGCACCCGTCCTCCGATACCCCTGGCTACTTCTCCCAGCCTTGTTTAGTTTGCTCATATGCCGAGCATCTAGTAAATTGTAAAGGGCACGGCGTCCCACCTCACCCGACGCAGATGCCGCTCCGGATCCTTGACGTGGTTCCGCGCGTGCAGCCACCGCCTGTTATCGATGAGGATAATGGACCGCTCTGGAAGAGCCTTTGCAGTAAGGTGCAAGGTCGAGTGGCTTCTCGCTTCGGCGCCCTGCAGAGCTTGTGTCAGCTCTTTGAGCGCGGCAGACGCTCGCTCGTTCAGGGGTGTCAGGAGATCTTCCCGGAAGCGCATCATGGTGAGCCGGCCCTCGTCGTCGGCCATTAGGATGCTCCCCACGATGTGCTGGTGGTCGGGATGCTTGACAAATTCCGGCGGCGTCCGGATGAGGAACTCTGGCCTGGCGAGAGACTCCCTGGCAGCGGATGAGAGCAGCTCGCTAAGGCGCTCCACGTTCATCACAGAGAGCGTTCCTCCACCGCAGCGATCAGGCTGGAGCACCTGCAGGGCAAAGTAGCGTGGTGGAGGATCCTCGTAGCTGCAATCCGTGTGCCAGGGGAAGTCTTCCATTGTCTCTGAGCGAGCTTGGCAGTTGGCCGTTTGGAAGCTGGTCGAAGAGGGGAGAACGTCCCAGAACCAGCCGCGGGTGGCGCTGTGAGCAATGGGGAGCTGGTGGCCGTGGTTCTGATGCAGGCTCCGGAGCAGCTGCTCGAGATATCGGCTCTTGCGGTCTGCAAAGCCCAGGCTGACCTTGAGGATGCCCTTCTGGCGGAGCTTCTCACACACACTGCGGACGTGACCAGGTTCCTGGGCGCAGCTAAGATCTGGCGCGTCCAGGATCGGGACCATCTGTGAGATTTCGGCCGATAGAGGAGGATTATGACGGGTTTCATGGAGAGGAGTATGACTGGTCTCATGGACTGCAGCTCGAGAGTGCCGAGGATATTGCTGGCGGATCGAACCTTGTATCCGATGAGCAGTGAGGATATTCAGCGCAACGCGGCGATACATGATGTGCAAAGATTAGGTTGTTCAATCAATAACGAGCTTGATCTGGTGATACTGTGGGCGGAAGAGTGGTGACGGATAAGGGTGCTGAGTTGCGTATTCTCCTGCAGACTGCGGATGAACACGATCCATCTTCCACCGACGCAAAGGGTTATTTATCTTGTCCATTATACCGCTATTAGCACAAACAAGTATGCATACATCGTCATGTACGGGTACGAGCCATTACATGCCAGGTGTCATGGCATCGTGTCTACCTGAGCCCCCCTGTCAAGCTGGGCAAACAGAGACGCTACCATTTCCAAGGAAATTGCCGCCGTCGTCAAATTAGATCTACGAGTACAAGTATACTCACACATGTGTGGATACGGGCTTAAGAAACAAGGCGTTGAACCCCAGCAGATAATAGTAATAATAATACGATACATACATCTTAGCAATCCTCTGAGACACTCTCGCCCGCCGTAACCTTGTCCTTGCGTATCACAGAGCAAAGCCAAGCTCCACCATGACTGATGGCACAGATCCGATCATTGCTACTCCGCCAGAGTGCAAGCCCGAGCAGGGCTCCGTGGATGACCATGAATGTCCCGATCAAGGGGTACATCACCCTCTCTCCCGAGGCCTTCAGTACCACGTCATACAGGCGAGGGATAATCCGACGCTGTATCACACAACATCTATCTAGCTCGAGATTCGGAGACAGCTGAAGCTTTAGTGCTGCCATCCACTCCTCGTCGGTGATATCATCGCCAAACCTAATGCCGTCGCCCTTTCCGCTGCGAATCGGCTTCAAGATGTAATCATTGCGAACTTCTGGGTGTGCCTCCGAGTGAACCAAGAGTTGTCTAAGCTCATTAGATCCTGGGAGGTATGTATCTGCGATACTCCTGTCGAGGATCATTGCCTGCCTCTTCGTGATGATCCCGAGAAACGCTTGCTTTGGGAGTTCCTGCTTAATGATGCCCAGCATTCGCTTGTCATGAACCAACAAAATGGTCCTCATATCGTTGAAGCAGCGCAAGCTAATCTCTCTCAACATCTCGGGGCTCATAGCAAGCAGCTCACGCTGGTGCAGCTCCAGTCCTACCTGATAGATCTCCTCTACTAGCTCTCCGTTACTGGTGAAAGAAAAGGACGACACGTCGGGCGTGCTATTACCTTGCTCTGGCTTCTTGACGACGGCACAGAGCTTATACCCGGACTTGCTTCTGCGGTCTGGCACCAACCTCAAGTCTGCAGGACTAATAATTCGTGGAGCATAGCCCATGCGGCGTTTGAAAGCGTCGACGAACATGTGAATGTCCATTCCAGCCTCCTCGCCTTTGAGAAGATGAACAGGGCGATCTCGCCGAAAGAGAGTAAACAGCTTATCAACAATCTATAATTCTCATTAGAAAGAAATCTGGCAACTTCATGAGTCATTTCGGTCATACCTCTTTTGGCTGTGCAGCGCTGACGAGTCCGTGACTCCCCATGCCCGTATCTTCTAAAGCCATGTGTCCATATGTCGCGTGCATAAACCCATTGAACGAGAACCGAGCATTGATCTCGGTAATCCGAAAGTTTTCCACCGCGACGCCATCTCGGGTCTTGATTTCTTCGACCATGAAGTCGGGCCTCCACGAGCCTCTGCATGCTTCATAATCCGGCAATCTGCCAATTATGGACTGTAGTCCCACGTACTATATTCATGTTCATGTCAGTTGTTGTTGTTAACTAGAGAATTCAGGGGTCACTTACTTTCAAGAGTTCCTGTTCCTTCTCCCCAAGAGGCATACGCTTGGGAAGCTGGGCGTCAGCATCCAACCACCAGCGACTCACGATATCAGTAACCGAGGTCACCAATGCATCGCTGAGCTCCCGTAGCACTGACTGATGATGACCGTTGATGAGGATGGGTCGAGGGCAATAAGCCTTGTAGGACTCAGCAGGCCAGAGGGGAGGGGGACAGAGCCGCATGAGCTTGGTTTTGATCGTCTCATGCTCCCATTTGTAAAAGGTTTCATCAGCCTCTGCGGTTAAAGCATCTTCATATCCATTGGGGCCGCGCCCAACATGGATCTGCTTGAGTGGCTCGGGATATTGAAGATAATTCATCTTGAAAGTACTATATCTGCTGCGTATAGAGGCAACTAGTAATGTGTGAGATATGAAAAGAATCACTGAATCAACCCTTTACTACTATGGCTTAAATATCCTCCTCGCCGAGCTTACCAAAAATGTTCCACGATCCATGTCATCTATGCAAGGCCACTCCCAAGCACCACGTATTCCATCTAACAAGGCCAGATCGCCAGCCGCAATCTCTCGATCGTTCAGCTCCACGTAGATCAGATCATCCACCCATCCCTGTCGTATCGTTTACAAATACGACGCCATTTCAAATAGTCCACCGGCTAACAGCGCCAGGGGACCTCGGTTCCGGACGCCATTGTATTTCCCATTCGGCCAATACCCGCGCCCAGACTTGGGTCGTCTACCCCCTTGCATATTAAAGTCTCAGACACGCCCGCCAATGACCGGCTTCGGGGAAGACATCACAAGCCACCGGCTCTGCCGCCTTGACGGTGATGGCACTTACAAGCGAAAGAAGTGGGGAGGAACAGGTGGCTGGCTGATGACCAATGGATGTATACAAAAAGGAAATCCAAGACATGAGGCTTTCGAGATATTACTCAGAAGCGGCCACCCCCACGTAATACTGGCTAGCCTGCATCGGCCCGGTCCTAGCTAGCTGTCTCAAGCTCGAGAGGCAAGGAAGTGTCAATAATGGGCTTCATTTACGGTGTACTTGGCCTCGGCTCTGCATAGACACACGGGCATTTATGTACTTAAGGATATGCTTAATGGCGGCGGTAGTAATGCAATGCTACCCTAAGATGAAGATCGATCTGATGCTACCAAAGACGGATGTGAATCATGGATAGGCATCATACTAAGAATGCTAAATAGAAAAGAACAAAAACATTTGTAGACCATCATAAAGGAGAAAAAGACTGTCTCGATAGCCTCAGTTTCAATCGAACAAGCCCCAACCGTCAGGATCATCAATGATTCTCTTCAAATGCGCCGCCAAATTCCGGAAATTCTCCACGCTACTTCTGCTCGCCTTCACCACCAGCTCCTCGGCCCGCTTCAAAACATCATCTTCAGGTGCCATACTACCTTTTTGCTTAAAAATCCAGCTCGAGTCCAACATCATCATCGCCAGTTCCACGCGAAGATGATCCACCAACGTCACGCTGTTCGGGTCGTCAAGTGCAGGCGTCGATCCAATCATAATTGCTATCAAGGCCTTGGGCTGGGCATTCCCCAACTCTCTCTTGATTGCGTCGTAGCTGTTCTGGTATGGAATTCCGCTGGCCACAATGTCGTTTAGAAGCTCTACAGCTTTCTTCGCGTATTTGATCGCATTCTCTTTAATCTCATCTGGCTGTGAAGCTGGAAGGGACAAATTCAACATCTTAATCTTGAGCGACAGCGTGTCTGGAAGGACAGCTGGCTTTCGATTCTGATCAGCTTGCCACGCAGGCGTTCGAAGGCTATCGATCCGCTCAAGAATCCGCCCCCAAACCGCATTGTCGCGAGTGTCAGTCAATATGTCGCCCACGAATGCATCAAACTTGGTCAAGTTCCCTTGCATAATGATAATATCCGCAATCTCGAAGAGAAACGCCTCAAGCGATTGATGAGAGTCTCCTTGTTGGGTCTTTTCATCGTTCGCCTTCTTATCCAGTTCCGTAAGATGGATGCGAATGATCTCAAGGAGACTTTTTGTCAATCTGTCATAATAATCATCGTTCCATAGATCGCACCAATGTCTGCCCGAGTTTGAGCTGACCAGCTTGGGGTCGGCTCTCACAGCGGCGGTTATAGCAGACATCCAGTCAGGAAGATTCATTCTAAGCAATAGATACTGCTTTGCTACATCTAGATACTTGGCTGAGATGTCGGTTTTCATCGTTCTGCTGAGAAGGGCTTCCAGCGCAGTCGGAAACATGGGTATGGCGGGAAGCTGGGCATCATCAGGCATGGTGAAGCCATATTTCTTGATGAATAGTTTCATCCACCGTTGGTGGTTCTCCGCCGAAGCATCCATAATGGTGTAAATGAGCTTCTTGTACACTCGGCCTTCTTCTGACTGCCAATCCTTCCAGAATCCAAGAGTCAAGATGAGGTCCATGATTGTAGGAGTTGTCAAGCTTCCATAGCTGGATTTCCATATTTCAGGCAGCTCGTCATCAGGTGTCAAAGCATCCCAATCCGTTAACGGCTGTGATTCGTTGATTGAAGACGCGATAGGCGCAGCATACTTGAGCAACGCATCAAATATGCGCTTCTTCACCCCAGGATCGGTCGTATTAGCTATGGCCTCCGTCAATCCCTTGACAGCAGCGGTCCTGATATCAACATGGCTTGCTCTCTTGAGAATCTTGATGTTTAATTCCACCGCAAGACCCGGGTCGACAACAGGAGATTCTCTCAGAAGCTGGGCCAGCATTTTGACAGTGGTGACTTTGACAAGCGGTCCTTTGTTCGCAGATTCATCATCAGGCTTCTGCTTTGCACGCCTCTCCGCCTGTTCTTGGAGCTTATCCAAGATGGCATCCGTAAAAGTCTCAAAGAAGTGCTTCGCATCGGCAGGGCGTAAATGAATGAGGGCCTTTGGATTAAGAAGCGGCCTATGCCATGAGCTTGCATCCGGGTTCTCCAAGACAAATTGCTGGATCAAAGGGATCGCCATCGAGGGGCTGGCCCCTTCCAAGAGCCTATTGATTATATAGACCAACGTATTAAACGGTTTATCTGTTTCCGGCCCTTTCGCTATACTCTCAAGAACCGAAGCCCCCAGCTGAGCAAAGAGGCTAGCTGGCACATAATACTTGAAATGATCAATCATGCCAGCAAATCCAGGCACGTTCGTGTCGACCTCTCTCTCTAGAAACTCTTGATCAAGATATACAGCCGGAATACGCACCGCCCCTGAGCTGGGGAACGGCTGCTTTAACAGTGAGATGTCCGAGCCTTTCGTCATATTGAGAGCCAAGATTGCCGCAACCACATAAGCATCCACATACTTGCAGGTGAGCTTTGAATACGTGGTAGAGTACGACTCCCAGAAGGACAAAGGGCGAGGCTTTTTAGGAATGACGCATTTCACTTTCCCAAATTCAGAATCCTCAGTCGAGATGAATTTCGGTAGGTGGCCAATCCTTGACCGACTTAACAAGACATCCAAGCACGTTGGCGTAAGCGTCTTGTTCTTTTCAGTCAGAGAAATGCGTTCATACTCTGGGTCGGGATTCCATTCAATGGGCTGCATATCCTCATCCGCATCGGGAAGAGACGGTTCATGTCGTTCATCCGCCTTTTCATCAATCCCAACTTCATGCTTCTTGACGAAGACACCCTTAAAAACAGGCCACCAAAACCTCTCGGCCTCTTCTGAGGACATGCGGTCCTTGCTCAGGCTGACGGTAGCATGGTGCCAAGCCCTCGAGATGCGTTCTTTCCGTTGCTCTTCCTTGGAGAGCTTGCCCGGCATCTGAATGTACTCCAGAAGAGCCGCTGCCCAGCTATCTATAAACGTTCCAATGGCCAGCTGAGTTTCTTCATCAATCTGAATGGGCTGCAAACCCTTGAGAGGGTTCATAAACACGATACCTTCGATCCGCGACTGCGCATACGGCAGGTATGGCAGAGCTGACCCAAAATCGTGGTCCAAGTGTTGGATAGTCAGTCCCTTTGGCCAAATCTCATCAGCCGTGACCAAAGCCGGCGTTTGCCGGAGGCGAAAGTCTCTCCATATCGAATCATAATACCTGGCCAGTTGATCAAGAAACCTAATGGTGTGTTCGCGCAGAGATTCGGGCTCTTTCACATCGAAGCATGAGAGGCTGCGATAGGCTTGGTGATCAAATTTGACTTCGCCCGCGGGACCAAGAATATGTTGATGTGGCAACATCTTTCCCAGCATGGCGAATGTTGGCTGCCATAAAGCTTCATACAGCGCGTCATCTGATATCTTGGTCCGGTCCTGAAAGTCGTTGACAAGGGCTATGCGTTTGCAAATGACTCGATTGATCAACTCAAACGCATACCCCCAATCGCTCCAGCCGCGAAAGCTAGGTTCGTTGACGCCCATCATAGCCGTGTCAAAGAGAGTCTGCAAGATGTTGTTGGCAGACTGTATCTTTTGGCTGAGCTCTTCGATTTGGACCTGTGTGCTTTCTTTAGCAGGCAGAACGGTCACAAGGTCAGTCAGTTCTCTCGTCTGCAGGGAATATCCACCGTAGATCTCCTGAACCGTCAATGGATCCTTATTAAACCGCCTTGCCCAGCGAAGTGTTTCTCCATAAAGCTCAAGATCCCCAATCGCGACGCAGAGCTCCAAAGCAGCCACAGCCCATGTCGATCTTATTTCGGGCAAACGACCCTGGGTGGCCTTTTTCATCCTCCTAGAAACTTCTTGACGATGATCAGACCGCATGGTATCCAATTCTACTGTTGTAAATGAAGGAGCGGCCTGGCTCTGACGCAACAAATAGGCTCGGATAATGAGGTAGTCAGACAGATTGGAGTCGTCTTGGTCCTGGCAAAAATAAATGGACTCAGAAGTCGAGCTCCAGTGTCTTTCCCAAGATCCAGCATATTTTCCGGCTCTTTGAACTTTCTCCCACAAGGTGAAGGCCTCATCTGCCGGCAAGAGGGAGAATATCTCAGGATGCCATTGGAGTGATGATTTCTCAAGCCCCGAGTGCTCCAAGCTAAGGGGCTCTCCAATATCAAACTGGAATCTTGCCGTATGCTTCAAAAACAAACGTAAAAGCTGATATCGTCGTGTCTGGGCGACGTTCTTTATGAGATCTACCAGCGAGTATCTCCTCAGAACAATCTCATGGATAAGAGGGAATAGCTCGGTCAGCATCTCAGTGTACTCAATTCGCCCGCGTGATTCATTCCACACTTTGACCAAACGAGCAAGAATCCGTTTATAGTGGTCGCTCGAATTCCGAAACTCTTCGTGAAATGGCTGGCGCTCTTTCAAGCACAGCATAACACGACTCCAAAATCGCAGCGTGGTGTCAGTAGCTATCCTTCGTCTTGACAAAAATCGCTTGCTTAGCGGATAGATTACCGCCTCAAGGAGGTCATTTGGCGAGGCTCCAAGCAATGTTTCGCTATCGATGAATCTGTCCAGAACATCCAGGCCGTACTGGGTGCGGTAGATGATCAGAGGCTTCACCGCGGTTAGGAACTCGGAGGCTTTGATTTCGTTGCGTCGCAGCTTTTCATCGTAGTGTTGCTCAAAGAATTCGTGGTCCGTCTCAACAGCTAAATTGTAGTTAACAGGGAGCTGTCGCTTCATTTCCTTCCACTGTAATCTGAAGGCTCCCCCGCAAGCTGGAAGAATCTTGACATATTCATCGCGCAGGGGACGGCTATCCAGCACAGAATTGTTATCTCCATTGAGTCCCCAGAGCAGAGTCAGAAGCTCTTCCATTGCCCTCTGGCGTTCTTTGCGGGCACCTTCTGCACGGCCACTGATTCCAAGCCATTTAACGAGGGAGCGCACACCGCTCACACTGAGCTTCGCCATCAGCTGAGCGACTCCCGTCGCGCCGCCAGCGGCTTCCCATGTCTTTGCAAATGTCTTTTCTTTGCATAGAAGGCAGTAGAATCGCGTGATGGCAGCGTGTTGGACATTGAGGCAGTGCTCCTGTCGAATCACTGCTATAGTCGTCTCAGGCTCCTTGGAGGCAGAGGGCCATAAAGAGAGAGCAATGGACGGAAGAGAGTCTGAAGCAACGAGCGCGATAAGCTGAGGAGTGATGGATGACTCCGCGTCTGGATTGTTTTTGACAAGATTGCGCAGGTAATTTGCCTGGCCTCGAGGTGTAGAGCCTCGAAGCAGGTTCAGATCAAGCACCACGTTATTCGCCATGGCCACCGAGCGATTGTGTGTTGATGCCAGTTGAGGATTGGCTCACAAAACAGACGATGGTGACGACGCTGGCAATTATTATATCCTCAACCACAAGGAGCCCAGTTTTTCAACCGAATCATTCGACCCAACGCCAAGTCCCATAGACAATATGATTCCCTATTTTCCCAATGCAACCTCGTAAGGCTGATTTTCAGTCATTCATGTTTGAGTCAGACTGGAGCCACCTTTTTGTACGGGCGTTGGTCGCTTTCGCTTATACGAGCTAACCATTACCATATAAAACAACCCCGCATCCCGGAGATCTAGGCTCAGCATCCAATGAGTTGAGATGTCAATGACATGGGAGTAGTTAATCTAGAATACGAGACAGGATCTAGGCAGCCAATCGGGAATGAGTCACGCTGCGGAATCTGCAGTGGAAGAGATGCAGATGGGCAGCTTCATGTTGGTTGAGACGTCAGTTGAGATCTTGGCGCACAGTTCACACGAAGCAATCCAAGTTCATCACGCAAAAGCAGCTTCAAATGGTGATAAGCGATCCCTTTACTTATTTAACATATTCATTATACAAACTACGTGTACATGTATCTACAATTGCATACGCCAAATAACCTGAACACAACACCACTCTCCCCATCATGAAACCATGAAGTCGTTACCGTAACACAAACCAATACAACAAAAACTCCAAAGTAAAAACTCCCAGCCCTCACAGCTTCGCCTCAGCAATCCCCTTATACTTCTTCAACAACCTCCCCACCGCCGCCCTCGGACTCCCCCCATCTACGAATCCAAGAAACGGGTTCCCGACTTTATACCCCAGCATGTCCACCAACCTCTCCGGAATATCATCCAGCTTCTCCCAGTCCACCGCCAGGATCTGATTCTCCATGGGCCTAATCCACGGCTGATAGTACTGCGCCGTCAATGCCAGTCTACTCCCATCGCTTGTATTCGCACCTCCGCCATGCCATAGCGTACTAAGGAAGAAGAGCATGCTGCCAGCCGGCATGATGACGGGAATCGTCTCTTCGGCTGAAGGCACGCGGTGAGAATCCCAGAGATGCGAATCTGGGACAATGACCGTTGCGCCATTGTTAGCCGTATAATCATCTAGCGCAATCATGACGCCCTGCTCATATAAGTCAGCCCTTGCCTCTCTCTCTCTCTTCCATTCTCTCCTTCACTCATTCATAAGAAAATACAAAATGGTTTGCAAAATTGTGTAAGTCACTCACCGTCCCAACCGGCTTATGAGGCCTCTCCATCGTCACATACCCATGATCATAATGCAACGTCTGCGCACTTTCCCCCGACAAAATATTTATACTCTGAAACGAATTAATCAAATACCCAGGATCCAAATAATAATCATTCAGCGCAAGCACATCCCCATGCAGCGCAAAGCCGTCAAACACGCGCGACTTGTTCGCCAGCGCGTACAGCCGCTGCGTCTTGTACCCTTCAAACGTGTTCCGGCCCTTTTCCCCCGCGGGACCGACCATCTCGGGGTCCGCCGTCAGCCGCGCGACTTCAGCTTTCGCCTCGGCGACTATCGAGGGGGAGAAGGCGTTGGGGATGATGGCGTAGCCGTGCTCGTTGATTTGGTTGATGAGCTGCTGGATGTGAGCGTCGGGGGTCTTTGAGAGTGATGATGGCTTGCTCAGTCGCGCTGCGGACCCGACTTCATTGGGGACGGTGCCCCCCGCAAGAGGCTGTTTATTGCTCATTGATTTATACGATATAGTAACTTCCAAAGAAAGATGAAAGATGAATTCAAAATAGCGGTATAGTATTGACCAGATAAAAGGCCTTCACAATCAACCCCATGCTCAACTCCAAGACCTCGGGCTCGTATATATACATACATCCATACTGTCTATGTATAATCATTATACGAGCAATACAACTCTATCGAAATACCATGACACACCATCAACCCACGCGGAGAACAAAAGCAGATACCAGTGGGTCTAAAAGCAAGGTCATCCTGCCAGCCAAGCCGAATCTAGAACCACGATAACCTATTCCGTACCACAAGCCCTTGCGCAAAAGGATAAGCGATGCGTAATCAAACTGTATCCCAACCCACCAGTCTAGCCAAAGCCTCGGTAAAAAAGGCATCGCGCGTGGTTCAAAAGAAGGGAGAGGCCGGCCGATCTGGGGGTTTGTTCGACATGAGCTCGAGATCGGGGGCTAAGCTGGATATCCACTCGTGAAGGAACGGCAAAGACTCTTGGCCGTCTTCCTGACCGTTTTATTGGCCCCTAGACGAAGACACATGACACCACATTAGTAGAGCCAGCCATTAACAGTTAGTCTCATGCATATTATCCATTAGATTCAACGTCTAGTTTCGGCGATGTTTGGTCCTACCGCAATGTTAATCTTTCACAGATGTGGCAAAATGGGATCGGAATATATTCAATATATGCATTCGCTTTATTTAGCTAGTTTGTATATGTAAACAGAACAGGGCTTTGTACACTTTTTTTGTGCCCCAAAAGTTATAGATATTAATTTATATACAAGAAGGCTCGACATCCCACGCCACTTCGTCCATTGTCCAAACTTAGTTGGAGCAGACGCCGTTCTTGCAAGAGTAAGGGTCAGAGCAGTCGTTGTCGTTGCCGCAAGAAGCACCGAGACAGTGGCCCTCCCAAGAGCAGGTGGGAGGAGGAGGAGGAGGAGGAGTAGAGCCAGCAGTGCCGCAAACGCCGCTGTTGCAGGTAAGGCTGTCAGAGCAATCATCGTCAGTGCTGCAAGAAGCACCGGCGCAGTGACCGGCCCAAGAGCAGGTTCCGCTGCCACCGCTGGGAGTGCTGCTCTGGGTGGGGGGAGGAGTGGTGCCGCTGCCGGAAGAGATGCCAGCCTTGATGGTCTTCTGGTAGTTGCCGTTCTTGACAGCCAGCTGGGCCTCCCAAAGCATGATACCGCCGATGTTGGGCAGGTTGAGAGCAGAGACGCCCTGGTAAGCAGAGAGGAGGGTGCTGGAGGAGACGAAGCCCTGGTCACCGTCAGAGCCGCTGGCCAGAGCACCAATGAAGAGAGTGGCGTTGCCAATGCTCTTGCTCCAGTTCTTGACGGCAGTGTTGAAGCCAGACTGGGCAATGTTGCAGTTGTCGTTGTTGTAGAACTGAACCCAGATGTAGTCGGCCAGCTGGCAGACGTTAAGGGGCTCCGAAGCATCGGGGAAGGGGCACTGGGGAGCAGCAGTCAGGTAGTACTTCTTGCTGGTGTCCTTGGCAAAGTTGGACTTGAAGCGCTGGGCCATGGCAAGGTAACCAGTGGGGTTGCCGGTCTCATTGTCTATCATGGAAATACAATATTAGCAACTTGCTGACAAGACACAGAACATGATTCTTTTTACTCACCGAGATCAACACCGTCCAGCTTGACGCTGCCAAAGGGACGGAGGGTAGGGTTGGCGGTACCACCAAGGAACAAGTTCCAGACGGTATCGGCAATCTGCTGGCCCTGGGCATCACCAGTGAGGGTGACGGCAGAGAAGTCGACAGCACCACCCATGGAGAGGATGACCAGCTTGCCGGCGGCCTGGCAGGCCTTGATGGCGGGGACCAGAGAAGTGCCGTCCTGGAGGTTGGTGGCACCGGCGGACTTCTGGGCGGCGGAGGGGCCGCCGAGGGTGCTCAGGGAGAGCTCGGGGTAGCCACCGCCGGCGAAGAAGCGGCTGAGGAAGGCCAAGTTAACAATGTCGTATGAAGGGTCGGCGCAGACGTTGGCAAGAGTGGTGCTGTCATCCTCGGCACCCCAGTAGACGACGAGCTTGCCACCAGCAGCGCGCTTCTCGACGGTGGCGGTGGGAGCGGCGTAAGCAGCAGTGGCCAAAAGGCCGGCAGCAGCCAGTGCTTTGCTGAAGATCATGATTGAGAGAGTGTGTGAGAGAGTATGTATATACAATCAGAAGAACAAATATATGTACAAGAGACCGGTAGGAAGATTACCAGATCTTCACTGCTGCTGCTGCTGTTGATGAGTTATCCAGGGGGAAACTTGCTTCTTCCATAAACGGCCGGAGCTGCCATCTCTATTTATCTTTTCTCAACGTCCAATATATCCAATATAATTCCAAGGGTCGTCCTCGAAGCCGCCACAGCCAGTGGTGAAACAGCTGACTGTGTAAGCTCGGCCGAAACAGCAACGTCCCGATATGGCAGTCAAGAAGACTTGGCCTAGTCGACAATCCGGAAGGTGGCTCCAGGGCCCGGCTTTGTCAGAGCCGGCTTGGCCTCGTCCGGCAAGTTTGAGGTACCCCGGACGGCGATAATCCAGGGCGAAGACTTGTTAGCGTACCGGCCTAGACGACACCATGCCATCCTGGGGCACAAGCGTTTAGATGGCGGATGGATCCTTTCACCAGATATGATATCCGATGGAAGAACAAGTTTCCTTCCGGACAACGTTACATGATGAATGGTGAGGGCTTCATATACGAGCATACGAGCCCTCATGCAGATACCGGCCAGGCCAGAGAGAAGCAGATGCCCATCTGGGACACGCCACAGCGCCCGATGGAGGAAAGACGGCGGGGGTTCTCGCGATAACCTCAATTCCAGCGGCGCCTCGAACGCCCAAACGTGCAAGCGACCGACC
Organism: Trichoderma sp. IMV 00454; assembly: GCA_001931985.1. Taxonomy (NCBI): domain Eukaryota; kingdom Fungi; phylum Ascomycota; class Sordariomycetes; order Hypocreales; family Hypocreaceae; genus Trichoderma; species Trichoderma sp. IMV 00454. The sequence continues at coordinate 225,507 of MSJK01000141.1, forward strand.
GAGGGCCCGCCGTATGGGGATGGTGACAGAAAGTACGAGTCCAGTCCAGTCTCATCACGGCGGCTACCTCTAATGGCGGAGAAAGAGAGGGTTCCATTCCGTCTCTTCCAGCTGCAAGCTTAAACACCGGACGGTAGCTGTCATGCCAGGGCAGCCTTACGGAGGGCAAATGAGAGTTGCTGGTACCTGAACTGTGTTAGTGAAAGCCTTTCTTGTGAGACGCTTATCTGGCCTTGTAAGGCCCCTCGGCAATGAATGGTGGGAACGACTCCATCCAGATTTGGCAGGTCACTAAGAACAGCTTGAGATTGAAGCCCACGTTGGGGGTCGTCAGCACCGAAGTGCAGCCGGTTCTGAGGCTCGTCGTATTTTCGTCTGGGCCGATTGATTTCAACTTTCCTAAAGAGTTTAAGAGTTTAAAATGCCCATGTGCCGCCGTGTTAATGTTAATGTAGAAGCTCGTTTTAGCCGCGTTACATCCGATCCGTGGAAATCATTCATGGATGCCACGGAACGATTGCGTCGCATTGTGCCAAGGCCGGCCATTAGTGGGAATGGATTTTTCCGTCCTTGACAGATGAAATGCTGGCTCAAGGCAAAATTAATTTGCACATGTCGATGCTAGCCCAAACTCTTGCGGCTGGGCCGTGATGTTGAAACAGGAACACGCCAAACAAGGTTAGAAATAAAGCACGCCGCAGCCAATGGAGAAAGTCACTTGGGCGATGCAGAGTCTTGTGGGGGTCGCTAAATTGGGCCAGGGGATCGCAAGAGGAACCGTCCCGTGAATTGGTTTGAATGTCTGCTATTACTCCGTCGTGGGCCGTCATGCTCAGAGAATTCCGCATTGACGCGGCGTGATCCCAGTCCCCTTGTTCATATTCCTGCGGGCTCTGGAGTTCAGGCGGCGCACTACCTTCTATATGCGGCGGGCCTTGCTTTCACGATGCTATGTATTAAGCCTTGTCTGAGGCGAGTCTGGATACGAGAAACGACTCGACGTCATCAAACTCCTGTATGCAGGCAGAGTGCTGCATGCCCCTGTGGTTGGTTTTACGTCAGCAAAAGAGGTCTCAAACGACATGACATGATTTTAGATGGCAACACCATCTTTTAAGCATGTAGTAGTTGCAGAAGTTGCAGAGAAAGGAAAGTCAAAGGGGCATGATGGGGTGATGCTCACTCATATGTTTCCAGCTTCACGTCAAAGCCAAATTCCTTGAGCTTTTGCTCAGTGGCCAACCCCCACTCATAAAGAACCAGCTGGTCGATGTCTCCATGTCCCATGAAGATTGGGGTTTCCTTGTTCGGGTTTGATTCTGGGATGAACTCCTTGAACTTATGATGAAGAAGCATCCAGGAGGACAAGCCGACAATGCCACCAAGCTTGAAGGGAGCCGTCAAGCCAGAGAAGATGCTCATGGCACCGCCTTGAGAAAAGCCACCGAGCACAATGCGTTCAGATGAGATGCCCTCTGAAACCTCTTGCTGGATGAGAGAGTACAGATAGGCGCGAGACTCGAGAATGCCAGCCTCGTCCTCATCACGAGCTTTGGCATCTAGGGTTCTGCCGGATGCGCCACCGAGAGTTTTCTGTTACACGAGCAGGAGTTAGACTGAATCACAAATGCACAGGGGAAGTAAAGGCAAAGAGGGAGAGTCGTACGACGTCAAACCAAGCAGGCATGGGGTAGCCTTGATTCTATATTTGATAACCAGCATCATCAGCCCATAGTACTCCAATAGTCTATATCGATTTACCAACTAACCATTGTGATGGGCATGATGCGAGCATTTGGCAGCACAAACTTGACTTCGTCCAGCCGGTGCTTCCTCTGCCACATCTGTACGGCATCAGCCCAGCCGCTGCCAGTATCACCCAGCCCGTGGATGAAGATCACAGTGGCTGTATGCCGGCCCAGGGCGGGAAACACCAGCGGAGCAGCCCGACGCAGTGAAGCCATCGTGTCGTCGAGGATGTTGGTTGCCGTCTCTGGTTGAGTCTGCGTCTGTATCTGTGTCTTTTGCGGCTCTGGCCTTAGCTTCAGCTCTGACAAGTCCCAAAACGAAAAAGAGTCCAGGCCCAGAAACGACGGTAAAATCGCCAATGCAATCGCTATCAAGGCTGCAAGAGTGACGCCCGAAACGACGATGCGGCTGAGGCTGAAGCTGAGCATGAGGTAAAATTAGAAAGGACGGCAAGCGGCTTCGGGGTGGAGAAGCAGTTGAGGCCTCGATTCTTTTGGCATGTCGGGTCCGGAGACTGTGATTGGCCGCTGCAGTGGCAAGGAGCCCCCTGGACGATTAGCGGCTTGTATGCTGTAAGCCCCCCTGTATTTGCCTTAACTGAAGCGGCAGGAAGAATTGAGCCTTGTAAGACGGATCGCGGGCGGATCAAATAAGACGGAGAATAAAGAGAGAAGCAGTAGAAGAAGAAGGTAACTAAGAATGACAAATGCTTAATATCGGCAGAGTAAGAATACGAAGATTCAGCATGCAATGGGCTTTATACGTGGTTGAACACAAGATATGTCCATGTACATGTAGGGTAGGCAAAAGACATGGAAAAACACCAGAGAAGCAGTCCATCTTGTATCTTCCAGTCCAAGACGTAGCAGTCGAGATCGGACAGATCTGCCAAGAAGCCAAGCTTCAATCGATCAATCTAGATACCCATACAGCTAGAAGGCTAATGTAGCATCGCGGGAATAAGTGCATGTGTTTTATAATCATTTCTTCATCTTCATCTCATCACAATTACTCATCCATCCACTCATCTTCTCCCTGCCGTCTATGTACTCTTATATCGACCACGTCCTAATCGAATAGACCCATGATAGTCAATTCCCTGTTCAACTACATCTTCACTTAACCGCTGCTGACGATTCTCTTCAAGCATTGGCTGTGTCTTCAGAGGCCCATTTCGCTCCAACACAGGCTCCAGGCCAATAATCGTCACCGGCTTACCCGAGACAGCTGTATGTTCAACAGACTGAATCTTAAACTTGGTGCCCGGAGCAGCGGTATATTCAATCTTGGACGGATCGTCAGATAGCGGCGTGATAAACGATACACTGTCCCACAACGGGGCTCCAGAAGGTGGATTCAACACGAGCACGATCCCGTTAGAATAGTGCATTGCCTCTTCCATGCTATCTGTAAAACTCCAGACCATCTTGGTTGTGATGGTCTTTCCAACAGACATGTAACTCTCCAGGGCATCCGTCAGTGAGTGCGTCAGTTCAACTCCAACGGGACCCTTGTTAAGCAGACACTCTTCGAACTCGATGCCGAACCGTTCTGTGCCAAGTTGCTCTATGTCAACCTGTCCGCTAAACAACCGTGGCTTCGAAGCGATCGAAGTCCGGGGCATCGACTGCATGGCAGCAACCAGAAGGCGGTTTTCGATCTCGCTAAAGTTGTACACCTCATCGATAACCTCTTCGAGCTGAGCAGTCAGATTCTCAAACGAATGTGCGGGCTGCATCAAAAAGGTTCGCATATAGTCTGCATCCTGAGGCGTATATACAGAAAAGTTGCTCTGCCAAATGTTGACTGCGAGGCTCTCACGATCCAACGGGTGAGGAAGCGCTGCGATCTCCGAGTCGATGCCGGTGTACTGAAAGATTTTGAACAGCACCATGCGCGCAAATGACGCCGTTGTCCAGTCGTAAAGAGTCATGGCGAGCTCAAAGTTGTAGGGCGTGAAGGGAAAGTATTGTCTTCCTAGAGCCTTGATTTCTTGTATGGGCCTCTTTGGGGCATCCGGGATATTCTGGTATGGGATGAACTTCTGCTCAATCATTTTATTGATGAAGGCTGCGTCTTCGGCAGAGATCTCAGGCAAAGGCTTGAGGCTGCCTGACACTTGTTTCGAAATGCTATAACAGGCTATGTACATAGTCAAGGTGAGCTCATGAACAGACTTTAGCTGCTGTTATTGGAGAATGATTCTAACCTGTCATTATAGATGGGATGTTGACAATGCTCAGGTTGAAGTTACCGCCATCGTCGATTTGAAGAGACAGGCTCAGCGGATATGGACTGTCTTGCAGCGACGGGCAGGTAAAGCGGCTGCTATATCTCTCGTCCCTCTTCAACCATAGGGTTGCTTCATTAGCATCTAGAATCATCGAGTCTAATGAGCGCATCTCGGTGACATCCAGAAATCCTTGTCCGTCGACAATGAGGCGAGATGATACGCCATGGCCGCCTCGCTGTGCTGCAATTGGATTCCCATCGCTGAACCAAAGTCGCGATACTGCCAATATCTGAACAAGATGCCACATGTCAAGCGATGTCACAAACAAGATCATGTACTTGTGGTTCCTGGAAAACTTCAGAGGCCCTCAATGGGACACAACGATAGCACCTCTTTTCTTATACATGCATGCAAACCAACAGCTCAATATCCGACTTATATCCTCTTTTCCTTGTTTTCCCTCTTTCCTCATCTGCCCATCATATCTCCTCGGGGTTAGAATGTCTCAGTTGGCTACACGCGATACTGAATGAGCTGGCCATCACGTGGATACATGATTCTCTGCGAGACATTGGTCCAATTCTGTCAACGGTTGCGAGTCGCACAACAGCTAAGGTACCTGCAGTTGAACATGGAATTTCAGGTAGGACGGATTACGGATGTTATTGTCGCCTTGATTTTGTGGTGCAAGAAAGACATGGGTGCAGTAGAATGAAGACAGCAAGAAAGTAACATCATGGCCAGCGGATGAACAACCTCGTCTCCCCATCGGCACAGCTGCTCACCGCCAGGGGCGTCTATCAGCGCCACTTACAGGGAAGAGTTCCTAGTTCCCGGTGTTCTACTCATACATAAGTGCTTTGCTTGGCGTTGCATCGGCCGCCTCTTGTTTGACTGCATCGGCTAGTATCGTCTGTTGTCTCTGGACGGCTGAAAGATATCACCACAACTGAGCAAAACCCATGCAGCTAGCATCCCCGGATAAAGCAGGGGGAAAATCCAGTAATTTGTCAGAATGACGAGGAGATGGATATGCCACCCAGGTTTGATGCGGGATTGACGCGTCCTCTCTACGATCTCCACGACTAATACGGACAGGGGTCATTTCAGCTGGCAGCTTGCTGTGAGATCGTCAAGCGAGCATCCAAAACAGATAGTATGTGCTGAATTAGTAAGGCAACTGCATGGGCTATAAGATGCCTGTGGACTTTCATCATGGCCAGCGAAATGTGAGCACATTGGGTAGAGCACCGGGTATGTGATCCATTCACGCATCTTTAGCAGAGGCGCTACTCTTGACCGTGTGCAACTGGCTTTTTCAGACTTGCGCGGCGAGCGGAACATCAAGCCGAGACATTTGGCTTTCTTTCAGCATTGATTGCTCTGTACTGTTTTTTAGTAATATACATGTATGCATGCTGACTTGTGATGCTGGCTAGCAAATCTATCAGAACGTACAACCGGGAACTCCTATGCTGTTTTCGAGTTTCGCAATCTATTGGATACTACTTAGTCTGTCAGTTGGCCAGCCTTCTGCTTTCGCATCAGTCTCATTGACGCATCCGTGGAGTTAACCACCGTGACCCAACTGGCTTCCGGTGTCATTCCCGGTGTGTCCAACGTGCAAACGTGGTCTAAGACGCTATATGCTTTCGATGTAAACTGGCATGTTTCTATCGCGTCATATGGATCGTATTTCTGCAACTTCGCATGCCGAACATTAACCTGAGCTGAATGCCCAGGGGTAATTACTGTCATCTTCGACACCAAGACCCTTCTGGTTGCTGGGCACGCCTTCGCACGCTTTCCAACGGCACACTGGCTCCATGTGCCGATTTCACGATCATGTACTCGTATCCGTCGTCCGTCACAAGTGGGTTAATACCATACTGATGCATGAAGTTCATCCCAATCAGCATGTTCGGCCGTAACCTAGTATTACAGTAATTGTCATAGAAGGTATCGCAGTTGCCGAATCTTATGGATGTGGATTTTCACCAAGGACCATGGTAAATTGTGGCTTATTACAGTGTGAAATATATTGATGCATACATGTACATGTAGTATCAATGTCAAAGGTGGCACTAACATTTCTGCCCCTCCAGTTTTGGCTGATTCTATGTCTTATGGATGGCCATGACCTAAATGCTACGCCGGCTCGTGAATCAGCAATGTTGCTTTTCCAGGCCCAACATGATTATTACAAAAAATGCTTTACGGAGAATGACGCGGGTTCTTGAAAAATCGAGAAATAGCAGGCATGAATCGTCTGAAAGACGACTTCTGGCCGCTTCTTTACTTGACCAATTACTTAGAGTCATTCACATTCATTCTAGAGTTTACAAAGGGTAGCCAAAAGTGTCTGGGGAGAAAGACACTCTTAGAAGAGTGAGCCAGAGGATACTATATTTCTCCTTGAAAATACCGGATTAACCTAATGATTAAAGCTTAGATCTGTGATAGGTTATGATTTCCCATGTAAGCCATGGCAATTCTTCCTAAATAAAGCAAAGACTAAACATTGAGATGAGGTGACTATCTATGTAGAACTAGCAGAATTGTGGTCTTGTATTGCTGCATAAATGTAGGGGGTGACTACGTGTAAGGAGAGGGTATGAGTGTAAGACTTCAAAATCGCTATATTAAACACTAAATCCCCCACTCTTCTACCATTGATTGAGCCCGGATCGTATCAGGATGCATCGGACCTAGGATTTGATGTCGAGTTTGCGCACAGGTCCTCATTAAAGCTAGAGCATCATTATGTCGACCTTGGTTTTTCCACGTAACGGCCAAATTACACATGCTGTCCAGTGTATGTGGATGATCTGCGCCTAGCTTCATCTTGCGAGTTTCCATCACTTGCATGTATAGATCTTCAGCCTCCTTCCATCGGCCCTGGTCTATGTATGTTAATGCAAGGTTGCTTATGCTAATTAGTGTATGCGGATGATCTGCTCCTAGCTTTATCTTATAAGTCTTTATCACTTCCACGTATAGATCCTCGGCTTCCTTCCATCGGCCTTGGCCCTTGTATGTAAATGCAAGATTATTTATGCTGTCCAGTGTTTGTGGATGATCTGCGCCTAGCTTCATCTTGCGAATTTCCACCACTTGCATGTATAGATCTTCAGCCTCCTTCCATCGGCCCTGTTTCGCATATGTTAATGCAAAATTGTGTATGCTGGTCAGTGTTTGTGGATGATCTGCGCCTAGCTTCATCTTGTTAATTCCCATCACTTGTATATTTAGATGCTCAGCCTCCTTCCATCGGCCCTGTCCCCAGTATGTTAATGCAAGGCTGCCTATGCTAGTCAGTGTTTGTGGATGATCTGCGCCTAGCTTCATCTTGCGAATTTCCACCACTTGCATGCATAGATCCTCAGCCTCCTTCCACCGGCCCTGGTTCATATATGTTAAAGCAAGGCTGTGCATGCTGCTTAATGTATCTCGGTGATCTGCACCTAATAACTCTCTTCGTATCTCTCTTGCTTCTGTATGGAACATCTCTGCTTGACTCCATTTGCCCTCAAAGTTGAAGTAATCAGCAATACAGTAGAGAAGAGATGCCCTTGCTTTCTTTTCATCTTTTGATTTCAACCCATTTAAGTGTAACACAGCGTTTGCATGTGATAGGTATGCAGCGCATTTTGTTCGGGTTTCGTATTCGCCGTAGGGATACATGTTCGACACTGTCATCAGTGCTTCCGTGCTGAATCGACTAATCGTTCCCCGGCTGGTAAGCCACTTACGCGTCACCAACTGTACAAGCCGATGCATATCGAAGCTGCCACTATCTGTAGTCTCCGTGACGAACGAGAAGGCCTTGAGGATACCCAGCGCTTCTGTAAGCTCTATGTCAGCTCGCGGGACCCCGCCCCCTGCTTGCCCGCCATACTGTGATAAAAACTCAGCCGGGATACCTTGTCGATCGAGCATACTCATAAAGGAGAGGAGTTCGCTGGCCAAGACGTGCTGCTGCTCGATCTGCTGGAACGAAAGCATCCATGTTTGTGCTACTGCCCGAGGAGCTTCGGTGTCTCGCCCCACCGTCTCGAATTCTCTGCTCAGCAGGTGCACGATGTCCATGTCGCTATTGCTTAGTAGTTGAAGATATTTGTGGACTGTTATGCTAGTTTCTTGAATAAACGCAGCAGCCTGAGCCAACGCTAGCGGCAGGTGTTCTAATTGAGAAGAGAGCGTTGACAATTGAGTAGTGGTTGCGCTTGTGTCTTTGAGCCTCGCACGGAGGAGCTGTGCTGACTCCTCCTCATTCATTCGCAGCACTTCTATCGGCTGCTGTCCTTTGGTCATCCTAACTCCCACCTGTTTGTTCCTTGTCGTGATGAGAATTGTACCGTGGGCACATTCGGGCAGGTATCGAGCCAGATTCTTCTCATCTTTCTCTTTGCTGGGGTATGTAGCAGTGGCCGCAGGCTGGTCAAAGAAAAGCTGCATATCATCTGCGTTATCAATGATCATGAGCCACTCTCCGTGATCCTTCTCCTCCAACCAATTTTTCACTAATAGCAGCATATCAACCTTGGGTTCCGCGTAGCCAGGGATGTTGTACTCTTGTGCGATAGATGCGAACGCTTGGCGAAATCGGGCGGCACTGCTAGCATGAATCCAAAAAACGGAAACTGTAGGGTGTGTCTTTTGCAGCTGGAATGCATATTCCAATGCGATCTGCGTTTTACTATCCCGCATTAGCATACGATATAACTTGAAACCCGAAAGGTGGATAATGTACCCAGCCCCGCCTATGCCATATAATGATGTTCTTGCTTGAGATGTACTACTCGCCTGTTGTGTATGCCCCAGCTGGTCTTTTAATATTTTGAGGATATCTGAGCGTCCTACGAAGTCTGGATTACTTGTATAAGGCACAAAATCTAGACTTTGGGTTAGTATTTCGTAAATATTGCTGACGGCGGCCAAACCTACACTTCGCAGTGGAAGTTCGTTGGACTCGTGCTATAAGTTGACATCAGCTAAAATCAAGCACAATGATGATTCAAAAAAGACCGTCTTCGATTTACATACAACCGGCGAGGCGAGGAGCATTTAAGCTACTTACAAAAGCGAGCCTTCACCACGTTTGAAGCCTCCTGCTCAAACTGTTGAAGCTTATCCAGCGCGCTGGTATACGCCGTATCATTTCTATTACCAAACTTGACCATCATTGAATGATCCGAGTCCAGGGGGATCTTATCCTCCATGAAATCGGGAAGTTGAAGAAGGGCCGAGTCGTTGTCCACCTTGGTAATGAAGTCGCCAGTTCTTTCCCAGCGTTGGCTGTCGATGTCCTATTACTGGTCTCAGCCATCTCTTCGGTGCTATGATACCACTTTACTTACAAATTGAAGCTGCCTAGTCTGCCTTGTTTCGTAGAAGCTTACAACCTTCCGGTCTCGGACGAGATTCTTGAAATCGGTCAGCTGATTCTCTAGCAAGTCAGACTTGACTCTGATCTGCTGAAGCAGCGCGCTCCGCGGGTGGTTATCTCGACCAGCCAGCATCTTTTCAATATCATCTACCACTAGCCCTTTATGCGGAATCCCAAAGAGAAGCATCCCGTATGTAGCCTTGTGGAGCGTTGCAATCGTTGGATGATCGTCTTCGTTCGTTTGGACCGCCTTTACGAGGCACTATACTGCTATTGAGCGTTTTACATGTGAGTTATGACGGATAACCTACGTGAGCGAGTATGATACCGCCAAAGCTGTGTGCGATGAAGAAGAGCGGTCGCTGCCTTAGCTATAGCGGTGTGTTTATTAGCCTCCGATTCGTGCTCTTATGACAGCATGTTGTAATAGAGCTTACCTCCTCTGTGTTCCGGATTTTCTTGAGTGCCTCCATTAGCCCTCGGCTATAGTCCATAATGGTGTCGATTCCACGGGCTGAGAGCTTCGAGTTGTAACCATAAGTCATCGTGCGACAGTAGGGCAAGTCTTTAGACAGGAAATGGCGCAACCACATCCGTCCAAGGTTTCCCTTACCCCTCCACGAGCCATACGCATGTCCATCGAGACCGGTGATGGCGATTATACTGCGACCCAGTGGATTAGCGTTAGGGCTGCGCACAGGAACAGCAAGAGCAGATTGCACCATTAACGAAATGTTACATACTCTGCGGTAACTGGCTTGTCTGCTTTGGGGGTGTAGAGCTGTGTAAACCCAAAGAAATGTTGGTCAAAATTTATATCCACATCACCCATCTCAACCTGCCAATCTTCCAGAGGGTTCGCGTCTAGCGCAGACAAGAAATCAGGAACTCTGCCGCCAAACTCCACTAACGCAACCGTCTCCTGCTTATTGTTGGAGCAAGACGGCACGATGCTTGCGGTGACTTTTGATTGTGACTGTTCTTCACCCTTTAATAGGTTTTGGCGGATAAAATCCACCAACGCATCGTTCGTCTGCGAGGCCGGGAGGCCAGTAACGCGAAAAACAAGGTTCTTTTGCCTAGTAACCACCCGAGAAGGGTCGATCTGTAGTCGAGAGGTGGCAGTTGCAGGCGCTTGGATATTGGATGAATTCCGAAATGTCTCGGCAGCGTTCGGTGTGGCCACTCCCTCGCGGGATGGACGGTGGCCCATGTTCCGGCGTCTCACGGCTGGCATCGTGTAATTCGTAATCTTACTCGTGTTCACAGACTCGGCTATCAGCCAATGCGGAGCCTATGGCATGTCAAGCAGGTAGAGAATGGGATCCATGGATGATAATCAACGAGAAAAGGGAGTATTAAGAAAACTACAAGAAGCGGGGGGGAGCAATAAGGCGTCAGGCTGCCTCATGCGGCTGAAATTGGTTGCAACCAATGATGGCCTAGAGTAAGGCCTAAGTAGAATATCGACGACAAAAGAGGCACTGGGTTGACTGATGGGTAGCGAAAAGCTATAGAGCTGATGATCAGCTCGCTAGTGGGGAGATACACGTCTGATATAGAACGGTCCGTTCCTAGCGTTCTTTTACACCTTGAATTAATACGTATATTAGTATCAATGAGATGGCGGAAAGGCCTTGTAGCTTCAATCGTCGACGTTGAGCTGTACAGCGGTCTAGCAGCGAACAGATTCAACCGTCTCTTTAGCCGACAAGCCGCTTTGAATCATGGCTTCGATCTGATTCTATTGAGAGAGACTAATATTGAACAACTGTGACATCTTCAATGGCAAGGTCTGTATTAGTTGTTACATGTATAGTTAATCTTCAACTTTAAGTACCGTAAGTAAGTTGCTAGCGTTTCTCCATAGACAAGCCCCAGTTTAATTAATTGCTGATGGTATGAATTGACTCAGCGGCAAGCAGCTGCGTGTATTGATGCCGTCGATCCGCCGCTATCGTTAGAGCTATAACGCTGGCCGTAATAGCTGCCGCCGCCTTTGAGACTGAGACCGAACCCGAGCCCGAGACCGAGACCGAGACCCAATCTAAGGCTGAGGAAGTCATTAAAGTCATCCCGGCCGCCTAGATCAAAGAAGACGAGCCGGATGAGCTATCCAGTCCGTAAGAGGTGTATTCGCGGCTTCTTGGGCGCTGACGTGCACTTTTTCACGCTACGAGTCCCCATTGCGCGTGCTAACAGCTCCGTATTTCTCGTGAATTACAGGTCAAACCAAGTATTTATTTCCAACTTTGCATCCTTAAAACATCACCCCAATCTGTCTTTTCCTTTATAAAATAAGTCAATTGAAGCTCTACTAGTATATAATATATTTAAAAAAGCAAATCGACATCATGGAACACATTACCATTATTCCATTCTCCCCCTCTCAACACACCCATCTAATCCCCGCCATCATCCAAATGCACATTGACTGCATCCAATCCGACGGCGCTCTCCTACGCTTCCACCCACCCTTTACTCCCGAAAAAGTCCAAAAGATGGAAACTTTCTGGAACGAACGCTTCTCACAAATCTCTACCGGCCGCCGCATCACCTTGATTGCTCTGGTATCACCAGACGGCAAAGACCAGGGCGATGTGGCCGGCATCATAGAGCTAGGCATGCCGGAAGCAGACACAGGTCCTTTCCGAGGCGACGTCGAGATGCTCATGGTGTCGCCAAACTATCGACGAAGGGGGATAGCTAATAAACTACTCCATGAACTGGAACAAATCGCAAAAGAAAAGAAAAGGACATTGCTGGTGAGTTGTGAAGGCGTGCATTTTCGCACGTTGAGTGTTATTGCCGAGACTAACATGTGCGCAGCAACTAGGGACAGACGTTGGCTCTACGGCGGAAAAATATGTATATCCTCGCCTAGGCTATGTTCTTGTATGACCTCCTCTGCATTTTATTGATCCTTTAGTTGTGATTGACTTACTTACTCTTGCGTTTACAGATAGGAATAGTCCCCAACTACGGCATCTCGCCTCAAGATGGCTCACTGAAGGACGGTGCTTTCTTCTACAAACAGCTGGCGCCCATTTGCTAGTTAGATGATGTATGGTTGTTATTTTACATAGATTTAATAGATAAAATTTTAGATACATTTAAATTCTAGGAGAAGTCTCTTGTAAAACCACAACAACTATGTAATCTTTGTGAACAAAGCCATGCGCTTCTACGCCACTATGACAAAGTGCACGCACCAACCTATACACCAAAGATAAGACTCTGCTCTGTCTTCACCAATCCCATCCACCGTCTCAATTCCCCCTCCGGCTGTATCGGCAATACGAGCATCCTCCTTTTCCATCCTTCAAGCACCCCAAATCCTTCTGCTCTGCCACATTCAAACTCATTGGCTTCCTCGGCTCAAGACGGCCTAATTCGTCTCCGAAGCCACTCCACTCGGCCGAGTGGGGCCAGAACCCGGCCGAGACGGGCACCAGCAAAGGCTGCCGAATTTCCTCGTACCGAACTCCCTCCGGCTCCGATCATGAGATGCCGGGAGGACTCCCGATGATGATGAATGCCGGCTTTTGATTAGACGGCGGAGATACGAAGGATTTTCTGCCTTGTCAAAGGCAAATCCTTTGCAATATGGCGTCGAATAGACCGTGATATCACGTATATGCCGTGATGAAGGCAGGTCTGGCATAGTGATGTAAGTGGTATATATATCAGCCAAATCATCAAGCAAATTATTTCTCATCTTCAATATCATCATCATTCAATCTCAGCAATATTAAAAGCAACAACATAACCAATTACCTATATAACTCCTTATCCTCAATTTCCCGTTATCATTAAAATCCCAAGCCATGGCCAATCCATCAACCGGCGTTGCCATCATCGGCGCAGGCCTCTCCGGCCTCACCCTAGCCCTCGCCCTCCACCGCAAAAACATCCCCTGCATTCTCTACGAATCCCGCGAAGCCTCCCTCGACATCGGCGGCGCCATCATGCTCTCCCCCAATGCCCTCAAGATCCTCGACGCCCTAGGCGTCTACGCCAACATTGCCCCCCTGGGCTACCACTTCGAAGAGCTCTTCTTCCGCTCCGATGACGACAAGCCCGTCGACAACTTCGAGTTTGGCTCCCAGGCAAAGCACGCATACAAGGCCCTCCGCATCTACCGCTACGAGCTCATCAACGTCCTCGTCTCCATGGTCAGCGACGCCGGCATCCCCGTCCAGTACAACAAGAAGTTCACCCACGTCACCTCCGAATCTTCTACCTCTGTAACCTGGGCCTTTGCCGACGGATCCTCCGCCACCGCAAAGCTCCTCGTCGGCGCCGACGGCATCCACTCCCGTGTCCGCAAGCACCTGTACCCAGACCTCGTCCCCAAGTTCACAAACATGATTGGCGTCACAGCCGCCGTGCCCCGCGCGCAGCTCCAGGCCGGACCCGACTACCCCCTGCCGGTGACCATCATGAGCCCCAAGCACGGCGCCTTTGTCATTGCCCCACAGCGCGCCGACGGCTCGGAAGTCCTCATCGGGAAACAGCGTCGTCTCCAGCAAGAGTACGACCGCGCTGGCTGGGACGAGTTGATGGAAAACAAGTCCTGGTGCGTCGATTTCCTGCGCGAAGGAAGCGCCGACTTCCCCCCCATTGTGGCCAATGCCGTGACCGACATCCCGCTCAAGGGCATCAACCTGTGGCCATTCTATCTCGTCCCCAAGCTGGACACCTGGACCCAGGGCCGCGTTGTCATCCTCGGTGACGCAGCTCACGCAATCCCCCCTACCGCCGGCCAAGGCGTGAACCAGGCCTTTGAAGACGTCTACACCTTTGCCGGTGTCGTAGCCAGGGTACAGCAAATGAAAGAGTCCGAAGATGACCCACAAGACGCCGTGCGTATCGCCAAGGCCCTCAAGAACTGGCAGCTGGGACGACAGGCTCGTGTGGACAAAGTATTGGACCTGAACGATATGCTGAACAAGAGGCGTTTGCCGGATGCAGTCAAGGCTGGTAATTTTGAGCCTTTTGACTTGGACTGGTTGTATGGCGTGGATTTTGAGCAATTGATTACTGAGTGGGCGAATTGATGGACCGCAGAGCTGTTGTATCTATGTAGTTGAAGTTAGTTTTCATTTTCATTTCCTTAAGTAGCACCCAAATTGCAAGCGAGATCTGTCAGCGTCCTGGAGCCAGTGTTTTGTGATAAGCCCATGCTTTTCGTGATGAATAGGCCATGGTAGTACAATTATCGGTCTCATGGCGACTGTAAGAGGTCAGATTTGCACATTCCTCAATCAATAGGCACATTGTTTAGAATCACATCTAGGGAAACCATTAGTTCACCCATGTATGATCCCAACACTGGAAATGGCATTAATATCGGCGACATATCGGCGACTCCCATGGTCATATCACAATCCTGTTTAGCACGACGCAACGATACGCACCTTGTGTCACTTTGAAAGATCTTCGCATCACGTCATCATTTGAAGCATTATCTTTCTACACGTTCCCGGAGCAGGGTCACCAAGCGCCCAAGCCTCCCATTTTATAAACCCCATATTGAAAAAAAGAAATGACAAGAAAAGACAATCCACGCTTCTAGTATTATATCTAGCCATCTACTCGACCAAATAGTTGTCCGCTGCGGACTTGACATCCTTTGAGAAAGTAACCTCCTCGTTTTCTTCAATCAACGAAACGGAAGTAACCTAGGAGCAAATGTTAGTGACAAGACTTTCACTAGGCGCTCAAAATCAGCAGCAAACTTACATCAACATCCACAAATGGTGTTGTCTTGTTGAAACGAATAGTCATGGGGAAGAAATCGTTTTCATCATTGGATTCCGCCTCAAACTCAAACGATCCACTGGGGTTCTCATCGTCGACTGAGCCAATGTTCCACTCCAGTGTGTCTCCTGATACCTCGTAAGAGGCGTCGAAGCTAGAGACAACAGGCTCGCTTCCTTGGTAAGGAATGATGACGCCGACATCTCGCAGGGCATCGCCGCCTGTCAGCTCGTACTCGACCGTGATGTTGTACTTGTCGGAGTCCTTGTTAATCCAGACAGTGAACGTAATAGGACAAGCACTCGCGTCGTCAGCCTTTGGCGAGGCTCTCCATCGTAGGAGTCCTACGCCTTGGTTGACTGGGAATCCTCGAGCCGCATTGCTCATCTGCAGAACCTTGGAGCTGTTGAAGAGATTGCGGTCCACGTTGGGATGAGGGCGGAACTGGGCACCATGAGAAGGAATAGCGTGCAGGCCGAGCTTAATCTTTGTTAGGCTGGGATCTGAAACTCGCAATGTCAGATCTCCGTTGATTGCAATAGAGTTGACTGCGCCTTCTCTTGAGAGCTTGGCGCTTATCGTCTCGGCAATCGTGACATGGATGGCATCACGGTCCAGCGTAGTTGAGATTCGCGATTCGGGCTCAGCGGCGGCAGTAGGTGTTGGCGTGATGAGAGGAGCGTCGTCAGCTCCAGCGCCAAGGTCTCCTCGAACCTTTTCGAAAATGTCGGTCGTCTTTGACTTCTTGCCCAGCTGCATTCCCTTTGCCTTGAGGGTAGATGGCCTAGCGAACTGATTAGCACTATGGAGAGCAGGCAACAGGATTCAATATCACCCACTTGTTGAATGTCTTGTTCTTCTCAGCTTCGTATGAGTCGTATGCGCTGGCAGCTGGCTGGGAGGGAGGGGTATAGGTAGGATAGACGGGTGTTCGCGGGGCGGCAGGGCGGCCACTTCTGGCGGACTCCTTGCGCTGCATCTCCAGCTGCTTCGCCTTGCGTTTCCGCTCCTCGGTAGCCTCAAGCTCCTTGTTCTGTACCGGTGTAAGCAATTCGGCTCGCCATGGCGACACAGCAATTGGGTCCATACCCGTGCAATGATTTCCTGGATGCGCTCCTCATGACTCTCCATTTCCAAAAAGGTCCTGATCTGGCTGATGGTCAGGTTCTCTCGGTAGCCCAGTGTGACCAGTTCGTCGAACGCGCTGAGAAGCTCGTAGGCATTTCGGACAATCTCTCTCTCGTCTAACGTCTTGCAGGTGCTGGAGACGACCTGGGCGAAGAGGTGCAGGGAGTCGATGTCTTGCAGAATGTTGGACTGTCGGTTGGTGATGAGCACCATGTAGAGCTCGTCGAGGGGCTGGTAGACGAATCGGACATTGTCCTGCTCGACGATTGTGTGCTGAGTGCCGCTGTCTGCCAGCTTGGGGAACGACGCAAGGAGAGCCTCAATGCGGGATCTGGGCATCTCTCGAAACTGTCTCGAGAGGACAGCTTTCCCGCCTCGGGTGCAGATGGAGGCCGCAAGAACAACCTGGCCAGCCGTTAGTTGTCAATGAAATAAATTCGATTCTCGGGGCATTTTGGAGCTATGCGCGCACCATTTTGGCAATGACTTGTTGTGCACTGAAGAGCAATCTGGAAGAGGCTTTGGTGGGATGTCCAGATGGTTCAATTGAGCCACGTCTAACTCAGGAGCTGGAGTTTAGTCGCTAACTCAGTGACAAGGCTACTGCTCGCTGCCAAAAGCGACGTCACGTGTTAGGCCTGTGGAGGGGCTTGAGAGACGAGGTATCGGGAACCTAAAGCTGAATGAAGGGGAGGAGGGCTGCTGATGTTGCATATTGACTTGGTGAGCTCTGTAAATGCTCACCATCTATTCTATCAGAGCTGGAAAAAATATTTTATGAAAGAAACTTCCTATAATACATCTCTTCTGAGCCAAGAATCAAGCCATTAACGACTTATGAATTTCTTTGACGTGTTGTTTGCTGCTTCATTGGGCGCCTCTCAAAGCACAAGCAACAGAAGTATAGAGTACAAACTGCCACCAATTACCCCCGTCTTTCGTTCACTTCAAGTTCCCAGTACCCCTCGCTGCCGCAGCCAAGCCCACAGACATCAGGTACTCGTCACTTAGCGGACTTTCATACCCGCTATTCCTCTTTTAGTCAGCTCTCTCACGTGTGGGCCAGCTTTCTCCAGAAATCCAGCAAAGCTGCCTTTGGAAACTTTGTTTGTCGCATTCATTAGCCTCAGCCGCAACTTCATCAGGCTGCACTGCATCTGAGCATCAGCCTCGACTACGATCCCTTTGTCTTGAACATCTTCTTATACGACGCGTTTTCCGTGTCGCCTGATCCTGTTTCTTCTTTTCTCTTCTTTTCTCTCGATATCAATGTGTCGCTCTCCTGTCGCCAGCCACCAACCTGAAGACACGATATCGTGAGTGGCGCAACAACTATTCATCTAGCTCTCGACTCAACAAAGGACTGCCCTGAGCATCTCCAGTCTCTATCTCCAGAGAGCGCCTCTTCCATATTGCTGTGTAGCTCAAGAAGCTCACGCATACCTGCAAATCCGTCAACCATCGAATTACGACTATCGCAGCATTGCCATACCTATCCGAAATTCACACCCTTGCATTAACGATACAGCAATCCAACACTCAGGCCGTCACACGCCATGGCTGAGATTGAGATGGATGTTGACTTGGCCCCGTCAATCAAATTTGACGAGCAGGCCGACGATGACCTCATCGACTACGACATCGATACGACCGAAGACCAGACTCACGACCAATGGCCATCTCACCAGGATGAGCAAAACTCAAGTGCGCCAGAGCATGTGCACCCAGCCGAAGATTATGTAGGTACCGAATCGAAAAATACCGAACTCGAACACGACGAAGAACGCTTCCAAGATACGGGAGCAGACCGCCCTCATGACGATGCGGTGTACAACCATGACGACATTGCCGAAGAATCCCACCAGCCGGCAGAAGTAGCCGCCGAACTACATGATGAGAATGTTGCTTTGGAAACGGAACAATCCAAAGATGTTGTTGTTGTTGAGTCCGAACAGGTAGTAGACGAGATTGATTACGATGATGGCGATGAAACGGCGACAAATGAGCCAATCCATCATCTAGATGAGGAAGAGAATCCTGTGCACGATACTATCACTGTGGAAGACGTCGCCGATGCCGTTGTGGCAGAGCCCGCCGTATCTCAGCCACCAACAGAGCCTTCTGGTAATGCTGACGTGCCGGAGTCAGCAGCTAAAGATGATGAAGATGAAATAACGTGGGAGCATGAGGATGAACCAGAGGCTGCCAGTGGTGCTGCAGCAGAGACCATTGTTTCCGAGACAGTCATTCCACCCACGAATGAAGGCTCATACGAGCACCCTGAAACCCAGAATAGTGATTCACACGACCAGGCATACGAACAGCACACTAATGCAACGGGCTCTGATAACGAAGAGACAATGGTGGATGGCCCGGGAGAACAAGATTCTGTGGAATATCAGCAAGACGAATCGCTGTCACAGCCTGAGGAGCCAACCTCTGATGAGCACGATTTCCCGGCCATCACTGTACAATACAAAGGGGACGAGTTTCCGTTCTTTTCACAAGATAAGGCGCAGGGCTTCTTTTCCGATGTATCCGTCTTGGATCACTCGATGGAGTCGGTGCTTGCTGGCTTTCGAGCAGAGCTAGAAAATGAAATCGCTGCACAAGATGAGCTTGTCTTTCAAGTCGACGAACTCGGGCTTGAATTTACGGAGGTACGTTTTCATACAAGGGCTGTTTTTCAAAGAAACTAAACTAACTGCTCTGCAGACCACAGAACAAAAGTCACTCGCAGCCATCACACTACGACAAGTGTTGGAGGTGTTTGACTTGTTAGTGAAGAACCAGGATCCCGATAGTTCGCGAGTTCTATACACGTACCTCTTCACAAGGTCGAACGCTAGCAAACGATTTGAGTTCCTGACTGAAAGTGCGGCGGCTGGTAGGGGGCTCGACGAAGTGATTCATTTGTTTGAGTCTCCTTTCGGACATCATCATGCCGCCGTTGCTGCCCATCACGGACATGAGCATGATGGTGACCATGATGAGGCTAGCGAAACCAATGATGCCACAGAAACTCACGAGAGTGTTGAAGACGATGATGAGAATGATGAGAATGATGCCAACGGCGGCAGTGAAGAATCTGAGCCGTCAGAAGAAGATGAGGAAGAGGAAGAGGAAGAAACCTCAGCCATCGAAGAACAGCCTGTCGACACTGCGGATCAGGATGAAGAGGAAGAAGAAGAGGAAGAGGAAGAGGAAGTGGAAGAGGAAGAGGAAGAGGAGGAAGAGGAAGAAGAGGACGATGACGATGAAGATTTTATGAGAGACACTGAAGACTTCATCGCAGAAGTTGAAGAGATTGCGAACCAGGAGGGCGACTACAGTGATGGCGGGGATGAGGAGTATAAAGATGAACAACTTCAGGCAGTGGTTGTAGATTCAGTGAATCATTCCGACAACGCCCATGCGAATGCGGATGCAGAAGATGCACCAGATGCAACATACTCATATGGTAAGGCCACCAACATGAAGACAACGTTTGTTTCCTCGGTTGCTAACAAACCACGCCCAGATGATGAAGATGACGATGCCGACGCCAACCCATTCATTCATCTGGAACTTCAGGAGACCATGGCAACCGATGGGGGCGAGATTCAGTACGAAGAAATTGTACATGTGGGAGGGGGCGATGGAACATCTCGCCAGGTTCCCATGCATCCGATGGACGAATATATTGAGTCCAACGAGCCCGACACTGGCACGACTAACACATTGGCCGATAATGCCGAAGCCATCTCTACCCTGCTAGACATTGGCGCGGTGCAAGACGAGGAAATTACCAACGAGGATCTCGCCTTTGATGACGATATGCCGGAGATCGACTGGAGAGATGGCGTAGACGGTGCCGATGAAGCCAAAACCGACATGCCTACACCCTCTGGCCTACCAAAACGGCGTCGAACCGAGGACGAGCAAGGCGCAGAAGACGAACAAGGTAAGCTCACTCGATGCCCCTGACTGCGACAGACGGAAGCTAATTGTTTTGTAGACGTCAAGCGCCGCCGACCATGATTGATCACATTACACCAAGACTAACGACGATGATTCAACACCCAATCCTCCCCAATACATCATGCCACGCAGCCACATCTGGATAATACCCAAACGGGCGAGATCGCCCATCTAATATAACGGAATACTAACCGCAGTCAACAGCGTGACGTCTAACGATATATATCCGATACTCATCTACGTGCCGTCGGATAGACTGTCATACATTTCAACGCTCTTGGGCGAAGGCGAATTCCAGGTAGGAATCCAGCGGATTTACTAACAATCAAGACATTGCGACTATGTAGCTGCAGACGACTTCGCTTCTGGGTCGCTTAATGGCCAATTCTTTTTGGCAGCCGTTTTTTCTCGGCTATTTTTCTCTTGCCTCTTTGTTTTTTTTTTTCTCTTTTCCATTTTCCTCTCCTTTTATCCCCAGTCTCTTTGTTTTCCAACCTGGAGTTGGGGGTTCTGATACCACATTCTCTAGATTCAAGAGCCAGATTAGTATTTGGCACGAGCCGTTGTGCTCGACTTGGATCGACGGAGAAAGGATAGATATTCTACGGGATGGCTCTTGAGATGTGACACTGGAAGAAAAGGTATGCCAGGCGATGGCAACATGGCGTTTTTGGACAAGATGGCCCCAGCCCCGATGTTTAAGGTGAAGTATGTCTGCACATAGATTTCGCTAGCTCTACGGACAGAGGTCTGTTGCACATGTCTTCAATGAACTTATCGAAATGAATGAATGCTGGACCTGTACCTGAGTGAGGGGCGCGATATATATGACTTGTGCAGTGAGTGAGTGGGTGGATGAGGATGCTCTCGTTCCCTTTTCGAGTCATGTCGTCATTTAGGGTCTGTGCCTCTTTGATACAGGCTTTATGAGGGCTAATATCACTGCCAACCTTCATCAAAGGTCACGGGATTCCCAGACCAACAAATCCGACGTGGTGTAGTGGCTAGCATACCGCGCTTTCATCTTGAGAGTACCGCGGCGATCCGGGTTCGACTCCCGGCGCCGGAATATTTTTTTTGCTTATCTTGCTTCTGATCTGCCGTTTCACTTTGTCTATGTCTATCTTTGTTCGGCTGTACTTTAGATCTTCTACCAGTAGTAACTTGTAAGACCATGCAGAAGCATCGTGACAGGATCTCGGACAGCTAAACCCCCGATCGCGACAAACCCTAATTCGCTTCTCTTTGCGTCCCAAGATCGGACGGAGCTTTACTAACGCCCGGCCTTGACGTGTTTTGCTTTTGGCTGGATGCACCACATACTCGGGGAGACGGGGACCAGGGGGTGTTCAATGTTTGCGCGTCCCAGGTCCACTTATCCAGGGGCTCTTGATTTTGTTTCCTCTGGTTTTGCACACACTTCGATCCCAGTTTGACCCTCTTGACCCCCTTGAACCCGGTTTGACCGGGGGGGCCGCCCTAAATGTGAAGCAGAGCGCAGGTCGATCACTTTGTCGGCACTGTGTTAAAAGCTTGGAAGTAGATGGGTCGAGGGGTCCCACCGAGTACGATTCAGGGAGGCAGCCGCTTTGGTGTGGAGAGGAGAGAAATAGTCAATGGCAGGCATGTTGTAATCTGCTGTAATGAAGGAAAAGAGGATATAAAGCTGGTGACGAACCCCAGATGGCTCAGATGGTCCGTCAATTTCGTGATCCTAGAATTTCATATCACAATGTACTTGTACAGTAGCCAAGTGTCCTCGTGGGAATGAATACTTTTGATTTGTTGGGGGGGAATTGGGGGATGCATTGAGGCGCAGCATGTTCGTGTCTAAGACGGCCATCTACCAGTCTCGTGATGGATGGAGGCTCGAATCCGAATCACACGCGGCGGGTGATGGGCTCGAAGCAGCAGCGCTAGCAATCACGAATACGGAGTATAAAATAAGAGATAAGAGAAATCTAAAGAGAGAGAGAGAGAGAAGAAGAAAAGAGGGCCGCAACTAGTATTTCGAGGGATTGCTGTCTGTTCCCTGCTTTGTACCTTTGATTGATGACATAGTTCCATCTACGGCTAATGCTACCCTGTGACGAGCCGACCAATGACGTCTTGGGGAATCGACTTGTAATGAATGCTATTGATCGCGTCCATCCCGGCAGAAATGCGTGATGAGATTGAACGAACTGCGCTGTTTTACGTGCTTTTGGGTGGCTCCGCCCATCGGAATTTTTTCTGTTTTTGTTTTTTCGCGCCGCCTTCCATGTCTCGAACCACATTCAGTTGGCATTGATAATATGCTACACGAAGTGTATGGGGGAAGGGGGTTCAGGATTTTGTTTGTGCTTGATGCTTACTTGCATTTACCGCAACTCGGTATATGCGAGTAATACCAGCAGTGATATTACGTTAGCACTATGAAGAGAATATTGAGAGCCTAGAGGAAACACGAGGAGGCCTAGCATCATCTTCTCCATCATCAGCTAGGCAACTTGCAGTTTTATTATGTTATCAATATTATGATACTATAGATGACGCGGAGGAAGCCAATGTCAAGATCTCCAGCCTTGCCGAAATGAACAGCAGCTGATGCCCAGATGAAACAAACCAAACGCGATAAAGGCTGAAGCTGCGTCTTGCTCTGCTGGTGCTTTGCATGGGGCCGGGAATTGGGATTGCGACTGGGGGGTTGGGCAAAAGGGCTGCCTCCATCCCTTGATTGCATGCAGTCAATGTGCTTTGGTAAATTGGCTGCTTTCTTTGTACACTCTACTTATGATTACACTTAGAGTTGTACTAAGAGCAGAGTATCATCTACCAGCACAATGCAAGGGTTCCAATGTTTCTTTTTATAGGGCCCTTGGTTTAGGTGCTGTAAGAAATCAGTGCAGTCACAAATGGCCGCTAGCCCCTCAGGTACCCGTCTGGTCCCTCATTCCCTCCAGCTTAGCGCTCAACTGTGCTTCCAGGGCCTTGCGCCTCTGTCGTGGCCCGCTGATACCGATGCCCGCGCCCTGTACACGCACTGCCAGAGGCCCAGAAAGACGCTGGTGAGACACGCAACAACTGATTGATCCATTGCACTGATCTCATTCCCAGAGGTTCGCCTCCCCCCCCTCCATGTCCATCCACTCCCCCAAAAAGCGCCACCCACTATTACAACCGACGCCTAAACCGAGTCCCAACTTTCAATCCAATCCATTCGATCCCATCCAGCCACAAGCCACCACAGAATACATCCGCGATCGTTCCTTTTTTTCCTTCGGTTCTCTCCTTCACTGTGCAAAACTCCTCACCGCCAGGCGTTTTTCTGCCCTCTTTCTTCCTCTTCCTCTTCCCTCTCCTTTCACGGCTCGGCGTTGCATCTGTGCTGCGTTTGCATCTTGCATTTTTCTTTGCCTTGTAACGAATTGGACGACGAGCAACAGCATCTGGTGTGACTTGGGGAAACAGGCCACGGCACGACTGCTAGCACCTTTTGTCGCCTCTCCCTTTCTCTCCCTTGCAGACAAAAAAAGAACGAAAAAATATCACGACGATCCAAACGACGACAGGAGCCTCGCTCTCTTTATTTCTTTTGATGGGCCTGATCTGATCTGATCTGATCTGACGACGCTTCTCTTACTCTTACGCTCAGCATTTCGACCTTTCGGCTCCCCCGCCTTCGAGTCGCCGCGAATCCCCAACTGCAGCGTCGTCTTCATTTTTTTCTTCGTCTTCATTTCTTTCGGCACCACGCATTCGCTACGATCCCGCCCTTGCGCACCGCACGCTCATTTTGTCCCGTTCGCGACTCTTCCCTTTTCCAGGGAGCGCTGAGGAAGACTCGATCGACACAACACACCTTTGCATTTGCATTTGCTCTGCCTCTGTCGCCGTTTTGCGCGCGCCAGAAACCACTCGCTCAGCATGATTGAAGACAAGTGCGTTTGCATCCAGAAGACGCCTCTTTTTGGACCAACAGAATGTCGTCCCGCTGACTTTTTTGCCCTTGCTCTAGATACATCGGCCTGGCGTTGGCCATGTCATCAGCCTTGGCCATTGGTATGTCCATCCCTTGCCCACCATCTCTCTCTGACTCCTTCACTTTTGCAGCGTGTTCATACTGACTCTTGGATCTCTTCAGGCACCAGTTTCGTCATCACCAAAAAGGTCAGATTCTTTCTGCGGCGGCCACGGCGGTTCTCGGCAACATGCGATGCTCAGCCGGCTCAACCGAAAGACTGGAACCTGCTCTGCTGACACCTCGCATAGGGATTATTACAAGCCGAAGAACGACACGGATTCGAAGGCGACGGATTTGTATATCTGAGAAGCCCCTTGTGGTGGGCTGGTATCGCAACCCGTGAGCATTTAACACTCGTCCCTGGCCCTATTCACGCACGCATGTTAACCTCTTCCTCTTCTTTCTAGTTGGTGTCGGAGAAATCTGCAACTTTGCCGCCTACGCATTCGCCCCGGCCATCCTCGTCACTCCTCTCGGTGCTCTCAGTGTCCTGATTGGCGCCGTCTTGGGATCATACTTTTTGGATGAAGAGCTCGGCACGTTGGGCAAGCTGGGCAGTGCCATTTGCCTCATCGGTGCCGTCGTCATTGTTCTGCACGCTCCCCCAGACGAGGACATCCAGACGATCGATCAGATTCTGCACTATGCCATCCAGCCAGGTACGAACGATGACAATTCTCCCTTGCTCCTTGCTTTTGTCTTTGGGACATTTTGAGCTCCCAGATGTTGTTGTCCAGAAAACTAATGGCGACCAGGCTTCCTCTTGTACGCCTTTGCCGTCGTGGCTTTTGCAGTCTTTATGATTTACCGAATCGCACCCGTCTACGGCAAACGCAACGCCCTCATCTACCTTTCCATTTGCTCCACCGTTGGCTCCATCTCCGTCATGTCCGTCAAGGCCTTTGGAATCGCTCTCAAGCTCACCTTTGCCGGCCACAACCAATTTACGCATCCTTCGACCTACGTCTTCATGATCCTCACGGCAGTTTGCATTCTGACCCAGATGAACTACTTCAACAAGGCATTGGCATCATTCCCGACCAACATGTGAGTTTTAGCTTGGTGGACACCAGCCTCGTGTGAATTTTTCTACTTTGTTAGTCGCCAATACTGATTGACGATTTCCCAGTGTGAACCCGCTCTACTACGTCACATTCACCACCGCGACTCTCTGCGCTTCCTTCATCCTCTTCAGCGGCTTCAACACCACCGATCCCGTCAACACGCTCTCGTTGCTCTGCGGCTTCCTCATTACCTTTACCGGCGTATACCTGTTGAACCTTTCTCGAGGAGACCCTCACGGCCAGAGGCTGGTTGCCTCACGCGGTGACTTTGACGCTGCTGGAACAGATATGATCTCTGGCTTCCAGACTCGCCGCAGCATGCAGTCCCGAAGGAGCGAAAACACCTCGAGGCACAGTCTCAGCAGCTTTCACGGCGACAGGCAAGGCCTGATTCGGGCCTATGACGAGGAAGAGGCTGCGGGTTTCGGCCTCACCGACCTCGCCGATAGCGATGACGAGGGCCGCCGTCCTAACGGTGCAAACGGCTCCAATGGCTCGGCCAACGGCTCGGCGAACGGCAAGAAGCAGTATACCAGCAACGACATTGAGCTCGAATCCCGAAAGCACTCCGACAGGTAGTAGGAAACTCGCTCGACCAGTTTTCTTTTCTTTCTTTTTACAATTATCGAATTACATGAGAGAGGTCAACGTATGATGGATATACCCGCAAACCATTGCCATACATCTCTTGTGAGATAAACCAAAACAGTCGGCCAGAGCGGTCAACGAAATCTGTATATTTGCCATGCAATGCCATTTCTGAAAAAAAGGGGGAGGAGCTATCTTTCCATAGCGCAAGGGGGGAAGGTTTCCAGCTGCGTATGCAGGTCTCAGTTACTGCAAGCAGCTATCAATGTCCGACAGAAAGAGATGGAGAGTCTAGGCCCAGGTGGCCTTGGAGGTCTTGTTTCTCATAGATCTTACTCCTTTTGTCTCTTCTTCGTTTCTTTTCCTATCCTACCCTCCTGGCTGTCCAAGTTTCCTGTCATCGTTTACAATGGGAGCAAATTCGCGCCGCGGCTGCGGCTCTACATGAAAGGAGGTGGGGTTCCGGAATCTACTGTCTTTTTTTTAACATTTGCTTTTCTTTTCTGTTTCTTTCCTTGGTGGGTGGAGAGGCGTTTGTGTGTGTACGTGTCTCTGTGGGATAACTTGCTTTTATTTTTACGGTAAACATGACTGATCGGAAAGGAAACTGGATTTGAAAGCATGCTCCTGTTGTACGATATATATATTTTTTTTCTTGGGTTGGTTTGCATTTCTGGTGGCAAAGGTAGAAAGAAAGAAAGCGAGAGAGAACGAAGAGAAGAATCAAGAATTGGGTCTTTGGAAATGAAAAAGAGAGTGAGAGAGGCGGGTGTTGCTTTTTTCTTTGTGTTGACACGAATGTGTTATATATACCACAGGCTGTTGAATGGCCTATAACAACGAACGGCCATTTTCCTTTTTACTATCGTTCTTATATCCGCTTTTCTTATCCTGTTGATTGTAAATTTAGTACTACTTACCTTGTATTACACTTGTCTGGCTTATAGCTGGACATTCTATATGTTTATATTTATACCGTACCATATACCATGCAGCACGGCATGCAGCAAGCACTCTTGTGGGCAACGAATGGGGGAGTTTGGCCATGAAGTTATTTTTATATCATAAGATTCTCGTAAGTCTCACTTTTTTTTGTTCTTCACGGCTTAATGATGTGTCTACCAATGAATGCCATGTTTTTTGAAAAAAAAAAAAGGAAAAACAAGACGAAACCTTTTTTCCATGCCCTTTAGCAGATGCAAATGATCAATTGACGCCTTAAGTTTGACCGCCATCCCTTTGCCCTGTGGCTTGATATATTCATCCTCTCGCAACACCACAAAACGGTTTGTTCCTTTGCTTTAGGTTCTTTTCCTCCCATTTGCAAATAACACACTGTCACACACAGACAAAGACCCTTTTTCCTTCACCATTCACCACCACCGGAAGCATCCTACTGCTCCTCAGCGGCGGGCTGGGCCTCCTCAGTAGCACCCTCCTGCTCAGCGACTCGCACGTCCTGGCTGCCCTGGGCGGCCTGGGCGGCCTTGGCGCCGTAGTCCTGGCTGACGGGCTGGAGAACAGCCTGCTCCTCCTTGGGCTCGATGATGGTGACGGCGTCAGGGAGCGACTTCTGGGGGCCGGCCTTGCCCTCGGGGTCGGAGCCGCGCATGATCTTGACCTTGATACCCAAGACACCCTGTCGGAGCAGGACGTGACGAGTAGCGCTGTCGATGAAGTCCTTTGCGGGCTGGCCAGAGTGGATCATGAAGCCGTCGGTGAACTTCATGGACTTGGCACGAGCAGCACGGAGCTTTCCAGAAACAACGACCTCACAGCCCTTGGCGCCAGACTCCATGATGAAGCGCAGGACACCATAGCAGGCACGACGGACGGCAAGACCGTTGAGCAGCTTGTAGCGCAGGGACTCGCACTGAGCGACGGCGGAGAGACCGCGGTTCTGGACCTTGGCGGCGTACAGGGAGACGGAGTTCTCGGGGAACTTGAAGCGCTTCTGGATCAGGGAGGTGAGCTCGCGGATGCGGCGGCCCTGCTCGCCGAGGACCTCCTGGGTGTGGGTGGCGCGGACGATGATGTCGGTGACGGTGGGGGTGACGCGGACCTCGACGCCGGAGTAGCCCTCCTCAGCGAGCTCGCGCTGGAAGAACTCGTTCAGCTCGGCGTAGAAGACACCGTCGGCGACGAACTTTCTCCGCTTGGAGCTGTAGGAAGAGAGAAATGTTAGCGGATAAGGTCTGGTATACATATGCAAATGGTGGTAGCAGCAAGGGTATGTGATGCTGGTGGTGGTGATGGTGGTGACAATCCTCCTCAGTATCGCAACGACTCTTTGGCTTCTTCGATGTTGATTGATCCCCTCAATGGATCAGTGCATTGCCCCTATCCCTTTCCCTTCTCTTGTTCCATATTCTTCTCCCATCTCTTCAACCTTTCTCTGACGATACCATCATCACCACCAAACCACCAACCACCACCAGAAAACCAAAACGACGTATGCTTGTGTGTATCGATATAAACGACGACATGGAGGGGCAATTCTGCACTCACATCTGAGCACCAGGGAAGGACATTTTGACTGGTAGGGATTCGAAAGTCCGTTGTGTGTTGACTTTGAAACTGGTGATTTCGTCTGGCCGTGCAAAAAAGGGAACAAAGTTCGCGATCTCTTTGGGAGGAGGGTTTGGCGGGCTGGGGCTGGCTTGCTTCACACACAACGCTCACAAAATTCGCTGGCTTTGGCGTACCCGCAGGGCAATTTTCGCCTTTTTTGTGTGGGTTGAGCCCTAACCGGGACGAAGTGGGTGCCCTGTTTGGAGCCGAAGAAAAAAAAGAGTGGAAAGCGGTACGTACCTGACGCCGCTAATCTGGCATGTACCTTGTACAAAGTAGCATCCAGCCGGAGAATCAGTTTTGGCGACTGCCGGATTCCCGCCTCCAAACAACAGCCTCACATCATTGTAGATTTGCTATTAGCGTGGACTTACAAGCTGGATATGCAGCATCACCTTTGTTCCGATTTCACAGTAATAAGGGCAGATAAAAGAACGGAAAACGTAGCAATGATGATAATTATTAGAATATTGCAATGATATTGGGAGATGGCACAAGACATAGAAACAGTAACAGGCGCTATAAAAACCAGCGATGTTAGTAGGCACTTACATGAAGAACCACGGATAGTCATACAAGTGCCACTAACATCGTTCGTGGTGAATAAAAGGAGTACAAAGCCCAACACAACTTTACCAAAGACATGCAAGAAAAATCTCATCTCAAATCATCAAAATTTCCATAATATTCATTTCAAACCACGCTATACACATTCCCAAGTCATACCGCACAGTCGCTGAGACTGCTCTCTACAATCTACTCTGACATTGCTGTTTTACACGCTGCCCATCACTCCGTGTTTTTTGCCCCTTTTATAACGACGCAGCCATACTCACAACACCCCAATTGCCCAACCAAGAGTGAAATGATTAAGCCGCTGACGGAGCAGTGCTATCCAGGGAGCCGCTTGTTTAATTAATTTGGAGTCTGCCATCCCCATATCATTACCCGCTGGTACTTTTGGCTAGCCAAATAATATGTCCGGTTCTTGCCAGAACTCATCTTCTATCCGTGCCTGTATGACCTTGTTCTTTTTGTAAGTAGCCAAAATCTGGCTTTGGCAAGACGGGCGTGTTAAAAGACATGAAGAAAAGAGGAGAAAACGTCATGATTATCATATCTATCGTCTGGGTTCATTGTAGCCACACCAATCTCATCCTACACGGTCCTCTTCAATGTCATCATTCACAGCCTTTGAAAAAAGGGGATGCCACGCGTCTTGCGTCTGTTTGGTTTGAGTTCGAGTTCTGATTCGGATGATGACTCGCGTATGAGTTCAACTTCAATCATTGTCATCTCCGACATGGTACGCGGTCGGACGTAGCGGCGGGTGTTTTGCGTCTCCGTGATCAAATAAGGCGCCGGGCCCTGGTCTGGAAACATGACCTCCTATGTCATCTCTCGCATCTCTTGATCGCGAGAAATGGGCGGTGTCGAGTCCTGTGCAACGGGCTCGGCAGTAGGCTCAGTTGGGCGGCCAAAGTTGGACATTACGGCCTTGCTTATATTCAGCCCGGCGATGCCATCACGTAGGGCGGCAAATGCGCTCATTCCGTCTGCAGACACGCTGTGCTGCAGGGCGGCCTGTCTATCCTCGGGCGTCAAGATGGTGTGTGCAGTCTCTACCGCTGTGAGAGCCGACTGGCTTGTAGAGAGACTGGGTGGCCTTGGGCTCGGGGCTGACGAGTCCGGTGCCTCTTCGACTCGGGCAACGCTGGGGTAGTTGAGGCTCGAGACGGCGGCTTGCCTGTCGCTTTCCGCAATGGCGGCGGCGTTGAGGGCCCCGTTCATTTCGTCCTCGGTCCTGCCAAACAGCTGATGCCACCATCGAACTTCTTCAAGACGCGGCAGAATGATGCGCTCTTTCCCCTTGATATGGTCATCAATTGTCGGGTCGTAGTCTGGGTTGGTGAATTCAGCTCTCCGGCAGAGGAAGTAGTCCCACACGGAAGACGTCTTTTCCGCTACGCCAGCATCTTTTCTCTGCTTCTCTGAATTGTACAAGAAGGTTCCATATTGACACGAGTACGAGTGGTATAGTAGGCGCCGGAGGAAGCGTTCGTTGAACTCGAAGCGGGTCTTGTTCTGCCGCAGCAGCTGGTACATGCAGTCGAGGAACTGGTGGAACACTGGACTAATCATCTTGGGCGAGGTGGCTTCCTCATCCACCACTTGACCGCTGGCACCCTCACCCATAGTGGCGAGATCGGCGGCATCTTCCTTATTTGAGGTAAAGAATCGTTTAGCACCACTAATGACGTTTTGGAAGGCGTCAGTCCGACCGTCGTTCTCTCCGGGTTGGACCTTGAGACCAGCAAAGGCATCTTTCTGGATGGTAAACCAATCCTCTGAATTCAGATGGCCGGAGCGTAACCTAAACATGTAGCCAAAGGACAGCCAATCCTTCTCGATGAGGACGATGAAGCCGTCGATGGTGCGATAATAGGGGTCCAGCATGATTTGGGACAAGGCACTCAGTTGGCTGGTACGATCCCAGCCGTCTGAGCAGTGTATCAAGACGTGCGAGTGTCTGATGCCAACTTGGCGAGCAATGAGGGCTGACCCGTCGAGGATATCGTGAATGTGTCTCAGCCAGTTGCTCTGGTGTAGAAGCTCGCGGTTGGGAGGCAGAGGAGACAGGTCGGCATCCTTCAGCGCCTCTACCACCTTGAGCAAGGAATTGCGCATGATGTGAATGTTGTCAATGTTGAGGAAGATTTTCTGGGCGAATTTATACTTGTCCATAGGTTCCGAGCCCATCCCCTGTACCTGATTCATAATGGCATTGATTGTGGGACGGGCGTCAACAATCAAATTGTTCTGCTGAGCGCCATAGATGAGCCGCTTGCCGGTCTTGTCGTCATAGAGGGCAGCAGATTTCGAAATGAGTTCGTCCTCGTATCGTTCGGTTTCCGTCAACTGCGTCTCCAGCATAACGGTGCTAGTAGACACCTCTGCCTGGCTAGACATTGGAGACGAGTCTTCTGAACCTCCATTGCCTACCGAGGCTGAGAAGGAGGCAGCAACGAGCTTTTCGTCTTGAACGTTGGTCCTCCTGGTAATGCCTGCCAGGGGCTGGGAGCTTCTTGTAATGGTACAGTTATTAATGGGGTGGATGTATGAGAGGGCGGGTATCCGGTTTCTCGAGCGAAATTCCTTTGCGTACTTGAGGACATTATCGGAAATTTTAGAGGGCACGACGAGAACGGCCGGGTAGGTATCGCAAAAGCTATAGTCCTGATTGATGTTGGTGATCCTCCAGCCCTTGTCAGGGAGCTTTTCACTGATACCCTGTCGGCGAAACTCTGCTCTGGGGTCGTAGAGATTCCAGCCGTTGACCTCCTTCTCCATCTTGGACGGCTTGTGGCTAAAGGCAAAGAGGTTCTGTACGGTGCCAAGCTTGCAAGTCCGACACTTGATGTGGTCATAGGCCTCTCTGGCCACTTCGGTAGAGGTGAAGTTGAAGGCGATAAAGGTAAAGTCTCGGCATTGGATGCGTATCGACGGGGCTTGGCGGGAAGACGGAGGGGTCGGCCGGAAGGTGCAGTGGGAGAGCATGGGATACGTGATCCATCGTTCGCGTTTCTTTGGCGGAGGTGCCGGTTCTTGGCTCTGGTGCTCTGGCGGTTCGATGGTTGCGCTGAAGACCATGTGGAAGTCGGTCAGCGTCAGCGTGCCCGTGGCCGTCTGGCCGCCATTGATGCCCTGGACGCGCTCGATGATCTGAAAGAGCCCATGGTCAGTGACCTGCGAATATGCGAAACTTGGGACTTGAGGCTTGTAATCTGCTTGTGATCTGTCCGGAAGAAACAAGCCAAACCAGCCCCCGGAACTGTGAGAGATATCGCACCTTTTTGGCCTCCATGATGGGCGCAGGGCACAGGCACAGCGGCTGTGATGTGAGGAGAGGAAGCGTCGTCAGAGCTCCAAAACCGGCATCACATGGAGAACCTTGGAAGTCGAGCCTCAGCAAGGAAAGCACTGGCGGGGCACCTGCCCGGGGAGTGGGGTTATGCTGGGAGCCCCCAAAAGACGTCAGGCGCGGTGGCCATAGCGCCTTAAAGAGGTACATGTAGGCACCTGTACAGGCTGTACTACGGAGTACAGTGACAACCTCGGATGGATCAAAGGGAGTGGCTACCCTACAAAGATATCAATGGATCCAATTACTCTCGCCTTGAACTTTCTTTTTACCCCTTTTCCTTTGTTCTTTCACAATATCATCGATGAGCTGCTAGGCAACCATCCTTTGGTGCTACCTTTACACCTTTGTGAGACGGTCCTTGACCCGTACCGTTGTAAAATACTAAGTAGCCAATGAAGTTGTTACACGAACAAAGAATTTTGTTAGATGAACAAAAGACACCAGCTATGTGTTTTGGAAAAGATTTCTACTGCTTTTTTAACTACCAGATCTACTGTATTTCTCTTTTTCAAAATTTCTTCCTTTCTTGCTCATGAGGTCTGTGGCTCTAGCAAAGCATGCAGATTATAGGAAAACCTCTAGGTTAATCTCCAAAGTACTGACGGGGAATCTATAAGGGGGAAAATAAATAGTTAGCATCATAAACTCTTTTCATTTGTGGAGATAGTAAAGGGAAAAGTATATAGACAAAACGTACCTTAGATCAAACTTTTCTAGCACAGTGGGGTGCAGAATGCCAAACTCGCCGATGCGCTGCTCCTTGCCGCCTAGTCTGAGATAAACGGCGGCAGCGTGGCCGTGGAAGAAGGTATCCTCGTTGAGCTCCTCGATCCAGTAGCCATCGGGCTTGACAGAGGCGCCGTCGGTGCCGGCAACAAAGTTGGTGCGCAGCATGAGCATGAGACGATCCAGCAGGCCGTGCACGACCTCGAAACCACTTGACTTGCCACACCAGGCGGCGGCAAAGTGGCGCTCGTTGCGAGCTCTGCGCTCCGACTTCTCGTCCTTGAAGACGACGTCGGCGGCCTCAAAGATCTTGATGGGCAAGCTGTGGCTCTTGTTCTCGCGGATCGTCTTGATGAGACCAGGCAACAGCGAAGTTCGCACAACCTGGTACTCCAGCGTCTTGGGGTTGGCCAGCTTGACGACCGTCTTGCCGTCATCCTTGCGGTTGAGCCAGCCAAAGTTCTCATCATAGCTGCACAAGGTCAGGGGCATGACCTCGCTCCAGCCGGCCATGGCGGCCTCGATGCGCACAATGTCGCTCAGCTTGTTGATGGGCAGAGGGGCGGCCACGGTGGCGCTGTTGTTGGGAGAGCTACGGGGAAGCCTGTTGAAGCCATAGCAGACGGCCACGTCCTCCATGATGTCGGCCTGGTGCAAGACATCGGCACGGGTGGGGGGGATGGCCACCTCCAGCAGGTTGGGGTCCTTGTCTGACGGGCGGGCGACGTAGGCCATCTTGGCGAGAAGCTTGCAGAGGCTCTCACGGGACTCGTTGAGGCCGGTGCAGCTGTTGAGGTAGTCGACCTCGGCGTGAGTGACACGGGGGCGGAGATGGGGGGTGACGCGGGTCTGGTTGTTGTGGTCCGAGATGATCTTGACGGGCTCAACGGTAAAGGGCTCGGCGCAGTACTCGGAGAACATGGTCACCATCATGTCGGTGACAATGTCCAGCTTGGTGATGTCGGTGGCAGTGATCTCAATGAAGACGTTGGTGGTGTTGAGTGTGATCTTGGAGTGGTCGCCGTTAATGATGGGGGGCAGCGAGCAGATGACTCGGTTGGAGTCGAGAATCAGGGGGTATACGGGGGCATCGCGGATGATGTGCAGGTAGCGGCCCAGGTGTCGGTCGTTTTCGTAAAAGGTCATGAGCGTCTCGCCAGTCAGCTCCTGCGTCTGGTTGAGAGGGACAAACTTGAAGTCTTGGGGCGGCAGGGCCTCGTATGTGAAGGGGCCCTTGATGGTGTCGAGGTCGTGGGTTCCAATGGATACCAGTGTTCGCTGGCGGGCGAGGTTCTGGTGCAGCTTATCCTGGAGGGCGATGAAGGACTCGTATCGGTCCTTGGTGAACTTGATGTTGCGCAGGATAGCGCCGGAGACGTAAGGCCGGACCTTTGATGTCTCGGGAGAGACGGTGATGGTCTGCAGGATGCCGTCCTTGGGCTCTACCACTCTGTAGTTGGGAGGCTTGGTGCGGCCGAGGAAGATGTTGAGGTTGAGGGCAATGCCCTCGAAGCAGAGCATGTCATAGCGGTTGGCGGGAATCTCAATCTTGAGCTGAGGGGGTTCCTGCTCGCCATTGACAATGGGCCGTTCCTCGTCTTCGGTGTCTTCGTCGAGCTCGATGCCGAATTCGAAGCAGAGGTCCTCAAACTCGGCCGTGGTGAATCTGGAGTTGCAAGTGATTAGACATGTGTTGTAGAATGTACAAGATATACCATTGCATAAGGGGGTATGCAGAGTATATTGTGTATATATCTGTATGGTGTCGTAGGCTATAGAGACGTGGATGGACAGATGGAGGGAGGGGTGGGAGATGGCTTTCGCATTCGCATTCACAGACGCAAATGCCCAGTTGAAGAGACGTACTTGCGGCCGAGAGCCTCGTAGAGCTTGTACTTGTCGACGGAAATGGTCGGCATCGTGAGGACGAGATTTGATGGTTCGTGATGCCGGATTGGCGAGTCGTGCAAATTGTCGTCGCTTTGAGTCACAGGAATTTTTGGAGGGACGATGGCGGGGTGATTGATATGGATTGATGGTGATAGCGGAACGATGCGGAGGGACTTGGCTGCAGGCGGGGAACGCTGTGGACAGCCAGGTACCTCGCTAACTGGTAGCACAAGTCAGCGCTTTCGCAGGTCTGAAATCGGCGGGGTGACGGAACATCGATGCTCCCTTTTCCATTCATCTCACTTTTTCGTAGCCGCATGTACGTACTCCGTACAGGTACCTCTAGCAGGCCGTTTTACCAAGGCACGATCCCCGCCTCTGCCATTTGCTGGGCACATGCACCTAGGAGCCCAATTACTACTGAGGCTCACTCATATTAGGCACCGTATCAGTGGCAATTGATACTAACAAATAGGGCTTAGACACAGATGAGGGGAATGAGGAGGGGCTGAAGGCAGAGAAATCGGCTGCATCAGCTGTTGTTTGAAGCTTGCTGTCATTGTACAGCAGCCTTTGAAGTTTATCGCTTTGGTGCCTCAACCGGACAATCTATATGCCTGTACCTTTGTAGTATGATGATGTATTCGATCCATCTCTACCAGGGTACCTATGCGAGACTGGTGTAACGTTGAGCAGCATCATGTTTCTTTGTTCTCATTTCTTATAGCATCTGGCAGCTATTATTATGCAGTCCATATCAAACCACACTGCAACCTGCATTTCGTGTCGACATTCATCTGCCAACGCCAACAGGCGGTACATGTAATAACTCGTACACGTACCTGTACACACGGCAAAGGGGCAAATTACAATAAAAGGACGGGCTACAGGGGCAGCGGGTGGGGGCTCACAGGTACTTGCGTGGCGGGGCACTCCATGTTAGTGCTCAAGCGGCGATCCCACCACCGCCGCTAACGCCCTGCAAGCATCACCACTTGTACCTCCAGCTTGCTAGTCCCTGTAGCACCTGGCAGCACCGCTATAACCGCCTCGCTGCTAGGCTCTTGCTGGGCTCCAACAACAGCTTCGTGTCTCTCGATCCAATCTTCACCCCTCAACTCCGGCACTTCAGCTGTCCACCTCCAGCCTCGTCCCGCCGCCTCTCAGCCCTGCTTCTCGAGCTCTCCAGGATCCGACTCTCGGCAGCGGCAAGGCGACAGTCGCTGCTCAATTCCGCCCTGGTTCTGGTTCTGCTTCGGCTTCAGGCTGCGCAAAAGCCATTCGTCCATTGCATCACCAGCTTCACCTCATCCCTACGCCATCGGCTTCGTCGCTCGCCGCTCGTCCTGCCAATCCTCGATTCCCAGCTACATCTGCGGTTCTTCAACCGTCTCGATTCGACTCGCTCAACGCGCCTCTTTTACTCTTTCCACCGCCTGTCTCCCGCTCTGCCTCCCCCCTCGTGACACGCCATGGCTGAAGCGCCAAACGCAAACGACGAGCTCTACCCCATCGCCGTGCTCATCGATGAGCTCAAGGTATATCACGCCCAGTAACCTTTCATCTATTTTATCTTCTTCTTCTGGATACACCTTCTTATTCCTCCTGTGACGTGGTGCTGACTTTGTGCTCTCTGCTATTCGCTAGCACGACGATGTTTTGCTCCGACTCAACGCGATTCACCGGCTCTCCACAATTGCTCTTGCCCTCGGCGCCGAGCGAACAAGAGATGAACTGATTCCCTTTCTCGACGGTCAGTAACAGCTCGACTCTTGCCATAACCATGCTGCCATTTCCATCACTCCCACCCTCTCAACTGTTTTGCTTGGTCTTGGGCTCTAATCTGACGTTATGACGCAGAATCTGTCGAGGACGAAGACGAGGTCTTGGTCGCCCTGAGCGAGGAGCTTGGCAACTTCATCGAATACGTCGGAGGCCCTTCGTGGGGTCACGTCTTGCTCTCTCCTCTCGAGAACCTCGCCGCCATTGAGGAGCCCGTCGTCCGAGACAAGGTAAGACGCTCAATGACGCTAATCCGAGCGCTTTTGGCTGACGGCGCAAAATTCTAGGCCGTCGAATCTCTCAACAAGATCTGCGAGGAGCTCTCACCACAACAGGTGGAGGAGTTCTTCATCCCCCTCACAATCCGACTCGCCAAGGCAGACTGGTTCACGTCCAAGGTGTCTGGTTGCGGTCTCTTTACAGCTCCCTACAAGAAGGTGTCTCCCCCCGTCCAGGAGCAGCTTCGCCAGCAGTTTGGCCTTTTGGTCCACGATGAGACGCCCATGGTCCGCCGCCAAGCCGCGTCCAACCTGGCCAAGTTTGTCAAGGAGATGCCCCCCGCCATTGTCATTGAGGAGATGATTCCCCTCTTCCAGCACCTCGTTTCAGACGACCAGGACAGTGTTCGATTACTCACTGTCGAGATTCTCATCGCCATTGCTGAGGGCGTGCCCAAGGAACAGCAGGCTAGCCATGGTGTCCTGTTGACTTCTCTGCGAAACCTGATTGAAGATAAGAGCTGGAGAGTCAGGTACATGATTGCCGATAGGTTCGAAAAGGTTGGTAGCAAGATGCTTGACACGTTGCAGTCACTCCCCGGTTGCTAACCCCCGGTTGCAGATTGCCAAAGCCGTGGATGAGGAAGTCGTCTCTAGAGATTTGGTGCCCGCATTCGTCAAGCTTCTTAAGGATAACGAGGCTGAAGTCCGGACAGCCATTGCTGGTCAGATCCCCGGCTTCTGTGGCCTGGTGGACCGCCAGACGCTTCTCAACGACATCATGAGCAGCGTCGAGGATCTCGTCTCAGACACATCCCAGCACGTGCGTGCCGCTCTCGGAACCCAGATCAGCGGCCTCGCCCCTATACTGGGCAAGCAAGAGTATGTGTCTACACAAGCTACTTGTAATGTTGCTTGACTGACTCGTATGTTTGTAGGACGATTGACCATCTTCTACCCATGTTTCTCCAGATGCTCAAGGATGAGTTTCCCGAAGTTAGGCTGCATATCATCTCCAAGCTGGAGCTGGTGAACCAAGGTACGAGCATAATGTTGTGACGTGATTCAGGAGAATTCTTGTAGGGCTAATAGTATTGGAAAAAAGTCATTGGCATCGACCCCCTGTCTGTCTCGCTGCTGCCCGCCATTGTCAACCTGGCTGAGGACAAGCAGTGGCGTGTACGCCTTGCTATCATCGAGTACATCCCTCTGTTGGCCAGCCAGCTGGGCGTCAAGTTCTTTGACGAGAAGCTCAGCAACCTGTGCATGG
This sequence comes from Trichoderma sp. IMV 00454, assembly GCA_001931985.1. Classification (NCBI taxonomy): domain Eukaryota; kingdom Fungi; phylum Ascomycota; class Sordariomycetes; order Hypocreales; family Hypocreaceae; genus Trichoderma; species Trichoderma sp. IMV 00454. The sequence goes on from MSJK01000141.1 coordinate 263,766, forward strand.
GATGGCTCGGCGACACTGTCTTCTCCATTCGTGAGGCTGCTACGCACAACCTGCGAAAGCTGACAGAGGTCTTTGGCGTGGAGTGGGCAAGCGAGGCCATCATCCCCAAGGTTATGACAATGGGCAACCACCCCAACTACCTGTACCGGATGACCACTTGCTTTGCCATCTCGGTAAGTTTAACCTTTGTCATGTTGTAGCCATGCCCATGATCAGTGACTAACCAGCTTTTGTCTTTTTCCTGGGTACAGACTCTGGCCTCTGTAGTTAGCATAGATGTCATCTCCAAGTCGATTCTCCCCATGCTCGACAAGATGACCGAAGACGACATTCCCAACATCCGATTCAACGTTGCAAAGACGTACTCGGTCCTCATCAACGCCCTGCAGCGCCTGCCAGAACAGGGCACCCTCTACACAATCGAGCAACAGGGAGCCGGGGCTGCACCGACGACGCCTTCGCCTCGGGGCCAGGAGCTGATCCAGCAGCGCATCGTTCCGAACCTAACCAAGCTGCAGAAGGATGACGATGTGGATGTCCGTTACTACGCGACACAGGCGGTCGCCGAGGCTTCAGGAACCGGAGCGTCAGGAGGCGGAGAGCCCATGAATACTTCACCATAGATGAGAAAACCCGTAATGAAGCAATGATTTTGTCCCTTGTCCCTGTGCTGCAGCGGCTTTTGGTCTCTGCGTTTCGAAAGGTTTTTTTTATTTTACAATTTTCTGTTTTTGAGTCCTATATCCTTGGACAAGCTGTGGCGTGAAGAGAGTACAAGTTTTGATGCAACGAATCACACAGAGGCAATGTCGACTGAGGGGAATGGATGGATGGGGAGGGGGCAGCAAGGCAGACAAGGGGAGAAAACAAGATTAAAAAAAGAACTAAATAAGGTAGTGGATAATGGGCAGCATAAAGGTGGAAGCATCTTTTGTAGACTCGAGAGGTTTAATGTAGGGGGTCAAGGTAAACGAACATGCCGTTTTTTTCTTTTTATAATCCTACCTGTAGTTTTTCAGTGATGTAATTTGTGTCGTATTGTAATCGTATCAGAGGCATCATATATTTTCCCAAGACTTTTCATTCGACTGAGAATGCTGTTCATTTTGTCCAATATTCAAGTTATATATACAAATATCTACTCTAGAGCTCCATCTTTTCTATCTATCTATCACCACATGGTATCATTTTCACCTTCAAAAATTCACTCCCTCCCAACCCTTCCCCTCCTAAAACACAACGTCGTAATCGTCTGCCCCTTGACCCCTCCAAACGTAAACGTCGGATACTCAACCCTTCCCACGACGCTCAACTCCCCATCCTCATCCTCCTCGAACCAGCTCCGCAGCTCAGGCTCCGTCCAATTACAGCTCGTGACGAGAAACACGCCGCCTTGGGGGTTGAGTAGTTGAAGGAGGCGCTTGCGGTACGTCTCGCACGGGTTTGCGGTTTCGTCGGAGGAGAGCCCCGCGGAGAGACTGATTGCGTCGAAAGTGCCCTTATCAAGAATAATGTCGAAGAGGGTTTCTTGGGAGGGTGCAAAGGATAGCGGGGAGGAAGCGTCGTTAGGAGAGATGGGACCGGCGAGAAGGTCCCATTCAAGAAAGCGGACTGAAGGCGTCTTTTCTGCTGCTGCTTCTTCTTCAGCTTCTTCAGCTTCTTGAGCGTCCCTCGTCTCGCCAATCTTCTTCGCCAACGCAACGCTCTGCGCACTGTAATCCACGCCCAGCATCTGCCCTTCCCACCCATCATCCCTCAGCGCAAACAACAACTCTCCATTCCCACACCCGAGATCCATCAGCGCAGCATCCTCCTTGGACAGCGGCTTCTCAAGTACATCTTGGTCGTCTTCGGTGAGGGCGTCGAGAAAGGCGACGATGCGGCCCTCGGCGTCGGAGTCGTCGAACCAGTTTGTGCCTGTGTCGGAGGGGTTGGCGGCGTGGTTTGTGAGTTCGGTGGTGTAGAGCTTGTCCCAGCTGCGGAGTGAACATGTTAGAATATGATATGATGATGTGATAGGGGGTTTTATTATCGAGATGTGATATATAAGAGAGAGTAGGAGGAAGGGAGGGAAACTTGCTATTCTTTGGTACCGAGCTCGGAGGGGTCGAGATGGGCTGGTTTACTTGACGCCATTGTATCTGGGGAATTGATTCTAAAAAAGACGAGGCTACTGGAAAAGATGCTTGAATGAGAAGGGTTATAGGATAATTATACTAGCAAAAGATTGTATGTCGATAGAGATGCATGTATGGAGGGGCAGCTAAAAGTGCCTGCAGCCGGTCCAATTGGGTGCTGCTGGATGTGGTAGGCGGTGAGTGTCGATGGGTGAGGGGCATTGCCTCAGCTGCAAACTTGCGTCAGAATCGCATTTGATATCCATGATATTAAGTATATAAAAGATGGTTAGAAATCTCAGTAATGAGATAACGGTTATTATATGTCGTAATTGCTTCAAAATATGGCAATTACTGTCAAGTTCAACATTCACCGTCACCAAAAATAGAGTCCATAACCATCGATTACACAAGAAACAGCCCAGTTTCATCTATTGATTTAGGCCTCTTCCTCTCTCTGTAGTAGATAGGTAGCTATTATATAGCTACAATCAGATCCAACATCAAGTGTAAAAAGAAAAAAAAAAAAGTCAAAAAGAAAAAAAAAGTAGTAGTAATAAGTAAATGTACACTCAAACGCCTCCCATGCATGACCAGCATATCTCGCGCGCCCACGAGTGACCGCCGTCATCCCGTTCGGTTTCCGTCTTTTTTCTTTTTCTTCCAACAGAATCATAAAAAGACGGTTTCGTAAAGAAAGCAAACAAATGGGTTCCCATCAACACCATGCCTGTGTCGGTTTGTTCAAACAATCCCAAAACAAGTAAAAAACAACATCAAGTAAGGAGTATAACCACCAAAAAGACAGAAGAAACCGCTTAGTAGAAGCTCTCCACCATGGTGTCTTTCATTGTGGTGTTGATGTTGCTGGGGCCCTGGCCTTCGCCGAGTCTAAAGACGCTCTCGATGACGCTCAGCTCGGTGGACGTGGTGTCGAGTCCAGTAACGGCCATCCAGTCGTTGACCACCATGCCGGCGCCCACGACGTTGCTGCCTCGGTTGACACTGCCGGCCACCAGGGGGATCTGCAGCAGACTCGACAGCTCGTCCTGGTCCTGGATGGTCGTCTTGGGGTGCACCAGGCCGCCCTGGTTGGAAATGCTCATGTAGCTACCGACGAGGACGTTGTCGGCGACGGTCTGGCGGAAGACCTCGACGCCTAGCACGTCGGCGATAATCTCCTCCGTCTCGCGCTCCAGATCCGGGTGGACCAGGGCGATGTGGTCGTTGGTGGCAATGACGTTGCCCAGGGCCGACAGACGCTCCTCGATGCGCTGGATGCGCACCGAGTCGGGCAGCGAGTTGCGCAGGTGCTGCAGCTCCTGGTCCGAAGTCGTCGTGGGCACCAAAAGGCCCTTGCGGTTACCGGCCGTGAGGCGTCCGATGATGCGGGTGCCGGCGATGGTGGTGCGCACAATGGGGATGACGTCCTGGAGCTCAGCCTCGAAGACACTGCGGGATATCTCGTTAGGACTTTGTTCCCGTCGCTGCTCGTCATGGTATTGATTTACCTGTAAAAGTTCTCGCTGGCGCCGAGAGCCACCAGGGCGTATGAATTTGTCAACGTCGCAAAGACGCCAACCCTGCAGAGAGCCACCAGAGTCAGCCAAGGTCCGGATATCCAGTAGTTGAGGAGGAGAGAGAGAGAAAGAACCAGGGAGTCCCAAAGCAATGCGATCCAAGTCGACAAAAGCTCAAGATCCCTTCTCGTCCCGTCTTCTTCCCCTCCCCCTCCATCAATCACAAGACGAAGAAAAAACATACTCGTTGGAGTTCTCAAACTGAGCACGAACAGCCATGATGCTTGTAGTATCAACAACACAGTTCTGTATCGGTAGAATAGTGAAGGTGTTTAAAAAACAATTAAAGGAATTAAAGAAAGCTTCGAATCTAAAGAAGCTTGTCTTTTTGTCTGTATGTCGATGTAGGAAAAGGAAAGAAAAGCTCAAATGCTAAACCCGCTAAAAAAAAAAGACTGCTGATGCAAGCAAAGTGCCCCGCGGATCAAGTTTTTTTCTGCCGGAATGGGAATGAAGTGGAAGAGGGGAGGCGGACTGCACTAGGTGGTTTCTCAGCGCCTTATAAGTACCAGCGAGCACTGAGGTACCTGTACCGGTACATGCGGGCAGTCAATCCTTCTGCGCCTAGCGATGACTCTATCTCTCACTTTCAGTGTAACAGCCCGCTAAAAAACAGCCTGTGTGATTCGCCTTGCAGCAAAGCCTCATCTCATCTCAGCTAACTAATCTCATGCTCCATTCCACGCCCCAGAATCAAAGCAACGAGTCAAGACAGAAAATAATAATAATAAAATCATAATGCTGTAAAAAAAGACAAAAGAGGAAAGAGAAGAGTCACAAAGTGCTCACAAGCAGCATAGCGCTTGAAAACCAACACAGCCAACCTGCAGCAACAGCTAATCAAGATCCATGGATTGGATGCCAAATCAATTCAAGCCCTCGATGACTCAGTCCACCTACTACCAGGTAGCTTTAGTGGCCAAAAGTACCTGCCGGGCCCTTCCGCGCCACCAAGGGTACTTCAGTCCCAACTAAGCCAAGACCCTGAAGCTGTGACTCAACATTCAAGGTTGAGATTGGAATCGTGCATTGCCACAGAGCAGGGTGCGGTGACTCTTTTCATCGCATCGACTTGATCAGAATGGGGAACAAAAATCAATGCTGAAAGAGGCAAGGAAAAAAAAGAAAAAGGATATTATTATCACACTGAGAGGCGAAATAGGTGTCGCTCAGGTAAGGGTTTATTGAATGCCTTGAGAGTCCTCTTTTAGATCCCTATAGCCTCAAGTTACCGCCCCCACTGAGTTTACCTGGGCTTGGAAAGTATTGTCATTCAATGTTTGCTATAAGATACCTCTACCTGCTATCTACTAGGTAGTCCCTATAACAGAGAGGCATAGCCATGTAGTTCTTGTTTAGCTCTACACACTTATACTGCATTCAGCCCCCAGTATATCCATGCTTGCATCATAAAGATCAAGTGTCTCCATACGTATGTTGCAGAATACGATTATAACCAAGACGACCACACTCTACAAGAAATAATGATTGGTTGTATCCCATGAACTAACTAGCCAAGGAGTGCTGGCGGTGGTTCTTCCCATGCGATTTCTACTGCCGTCATCGCCGAAAGTGTTCCTATAGATGAGCTAAAGAAGCCAATGAGCCCAATCGTCGCAGCCAAGGGAGGGAATGCGATGGCTAATGCCGCCGTGGCCAATGGAAAAGCACCCATCATAGTCACCATAGCACCAGTCATTGCCAAATCTTTCCCGCTGAAATCGGGCAGATCGTCTAAGTTGCCGACATTATTCAGTACTAGCCGGTTATAGCCATCCCTCTGAGGAAGATTCAGCCAGACGAGGCGTTCCCCTTGCGCTATCTGGCCATCAATAGTTAAAGGAAGTAGATTCCCAAGGACGACAAAGGAACGAGGAATGACCAGCGTGCAGTATGAGGGTATGAGGAGATGAAATGTGACATTCTTAGTGCCATCTCCGATTTCTGCTTCTAGAGCCACTCGAGCGCAGAGCATTAACCTGAACACTGCAAAGAGGTCGTTGCTCAGACCCAGCAAAAGCGGTTGTTCAGACCCAGACTCCTGGCGTATCCTAGCAAAGGCACCGTGCCAGTGTGTGTCAGGATGATAGATGAAGAAGTGATGCTGTTTGTCGTCACTCGTATACCCTGCTACCTTGAGGTTCAGGAAATCGAGAACATTTCGAGCGAATCCATCTGGGCCGCCGCCTCCTCCCGCAACAAGGTTATTATGGATCCGAAGCTGATCCGCAATACCCTTGAGCTCTCTCCTAATCTGCTCCGCCTGATAAATCTTTATGGCTTCGAGAACGATTGTTGTAGCAGAAAATAGACTCTGCACCCGATTCCCGACATCGCCCGTTTCACTTAGAACCCAAGCGGCCAGGGGTGCTTGAGTAGGCGGGGCTACATCAAGCGGTTCTGAGAGCTCAGTCGCGAACCTTGTGAAATAGTTGTACATCCATCTCGCATCACCAAGTATAGTGCGAGCTCCTTCACGTAAAGTTGGGTAGATCGAAATGCCAGCGCCCGAGGCAACGAGACAGCGGGCTGCAGTGGTGATGATCATTTGCAACGCCATGGTAGCTTCTTCTCGCGGCTTGCTTAATGTGCGTTTGAACGTTAAGATGTCAAGGTGAATAAGAGACCCAAGAGGAGGGTGAATTAACTGGCATATATTCCAGCGCAGCAGCCGCGAGCGGCGCTTCACCAGTATCTATAGTCTTCTCGAAGATGACCTGGCCTGGCTCATCAGGATTCCGCTGATGATAACAAAAAATGAGGCCTCATAGATAGCTCTGCCTTGGCGCCTGATGAAACGAGATGGGAGCTTCCAAGCACACCCATCGAGATGGATGGCCTCTCACAGGCCGCATCTTGTTGTTCTGCCTGCTGTTGGCCATTTCCCAAGACCTCATCCCTTTGTTTAGTTGCAGGAGATAGCTTCAATTGTATTTGGGAGGGTGCATAGCCTGCCGGATTCAAAATTGGACTTGCCAGCCTTTCCGAATGCCTCTGGGCCTCAAATTTCCTCCATACCTTGGCACAAAGTCAGATCAAGCATTTCGAAGCGAGGGAGATGTTGGAAATTACCTATACATAGCAGATCAGATGCTGCTAAACTGCGCATCATGACCGCTAATCGAGGCCTCAAGCTCCGTAGTAGAAGTGTGCGGGATCCTGCCACCGCCTGGCACCACGAGGTATTACGGTGTAAAATACATGTAAGTTGCAACCACACAGGGACGGTACATTCTCGCGCCGCGATGCTGATATTGGGTACCGTGCCATAGAGGCACTGGGCAGCCGACGCAGCTACAGAAGAGAACCTTGGAAATCCATCTTCGCCTTTTTCGACCTTTTTACATGGCGCTTTTTACTGATATCAAAATTTCACAAGTACGAGGAATTAAACAAAGACCAAAGAATCAATATATTACTTACCACCTATCCAGATTACCGGACTGTTTCTCTGTTCGTGTAAGTTGCCTTGTATGCTCTTGCTTTATACACCCTTGCCGTACATCAAGTACGTTGGAACGCAGGATGCTTAAAGGCTTGAATACACTGGACGCTGGAATAACTTGGAAGGCAGTGAGCAACTGAGGTCAATACCCAGCCCTGCGGTTATTTCAACCCGACGTTGTCAAAAAAGAATATCATACCAGCTACCGCTCTTAGTCATGCCAACCACAACCTCCCCTAACCGGCGCCTCACCCTCACCAGTCAGGACGTCAAGTCACCACAGCTTCCATGACAAATGGCGTAGCAATCATCTCTCATCATCTACTCTAATAGCCTCTCAGGACCGTCCATCTAATCTTTTGTTCTTCTTTCCTCAGACGGCCCCCCAAGTCTATTTACAAAACACAACCTCGCTTCGCTTCACATGCCCTCATGCCTTCATGCCCTCATGCCAGCCATCCAGCCGAAGTCAATCCTCATACAATCCGTAATCAAGTAAGTAAAAAGACAAAAAGAGTCTCTCTCACTATCAACAGTCCAAGAGAGAAATTAGAAGAGGAGGAACAACATAAGATATCCATTTCGGTCATCGGTACCAGCCTCCGTAGAGAAGAAGTGAATAAATAAAGATGAAAAAGAAAAAAATAAACCGAGGGGAAATAAAGGGGTGTCATTTCGCCCTCATCACAATACACATGATGCGCTCTTGTCACCGCCCTGTTCCACCCTCTACAATGTCCATACCGGCGCCTTCATCAACACCTGTCGCCCTCTTACTTCAATAGCCACAAATCCTGCAAATCGCACGCGGCCTGAGTCTTTGGGGAATCCTGTAGTCAACGTATTAGCAAAAGTCCATCCAAGAAAGATAAAACAAAATAACTTACCGGCCTTGCTTGAATCTCCGCTGCTGCTGCTCTTATCCTTGTCTGCATCGGCATCCACCTTGGCCTCTGCCTCCTTCTGGCCATCGAGAGAAGGCAGTCCCCCCTTTTCGACTTCCATGAAGCCCGCCTGCATCACGTCTCCCGGCAGAGGGTACATGATGGTCACGTCTCGACTCTCTCGCGGCAAGTTGGCAGCGATGCCTATGGCCAGCTCCACAATCATCGAGGTGCTACCTTCGACTCCGGCCGGCGGCGGCTCAATGAGGAACTGGTACAGATGTGCGGCGAGGTTGGTGGTCATCTTGGCAATCAGCCCTGCGCGGTTGTCTCCCGCGGTTGTCGAGTTGAGCTTGTGCTGCAGCCCGTCGAGCGTCGCCATCCGCCAGTTAACCACCTTGGTCGTCAGCGCGTCAAACTCCTCCTGGCTGTGCATGGTGTACGCATTGCCTCGGATGTGGAGCTCAATCTCCTTGAGCTGGCTGCTAAAGGCGGCATCCAAGTCTGGGTGGAAGCACTTGTTGAAGACCTCATCCACTATCCACTTGGTGATGACGGCTCTGCCCACCGCAGTCATCTCCTGCTTACCCGTCTTGAGGGCATCGGGGCTGACAACTTTCTCGAGCCACTGGGGCAGGCGTCGCCAGTCCTTGCGAATGTTGAATGACAGGTTGTTGATGGCGCCGTTGAGTCGGTTGAACCTGTTGACGTACTCGTTGTCGTCGAGGGCGGTCCGCGATTGCGACATGCGCTGGTTGGCAACGGCATTCTGCAGATGCTCAATCTGGCCATTAAGCTGTTCGATCTGGGACTTGCCGTCAAAGTAGAGGCGCTTCACGTTCTTATACTTTGTGACTGTAAAACACCGGCAACGTTAGCTGTACACCTTACTTGGATAACCTACACCAACCTCCATACGGCATACACAGGGACGAGAAGGAAGAGTAAAGGAAATGGGAGACAAACGTAATTCTTTAAAGGCCTTTTCCGATTCGGCATTATCGCGCTCATGGGTCGAAGGCTGAGGACTATTCCGGCCTTGATCGCCAGTCGCCGCTTCATACCGCGGTGGAGCACCCGCGCCGCCAGCGGCTCCGGCAGCCGCAGCACCGGGAGCAGCTCCAGCAGGCAGTTGGCCGGGCTGGAGAGGTGCGCCGGGTACCGAGGCCATGTTGGAGTTGGTGTGAGTGTGACGATATCCAGGGGGTGCGCCAGGAAGGGCCTTGTCAGCACGGTTCGTAGGTGCGCCTCCTCCGGGCGGTGCCATGACAGGTTGCGAGAGCTGCTGCTGGTTCGCAGGCTGGACGGGAGGCAGAGTGATGCTAGAGACGGATTCTTGTGCCGGCACAGAGTAATGGACGGCAGGTGACGGTTGCTGCTCCAGCTGTTGATTGAGCGATCGCTGATCCGAATCGGGAGCTGGTGACTCGCGTGAGAGCTGAGAGATGGTTTCTGGGTTCTGCTGCTGGTGCAACTGCTGTTGGCCTAGATGCGTAGTGACGATGCGCGGGTCTGTCGTCTGCTGATATTGATCTTGCGGTGAGCTGGCGGTGTAATATTGCTGGGGGGCCTGTGGCAATTGCTGCTGCTGTTGCTGAGGGTGGCCCTGCTGATCGTAGATGGCTTGCTGGGGATCGTACTGAAGCTGCGGATGCTGCTGTTGCTGTATCTGCAACTCAAACTGTTGTTGCTGCTGTTGCTGTTGCTGTTGCTGAAACTCAAACTGCTGCTGCTGCAGGGATTCCTGGGATGCAAGCACCTGTGGGTGAGCGGACTGGGGCTGCTGCAGCTGAGGCGGCGGTGGGAGCTGCTGCTGCGAGTGGTGATAGTCGTCGTAGGGCGATTGTATCTCGTCGGCGTGCGCCTCGCGGATGGTGTTGATGGGCGGCACGGACAGTCGGGGGTCGTGCTGGAGGCGGGCCGGGTCGTGATCGTAGCCGTACTCTTCAGCCTCGCCGACTCCTTGCAGCGGCGATGTCTGGTGGACGGACGAGTTGGGTGTGTGCCAGTCGCGGTCTGGCTGGGGCGAGAGTCCCGTCTTGACGTTGGGAGGGTTGCTGTGACTGATGCGCTTGGATGGCCTGCGGGCGAGCCCTACGGTGTTGTCGTAGTTCTGAGCTGCTGCGGGGGCGTCGCGGTGGTTGTCGTGGTTGTTGCGGCCGGAGAAGATGCCCTTGATGATCTTGCGTGCCGATCGCTTCTCGGGGGCAGAGCCTTGCGAGGCTTGAGAGGCTGAAGCAGAGGCGGCGGCCTGGCCCTGATGATGGCCCGTCAGTTCGTTGAGTGACGTCTGCGAGACGTTGAAGAGGTGGTGGAGCGATGCGCTGTAGCGCTGACTTTGGCGGACTGCGGAGGCGGCTTCTGCAAAGTCACCGGGCTGCTGCTGCTGTTGCTGCTGTGGCGGCGGCGGCTGTTGCTTCTGCAGCTTACCCGTGCTCTGCTGCGGCGGCAAAGGTTGAGGTTGCTGATGCTGATGCTGGAGTTGAGGTTGGATTTGAGGCTGTTGATTCAGCTGATGCTGTTGCTGGAGCTGCTGGAGCTGCTGGCGGCCATCAAAAGCGGGCGCTGGCCCAATGACGGCGGGGTTCTGCACAGGCACAGGCGAGGGGCCGACGCCGGACGAGCCCGAGTGAAACAGGAGAGCCGGAGTTCCAGCACCAACTGCTCCGGATTGCTGTTGCTGTTGAGCTTGCAATTGTTGCTGAAGCTGAAGCTGTTGTTGCTGCTGCTGTTGCTGTGTCACGTTAAACGACTCGCTCGAGCTGAGGGCACTCGTCCGCAAGGCTGACTGAGGGGTCGCGTCGGGGTGCGGCGGGTGCTGCAAATCTGCCTCAGCCGGCGCCGGTGGTGCTCTTGTAGGTTGTTGAGATTGAGGCACTCCGGGCTGTTGTTGCTGTTGTAGCTGCTGCTGCTGCTGCTGTGGCGACGCCTCGGCAACCGCGTGCTGCGAACGGTTGCTGTGCTTGCCCAGGCCTCTGAAGCTGGGCATCCTTCCTCAACGGCGATTGACTGATTGATGACCTGGGTCGAGTTGCGCAGGTTTATTTTTGGCGCCGATGATCCAATCTGATGAGCTGGCCTCGCCTATGCGGCTTAGGCGTGTTAAAGGGGGGGACCCAACCGCTTGCGCTTTGCCTGAGCCCGCTGTACTTTACAGTAAGACCAGGTTTGGCTTGTGCTTGTGCTGTATGTACTTGGCTCCGTACTATACCTCTCTAGCCTCGACGCTGTCCTGCACGTCAAATTCAATTTCCTGTTTTCCCCTCCTCTTGCTGGACACAAAACAAAAAGGGCTGAGTTTGTTTGTTGCTGTTCCTTGTCGAGTTCCCGGGCTTAGACTCGAGGCGGCGGGGGAGAGTGAGGCTGTGTAGATTACCTGACCTTACCTGTACCTGTGCCTAAGGTAGTAGTGCGTGCTGTGCTAGACGTTACAAGCAGAGAGAACAGCTGAGAAGATGCGCGAGTTTGTTGCGCGCGGCCAGGGACAATAAGGCTGTGTCTGTCCAATCCAAGGAAAAAGATAGTCGAGAGAGGAGAAAAGACACCGCAACCTTTTTGTCGCTCAATTTTAAAAAGGGCCTCTTCTGCGGCCAATGCCCGCTCTTCAAAGGCTGGACAGCCGGGGTAGCGCGACACGAGGATGCAGAGGCTTCCTTGTCCCGGTCAGCGAAGATGGATGGTTTGGATTGAGTGATTTGACAAGTTTGACAGGCCGTGGGCACGGACGGGCCCTGCTCTGCTAGTGCTGGCAGTTCGTTCAGGTGATGGACTGTATTGGACTGGCTGGTTCAATAGTTCAATAGTTTCAACAGCCGATGGAATGAAATGACCCAGAATGAGAGAGACGAGGTCCGGCTTCAGCCATGGACAGAACGGACTTTTGGAGATATCAACGCTGAAGTGTGCCAAGGCCACGGTCCCCCGGCGGGAAAAGGCTGCTCACAGGGCTGAGTGAGCCCGTTCTTGTCTTGTCCATAATTTTCTCGCCCGCTTCCATTTTCCTTTTTTCCCGGCCTTTCTGCCTGCTGGGAACAGAATCTTACACCACTCGCATCCGAGGCTGCCAGCAGCTCTCCATCCAAAACCCACCCACAGAGCCGCAGGGCTTGCCCAGGATGGTTAAAGTCCTACCAGCGGGTGGGCGCTAGGATCCAAAGCCCCAAAATCGCCGTGGCTCGTGGGTCTGGAGATATAATTAGAACCCATGTCATTTGATGTCCATTGTCTGGTCCTGTTTTGTTCTGTTCTGCTCGTGGTGGCGTCTGTATTAGTAGCACGACTTTGTAGGTAACATGGGGGTCATGCCTCTTCAGCTGCAACGCGCAGCAACTAGAGTAAAACCTCTATCGAGCAAGGATAGGACAAGGACGCTCGCTGATTTGATTGATCGAATCAATTGAATACTAATCCGCTCACAGGTCCCTCGTATCAATATTCTGTACCGCCACCTTTGTGCCAAGCATTGCGCATACTCGACCAGACCACAGCAGCTGAAAGGGTTTGGATTCGATGTACTCGTAAGATGGGAGGATGATGTTGTACCAGGGCAACAGGGACGGGTAAGTACGTGGACACATCATGTAATCAAGACTCATAGCCTGTCAATTCAAAGCTCGGTGTTAATCGTCCAATCATCCGGCCCGATTGAGAAGTACAGATACTCCGTCATCCCATATTCAAGCCTGTCGCTTCTCTGTCTCTGTACCAAAGACCCTGAACTAGCTGATATCATCCGCTACCATGGAGCTTGAGCTCTGCATCCTACGGAGCTGGTGCTAAGCAAAAGGGAGCTCAAGTTTGCAGATCCCCATCTGCCACTTGCTTCTTCCAACTTAACTTCAAACTCCCAATTCCATCACATGCCGCAACGTGTCCAATCCAGTCCGGCGTTAAAGATAAGGAAGACGAAAACGGCCATCATCATGCATCTACATCTTGTCGACCGACCTCCTGCATGTCCCTGCAGAGCTCATGCACGGGAGGTATAAATAGCAACGCGAACACAGCCATCGGCATTGTATCCTCACATGCAGATGCACTTTTCCATCTGCAAATCAGAAGTGCCTCATCTCGTAAATGGATGAATGATGTGCAAGATACGAAATACGATGGCGATTTAACAAAAACCAAGCACATTGAGGTGCATATGCATGCATACTATGGAGCAGCAGTATATCATTGTTGTTGAAAATCAAGATTCAGCACTCGGCCGGCATCAGGTAGAAATGGTGGAGACTGCAGATGTATCGTTGCATCGAGGCCAAAGCTTAACAACCCGATTCTAAAAATGAATCTGATCTGGATCCGAATTAATTTCCTTTCTTGCGCTTACCTACCTAATCTATGCATAGTGGTGGTGCGACCTCAGGTTGCGTGGTATCACCGTCTCATCTCCTACGAGTTGCACGTTGTGTCTAGGAGTTCATCAACTAGAGCTTTCATGGATTGATTGCGGCAGTGCAAATGCCCTTCCTGCTGCTACTCGTCAATGTAGTGTCTATACGCTTGACGACTTATCGCCTACCCTGAACGAGAACCTATTTCTCTCTTGAACTGACGATTTGAAGATGAAGCTGGTCTCAAGCATCATACCTTAGGAGTAGACACACACCATGAAGCCCAAAAAGACCAGGGCAAGGAAGAAGCCTCGATTTCACACATCGTGGCTACTCAATTGACCAAAATTGACCGGGCCATGCGATGCCCAGACACCAATGCCTTGCTCTCACGATATTGTCCATTAACGGCAAAGGCCCATCACCACCAATTGCATATCCAGAGCTTCTGGTTTGCCCTCTCTGGCCGTCTTTTGCGGGGTTTCGTGGGGAATCGCGGCTCTAGCGGGGTTGTCGATAGCCGTTTACGGAGGGTTGTGAGTTTAACCACTAAGCTCGAGATTGCAATGATAAGAACCGTTCCGTTGTTTTTGAAGGAATCTGAGGCCATTTCGCACTCTATCTGTCACTTGGATGTGTTTCTCATGGATGAACCTTCTGTCGTCTTCCCACGGTAGCCAGAACGAACGAATCCAGTCATCATGCTGCTGCTCTCTCCCATCACCTTGTTAGCGGCAGCAACCCTGCTATTTGCCGTCCACTTGATTCGACGCCTCACATCTCCATTGAGTAAAATCCCAGGACCGACAGTGTCCAAATTCACCTCCTTGGTCCTCAAATGGAAAGAGATCAAGGCCCTCAGGACCGTCTACATTCACCAACTTCACCAGCAATATGGGCCCGTCGTCCGCATCGCCCCGAACGAGGTGTCGTTCACGTCTTGGGAAGCTTTGAAGGAGATTTACTGCTCCGGAGGCAGCGGCTATGACAAGACGGAATTTTACGATTTGTTCAAGATCTATGGCAGGAGGTGAGGCGATGATCTTGGCTTTCGATATCTGGAATCAAAATGGCTTACTGGTGATGTTCTTCTCCAGGACCATGTTCACCACATTGAACAAGGCAGACGTATGTTTCTTGCTAATAAGCTGAATGTTAATACGACTCATCTAACATGGATCAGCATGCCAAACGTAAGAGGATTCTCGCCGACCGTTATGCTAACAGCAACGTCATGAAGAGCGCTTCTGTCACGGGGGTCCAGGAACGGTCTTCCAAGTTTGTTCGACGCTGTACTTCTGCTCCAGGAGGTGTCTCGGACATTTTTGTAAGTCTAGACCATCGTTCAAAACGCCATTGAGGGACAAAGGCTGACAAGACGTTTGCTTAGATGGGTTTGTCTCAAGGGCTTTAGAAAATCCGTAAACGTAACTGACTGTCACATCACAGCCTTGCATGCGTATGCTTGTGACTGCATCACGCATCATCTGTTCCATCCCTACGGTACCGACTGCATCACCAAGAAGGAAGACGAGGAAATGATGCACCAAGTAGCAGCAGATGACAGCCTGCAGAGCAAGTTCAGCCCTTGAAAGTTCCAAGCAGAATGCCTTATCTAACATGATTCGTAGATCGCCTCATCTCGCACTACGCTCCTACTTTACATCGTCTGTTCTCCAGGGTGCTCTACCTGTTTGCAAAGCCCCGAGAGACCCCCCTAGCCGATGACTATGTGCTAGAGACCAGCCAGCTAAGCGGCACGGCCTCATTCACTCTCATGAGCCGCTTCGACGAAAAGACGGGCGACCTCGACTACATTGACAAAGCAGCAGAGTGTCTCGACCACATGGCCGCAGGCATCGACACCACGGGCGACGGGCTATGCTTCCTCCTGTGGG
The DNA here is from genome assembly GCA_001931985.1 of Trichoderma sp. IMV 00454. Lineage (NCBI taxonomy): Eukaryota > Fungi > Ascomycota > Sordariomycetes > Hypocreales > Hypocreaceae > Trichoderma > Trichoderma sp. IMV 00454. Next base: position 279,026 of record MSJK01000141.1, read on the forward strand.
AACTTTCGCAGCCGCGTTCGCTCGGAATCCAGCGCAAACTGGCCGAGGAGCTGCGCGCGAACCCCGAGACGCCCTTTGATAAGCTGCCCTTTCTGGATGCCGTCGTCTGCGAAGGCTTGCGGTGCTTCCCGCCGATCCCAATGTCGCTGCCGCGGTATGTCCCCCAGGGCGGTCGCTCTATTGATGGGTTTTGGTTGCCCGAGAAGACGGTTGTGAGCTGTCAGGCGTATTCGGTCCATCGGCTCAACAGCGAGATATTTCCTGATGGAGATGTGTTTAATCCTGAGCGCTGGCTGGAGCTTGAGGGAGATGCAGACCGAAGAAGGATCCAGTTTGCTTTTTCCAACGGAGGACGGGGCTGCGTCGGGAAACAGTAAGTTTTTTCGTGCTCTCGAGATGATAACATTGGACAAGGGATATCATGGCTAATTGGATAATGTTTCTAGTCTGGCCCTCATCGAGATGAAGACATTGTTGCGGGATGTTTATTCCAAGTACAGCACGACGCCGCATGAGTCCATGCAGGAGGAGGCCATGGCCATGTCGGACCAGCTCATCTCGGCACGGCCATTGGGGCAGAAGTGCCTTTTGCGATTCCACCCTCTTGATGTAGATGGTGAGAAAGTTAAGATGTAAGATATAATCAGGAAAGATGAACAATTGAAACAGCTTGAAGTCACATGCAATGATGGTAGAAGTCGGTGACAGCAATATGTATGGGCAGTACGTAAGTACCTACATCTACCTATGTAACACAACATCAATTCCATCACATGTCTAGTAGGTAGATACCCAACGGCAACCACTTGCAATGCGGGAGCAATATCAGGGCACCACCGCTCGGTTGGTTGGGCGACAATGCCAGCAGAGAATGCAGAACGCAGCTGCAGTTGGCTCCGAGTTGAGCATCGATCTGCAATCCAGCAAATACCAGACAGACACCAGCACCGTAGATTGCCTCGGTACCTGTACCTGTGCTCATATGTACCTAAATCTCAACGCCGAGCCATAAGTCCAAAGTCCGGCGTTGCTTGTGGCCCTGACAACCTGAGTTACCTACCTAGTAGTATGCTCGGCAGAAACATTCCATATTAAGAATTGTGTAGCCTCTGCTCTCGCTCTCTCTCTGCCCCAGTACCAGTGGCATGATCCGGTTCCATTTGTCTCCGCTATATTCACGAACATAATAGCTCCAAAATGTGCGTCTCGGCCGGCTCTCCGCACGAATCTAGGGCACAAGCATGATCCCATCTCGTGCTCCATTCGCCATGCCTCGTGCCATCCTGCAGCTCCGTAACATAAAGCCGTGGGGCAGCAGCCAGTCGCTGGAACTTTTTTTACAGACAGCCCCCAAGGCTTGCATTTACTATTAGTAGTATCAAGTTACTGCATGTGAGCAACCGCCAGTCCCAGAAGCGCATTTGAGCACACGTTCATCCTCGGTGGCCCGGACATGCTTGGTATGCCGCGTCTGCCGCAGATTCTCCGAGCCAGCGAACCTAAGGTAATGCACGCACTCTTGCGTCTGCACAACGCACATGTACCGGTACACGCGGTCGAGCGCTAAAGAGCCCCATCACCGACGCGCTGAAGACGCAAGTGATGCCCTGCTGTCAGTGCTGTCAGTGGCCCAGGCGGTCCAATTGGTGCTGCTTTAGCGGACGGTAGCGCCCAGCCAGTTTAACGTTTCGGTACCTGTACTGTAGCCCACCGGATTTTAGCCTCCGATTCCTTCCACTAGGCTTCCTTGGTCCTTCTCCAGCCCGTGATTCACCACAGCAAAAAAGGAAAAAGAAAAAAGAAAAAACCTAAGAAAAATAATAATCCGCTTTGCTGACAACTCTGCCCCCACTTGGAATCTCTGCCTGATTCAAAATCCCAGCAGCCTCTCGACATTTCTTCTTCTTCTTCCCTTTTCCCCCTCATCACAACTCGTCGTCTCTCTAGAGATTGCATCTGTCAGATTCCTCGAGCATCTTGTCTCGCCCGCTATCCAGCCATCTGCCAGGCCTGCTGACTGTCTTGCCGGTCGCAGCGCACTTTTCCCCCCCAATCTTTGTTTTTATCCTCGCCTCCACAGCTACCAGCACACACAAAAAAATATCAAAAGTCGAACAGACAGAGAACTCCAATTTTCGTCTTTTCTGCTCTTCTGGCCAATCTCCTAGGTTGTCTGTCCACCAGCATTCTGCCCACTTAGCAGCTCATTGCCGGTACATTGTTGTTTATGTATCAGCACGATTCCGCCTCCGTATCCAGACGTTTCTTCACGCTGCAGTTATTTCGCATACCGCGGAAACCTAGCAGTCCCGATATTAGATCTGACGGTTGATATTCCCCTCGATTTCCGATCCGAGTTCATGCCTGTCCCACTGCAATCGCGAATCTGTCCGGTCCGCCCTATGTCCAGTACGCATAACTGTTGAGTTGTTCAGCTTCCCTTTGGTCCTCGACACGCCCGCTCTATCCGGCGCCAATATACCGTCTCGAGCCTCTTGATGCATATACCTTCGTCCCAGGCATAATCCCAGCCCTCGTCCATTCAATCCCCATAGACAAACCTCAAGCATCCCACTTTGCCACCCTTTAACAACCGTCACCATGGCTCTCGTCAACGTTCGTCGCGATGTCAGCGATGCCTTCTACCGCTACAAGATGGAGCGCCTCCAGACCAAGATTGAAGGCAAGGGTAACGGTATCAAGACCGTTGTCGTCAACTTGTCCAGCGTCGCCCAGTCTCTTGCCCGCCCCGGTTCTTATGTCATCAAGTACTTTGGTTTCGAGCTGGGAGCTCAGACCAACATCGACCCCAAGGACGACCGTTGGATCATCAACGGCGCCCACGATGCCGCAAAGCTGCAGGACCACCTCGATGGCTTCATCAACAAGTTTGTTCTCTGCAAAAAGTGCAAGAACCCTGAGACCGACGTCGTCATCAAAGACGATCACATCGTGCTCGACTGCAAGGCCTGTGGTCAACGCACCGACGTTGACCTCCGCCTGAAGCTTAGTGGATTCATCCTCAAGAACCAGCCCAAGAAGGGAAAGAAGGACAAGGCTGAGCGCCGTGCCGCCAAGAAGGCAAAGCAGAACGGCCATGCCAAGGAGAACGGCCAGGGCAGTGGCGAAGATGGCTCCGAGAATGGCTCCAACGAGGCCGCCGAGAACGGCGACGTCAGCGATGACGAGTTCTACAAGGTGCAGGCCGAGGCAATCACTGCCGCTACCAGCGCCGAAGTCGAGGTTAAGGACGACGAATGGGCTGTCGACATGAGCGCCGAGGCCGTCAAGGCCCGCCAGGCACAGCTCCCCGGCGAGCTCAAGCAGAAGCTCAACATTGGCGACGACGAGGATGAGGACGGCGAGGGCGGTGGCAACACCGTCTACGACGAACTCGGCAACTGGATTGCCGAGCAGGCTGAAGAGAAGGGCGGCATCGACAAGGTCGATTCCATCAACATCTATGTCAAGGCCAAGGAGCTTGGTATCGAGGCCAAGCACCGAACTGTCCTGGTTCTGGTGCAGACCGTCTTCGACAAGAACATTGTGGCCCAGATTCCCAAGCGTGCCAGCATGCTCAAGCAGGTGAGTTTTACACACACACACCAGCATTTTGTTTTCACTCTCTTCTAGTTACTCAATACAGTTTACTAATAACGCCTCTTTTTCTAGTTTGTCACTTCTGAGAAGCATGAAAAGGCCCTGCTTGGTGGTACCGAGCGCCTGATTGGCGGCCTCAGCAAAGAGAACCCTGATGTGCTCCAGCAGGTCGTCAAGATCCTGCAGCTGTACTACCACCACGACCTCATCACCGAGGAGGTCGTCGTCCCCTGGGGCTCCAAGGCCAGCAAGAAGTACGTCGACGTCTCTACCTCTCGCAAGGTCCGCAAGGCTGCCGAGCCCTTTATCAAGTGGCTCCAGGAGGCTTCTGAGGAGGAATCCTCGGAAGAGGACGAGTAAAATCGCCCTCCTTTTCACTTGGCAGACACGTCTCATGTTTGTCCTTTACCATCACGTACTAGATTGAAACTTGTGATGGGAAGGAAAAGCTGCCAAGGAAATGGCACAGAGAAATTGGGATTAATCTTATCAAAGACTCTGTTGCCTCATGATTTCACATTTGTATCGGGCTTGTGTAACAACCGGACTTTGTGTATTTAGCTAGATTGTTTATTAATCGCAAAGTGCCCAATTCCACTCTTGACACAAGAACTCTCGTCGTGCCTTTGTCTGTCTTATATGATAGTAATCTTATGTATCCCAATTTGACGCCCTTGGGTATTAGACCCGCTCTGTAGCATTTGAAACATACAGCCATTTAACGCAAAAAAAAAAAAAAAAGAAGAAGCTCCCTTTTAAATCCTAATCCCGCCATCATCGTACATGTGTCCATTATGCATACCCTTTCTCCCTTCAAGCCTCTTCTTCGCCATTTGCAGATGGGGCATCAGCCATGTTCGCATCGCCGTTGGTTTCAGCATCGGCTTCTCCCTTGAAAATGAACTCGCTAATACTAGCTGCAGTCTTTTCGACATTGCCCTCATCTACAATGACAGTGTCGAAGAGGTCTTTGGTCTTTTCTTCATCGATGTCTTCGGAGGAAGATTTGATGAAGATGTATCGTGCTGAAAAGTCCATGTCTTTGGCGAATTGTGCGGCCTAGTATTAAAAACAAAAGAGTTAGCGATAAGTTATAAAACATGAAAAAAAAAGGGGGGATGTATGTGTACATACCTCGAGATCAAGCTCAACAATGGGAATTTTGCCCGTGTCGACGACGGCGTCCACGGCCTTTGTGCTGGTGCCATAGTCTACGCCGTCACGAGTGCCATACTCGATGAGCCTATCGCCGTCTCGGAGCTGATTGAACTCTTGGGCCTTGACGAAATGGAACGTCTTGCCGTTAACTTCGTCCTCGGCGGGCTCGCGCACGGCGTGTCGCACGACAGGAGCAAAGACGCCCTTGTGCTCGCTCATGAGCTTCTCCCTCAGGGCTGATGTTGCGACGCCGGAGGATGCAGATAGGATGATCGGGTCGCGATTACTGGGCATGTCTTCCTCGCTCGCTGTCGGCTCAGCATCTTCCTCATCCTCGTCCCCTTCAACGTCGTCTTCGAAAATGATGTTAATCTTCTTGGGGTCGTCAATCTTGTCAAAAGACGCCAGCTTAAACCGTGACGCTATCCGAAGGGCTCTCCAGCTTTTGCTCGCCTTGCCCGCAACAGCCGCGGCCTTGGTCTCATTGTTCGTCGGCATGTCAATCTCAAAGTCGTCATCCGCGATTTTGCTCTTGAACCCATCAAGTTCAGGCAACTGATAGCGTTCCGCAGACTTTAGTTCTTCCATCGCCGAGCCTTCGTCTTCGTTTGCCAAAAAGTCGAGCGGCACGGCATTCAACGGGTTTGGTCTCAGGCGCTTGTTCGTCGCCATCTTCTGCGCAGCGTCCTTTGACTCGACGAAGCTCGCAGCTGACACCGGGTCGCGCTGGATGGGTGGACAACTGGCCATCTTCCAAAAGACCCAGTTCTTGTCCCTAGCCAGCACTGTTTCTACCATGCGAAAAAAGTATGGCCCGTCACTTCCTTGCTTGAGATAATCTGATATTACCTTTTTCATGTCGGTAGCCCACTTCGTCTAAAAGGAGGGTCAGTATATGGGCAAGAGAGATTACATCGGATAAAGTTCTTACATTCTCCTCGTTGAGCTGATCTGGATAAATGACCGACTTGTTGGATACGTTGATGTTGGTTCGCTTCTCCCTTTCCTCCTTTGACAGCGATAAGAGAAAATCTGTGATGATGAGAGCCTGCACCAGAACGTGCCGTCGAAAGGAGAGGTCGCTGATCTGCATGTGTCTGACTGTTAGATATTGTCGAGTAGATGCAAATGTAAAACCGAGATACTTGCCTCAAGCTGGAACAAGTCCTTGCTGGTAAGATACTTGGGGTTGAACGCCTCCGGAAGTGTCTCGGTTCCGTCATCGTCCCTCTTCCGCTTTAATGTCCGCTTAAGATTCTCCATCGACTTTGAGGAATATATGCTGTCTTCATGGATAGCCTGGAACGCGCTGATTGTGGATTCCAAGCTGCTCTTGAATTTTGTAAAATGTCCAGCATCAAACAGTCTCAAGGGCTGGCTGAAGCTCTCTTGTAAAGACCAAAACAAAGGGTAGAGCGTATCGGGATCGAGGGCTTTGCTTGAATCCTGCGCGCCATTCTTTGCGCCGGTCTTGACGTCGCTTTGCTCCCTTGGAGTATCATTGGTATCGACTTCCATTTTACTGTCGTCAGCTTCTGCTGTCTCAAATACTGTCACGTTCTCAACGTGGTATTCTCCTCGAAGGTTGACAGAGCTCCTGTCTCCCAGAGGGAAACTCTGAAACATAAAGATGAATACTCTTCCACAAAAAGCCGTATCCTCAGCGCGTGAGAGTCTCCGCAGCAACTCATTACAGCTTCGGAGAATAACAAGATTCTTCTGCTTGAAATGCTTGGCCGTGATGCGCTCTCGTCTTGACTCGAGATAATCGAATATTTTGCGACATCCCGCAATCGTCTGACTGTCGAGGAGCTCTTCCACAAGCCAGAACAGCAGCGCGGGGTCACATTGGCCATCGTCGGAGAGTATTGAAAGAATATCCAGCAGGTTCCACATCTTCACAAACTCTGGGCTATCAATTGAAGTTGTCGCCTTCATGGATTAGTGTTGGACGTCTGGGGCGGACAAAGGTTGCTCTCGGCTTACGATTAACTTGCTGAAGAAATCGCGAGCCGCTGTTTCTACAAGGGCAAACTGCCGTGATCTAAGTGTGTCTGGAGGCGCATTGTTCTCTGTGCTGCCCGCGCTCTTGGGGCGGGTGAGCGAAGAAGAAACTCGGTCGTGGATGTTGGCAAAGTCGGATTTCGCGAGAGCAGGCTCGATGGTTGTCGTTTGCTTTGCCGCTGAGGCTTCGTCCAGAAGCTCTGTGAGGAGCCGTCCGAATGCGCCCACGGCTTCGACGCCTGGGTTCTCTATATCGAGAGCTGGCATGATGAAAGCAGCCGCGCAAGAGGCACAAGATGGCCGTCAAGCTAGGTTGGAGCTCGTCACGGATGGCTAGGTTGCCCAGCAGAGATATTTTGAATGCAGCGAAGCCGAGATTAATCGAAATGAGGGAACATGAAATAGACGTAAGTAGATTCGGCAGAGGCGATATTAGGGGGGCGAGCGCGTTGCCCAGCAAAAGAAACGCTATAGAGCACTGATGATGACAAGAGAAAGTCGTCGCGAAAGGCTCCAGGATAAGATGCGAGATGGGAAGGCTGAAGACCGCTGATGGCCCCCGTAGTTCCAGGCCACTGCAGGTACAAGCAACTGCCGCGGTGGCTGCGCTGGCACACAGGTACTAGCCGCGAAAAGATACCTGTGCCGCTACTGCTCAGCGGGCCCGCAGTGCGCAAGGCTGAAATTTTATGCACAGGGACCAGTAATTCCATGTCCGTCTGCCAGGCGTGGACTCTCAACTTGGCTGCGCTTTGTATGACCTCGCCGTCCCGTCTCAAGCTTCACCAAAGCTCAAGCTCAAGCACGAGCTTGTCCTGCAAACGCCGGTCGATCCATCGAATCTTTTCCAGCCCATGACGCGACACTCTCGCAATGCCTAACGCGAAGCGATCCAAAAGCTCTGGCGGGCGAGCTGCGGCCACACGCGAGCCGCCAAAAGATACGACAGACGGCCGCCCGACGCCAGCAGAGGTGGAGGAGCAGGAGCATCGCTTTGTACAGGTTGCTCGGCAGCATTGGTTGAAACCCGGCAAGAAGACGGCAAAGGTCAAGGTCAAGAACGACGTCATCAAGCAGGGCATCTGGGACGTTCTGGAGCAGGATGGCTTCTCGTATAAGCTGCTGCTGCTGTTGGAGAGTCTGCAGACGCTGGAGAGGTATGAATGTCTTCGAATTCTATGGGACTTGGCGTGAGAAACAAATTCTAACGCGGTGGAATAGCTATCTGTGGCCAGGATATTCTGAGCAAGCGTCCAACTACCACGTCCTGATACTGGCGTTGATATGCAACGTCAAGAGACGGGAGCACCTCGAAACATGGAGTAAGTTTTGGCAACATTGGTCCCCCTCTGCTATATCAGAAAAGAAGCTTACGGTCAAATCTAGAAATCTTTGAAGAGAGGCCCGACGACTTCTCGTCCCTCTTCCGCCGCATCCTATCCATGACCCTCGACAGAACATTGTCGACGACGTTGCGAACACACCTCCTCTGCTTTCTCATCCACGCCTTCCAGAGTCTAGACTGTACCATTGTCAGGAAAGAATGCGCTCCTTTGGTGTCGATTGGCATCTGGCATAATCTGTCCAGTGAGAAGCGTCAAGAGGCCCAGCTTGACTCTTCGCCTCATCTCAGAAAGGCTTGGAGGGCTGCTCAGAAGCGATATGACGCCGCAGACGAAGCTACCAAGGCACGGCTGAGGTTTGAGCGTTCATGGCTTTACACCCTTATCCTTGATTTTATTAATCAGCTATACAGCGAAAGCAGTAAATCAGGTATGTCAACGGGCAGGTGAAGTACTCATGTCTACCCATGCTAATCTATTTCTATAGACCAGACGCTTCTCTACTGCGAACGATTTACCGAATTCATATCTGACTTACAAAGCCAATTGCCCACGCGGCGTTACGTCAATGCCTTGGTCCAAGATTTACATCTCACTCCTCTGATGAGACTGTCTCCGCTCTACAACGATGCCGGCAGCGCTCTGCTTCGTGACCTCCACGCACTGCTCTCTCACTACACATTCTTCGCCATTGATGACCAGAGTGGCATCCAACTCACCCGAACAGAGGCCTTTGACCGTCATTGCGCATTGCTAGGCAAGCTTCAGCGGATTGCTCTCAAGCATTTCAAGGACAAACTCACCATCTTGGCCTTGTCAAACTACGGGTCCATTGACAAGCGAGAAGAATTATTATCACATCTTGATCCCCTCACCGACGATGAGCTGCTCGACTTGGTGAATCTTTTGGATCTCAGATCTGCATATCCCGAAAGCCTCAACTTGACCATTGACCGCAAATTCCTCGTCGAATTCCTCCTTACTACCTTTGAACGGAAGAAGACCTTCCAGGAGTCTGCCCGGAGAATAAGTATAGTCCCGACCGAAGATACCTTGTTTGACGACAACTTTCAACGGGCGGATTCTTACGATGGCTCACATCCCCTGGCCCTTCCGAAGCTCAATCTGCAGTATCTCTCGGTTGGTGATTTTGTTTGGAGGGCACTGGTGTTATACCGCTGTGAATCGTTTTACGGAATCCGCAAAGACATAGAGGCTGCGCTGCGTCGTCTTCGCCCAGAAGTCAGGCGGCCCGGCGAAACTCATTTTGCAGGCTTTTCGAAAATGGCCATGCCCATTGCCAAACCAACAATACTGGAAGTCGTCCCCGCTCTCGTTGGAGATGATAAGCCGTCCCTGGTCAAAGCCGAAGTGACTTTCGATGCTCGGCGCCTAGGAGATGGTGTGCGCAGGGAATGGGACACTCTTCGACCTGGGGATGTCGTCTTTTTGTTAGCGATCCATCCCTCCCCTTCAGCCGGTCAAGCTGCCGCAAATGGTAACAAACCGGCCCAGTCAGAGGCCGAAAAGGCTGGCGTCTTGACGGTGAGATCTGCTGAAGTAGTTCATATCACCGATGACAGAGGCCGCCACGCAAGGGAAGGGGGTGAGCGCCTCAACCAGAGACGACGTATCCAGTTGAAGCTGGACTCAGCAACTTACGCACACGATGCTGAGCAAGCGGCAGCCGGCAAGCCTGACGTATATGCAGGCATTAACCTGCTTCTCCGACGCAATAAAAGAGAAAACAACTTCAAGCCGGTTCTGGAAGCCATTCGTACTCTCGTCCTGTCGGAAATGCCACTGCCTACATGGCTTCATGAAGTATTCCTAGGATATGGTGACCCAGCCGGCGCACATTACAAGAATCTGCCCAACAGGCTCAAGACGATTGACTACAGGGATACCTTTTTAGGCTGGCAGCATCTGGTCGAAAGCTTACCTGGCAAGACGGTCGAACCTGACGATAACGTTACGGGAAGCTTTGGGCCTCCGTACGTTCTTGAAGCCGTCGATAAAACAGAGGAGCCCCAGGGCGGGAAGCCATCCAAGAAACGGCGGCGCGATGAACCAGCACTGCTGTCGGAAGTGGAAACTCTCAAGGTTTCTACTTACTTGCCTCCTAATAATGGGCCTTACCCCATTGACGCACCCAAGCAGAACACAGTACGATTTACCCCGGCTCAAATCGAGGCCATCATGTCTGGATCTCAACCCGGGTTGACTGTGGTTGTTGGACCTCCGGGCACAGGCAAGACAGACGTTGCCACACAAATCATAAACAACATCTATCACAACTTTCCGAACCAAAAGACACTACTCATTGCCCACAGCAACCAAGCTCTTAACCAGCTCTTTGCCAAAATCATTGCACTGGACATCGATGAGAGACATTTGTTGCGTCTTGGTCATGGTGAAGAGGATCTGGACACTGAAGGCAGCTTCAGCAAGTACGGTCGTGTTGAGTCGTTTTTGGACAACCGAGACAGGTTTCTGTATGAAGTGAAGAAGCTCGCAGCGAGCTTGGGGGCTCCAGGAGCGCACGAGAACTCGGCCGAAACCGCAGGCTACTTCAATGCCGCCTACGTTGAGCCAGCTTGGGCCAAGTTTCTTCTGGTAGCGGAATCTGGTGCATCCACTGCTTCTGACATTGTGCAAAACTTTCCCTTTCACTCTTACTTTTCGGACGCTCCTCAGCCCCTGTTCCCGCAGGAAGCAGACCGAGCACAAGTCTTAGGCATTGCTCAGGGCTGTTACCGCCATATTAGCAAAATCTTTTCCGAGTTGGCAGACATTAGGCCCTTTGAGATTCTCCGCCGTGAGAAGGATAAGGCCAATTATCTCCTCACCAACGAAGCCCGGATTATTGCAATGACGACGACGCACGCAGCAATCAGGAGGGGTGAGATTGCGGCCCTTGGATTCCACTACGACAACGTCATCATGGAAGAAGCGGCTCAAATCACCGAGATCGAAACATTCATTCCTCTTGCCATGCAAAAGCCTGTCGACGGCGAGTTGCCGCTACAGCGAATCGTTCTATGCGGTGACCACTTCCAAAACTCACCGGTTATCCAGAGTTTAGCTTTCCGGCACTATGCCAACCTGGAGCAGTCATTGTTCTCGCGACTTGTTCGACTAGGCGTGCCGACGGTTACTTTGGATCAGCAAGGCCGTGCCCGGCCATCCATCGCCAAGCTGTACGAGTGGCGTTATCCTAAGCTCGACAATCTCCCCGACGTCCAGACCAACCCAGAGTTCTTGCGGGCGAATGCTGGCTTCAAGTACGACTTTCAGTTCATCAATGTTCCCAATTATAAGGGCCGTGGCGAAGCTGAACCGACACCGCACTTTATTCAAAACCTTGGCGAAGCGGAGTATGCGGTGGCCATCTATCAGTATATGCGACTTCTCGGATATCCTGCAGACAAAATCACCATACTCACAACATACGCTGGTCAACGGGCTCTGGTAAAGGATGTGCTTTCCCATCGATGCGCAAACCCCATTTTTGGTCTCCCGAAGGCTGTTGCTACAGTCGACAAATACCAGGGAGAGCAAAATGACTGTAAGTTGCTACCTCTCGATTAAACATTCGAAGAACTAGACACTAATAATCGCGTTTTTAGACATCATTCTTTCTCTGACTCGCACATCGCGAGTGGGCTATCTTCGCGACGTCCGTCGTATGACTGTGGCCTTTTCTCGAGCGAGACTAGGACTCTACGTCCTCGGACGCCGAGAAGTGTTTGAAGCCTGCCCCGAGCTTCGACCAGCGTTTGATGTGCTTTTACAGCGTCCAGACAAACTCATGTTGGTGACGGGAGAGTTGTTTCCAACTGAGCGGCAAAGCACGGACGAGGACGGTCCTGTGGAAGGAGAAGTAGTCATGGAGGGCGTCGAGCATATAGGGCAGTATGTGTTTGAGATGACGAATACAAGGATACAGCAGCTGCAAGCAGAGCAGGGCGTGCTGATGGACTCTACGATTGATGAGGCGGAGGAAGATGGGCAGGAGGGTTATTACGATGAGGAGGATGAAAAGACGCTGGATCCGGATATTCTTGAGGTCCGAGAGGGTGAGGCGAACTAGGAGTCGCGTTTCCGAAGGGCATAGAAAATGAAATGACATATATCGAGAGAAGAAAGAAAAACAAGGGATTAATTGAGGATGGGGTGTGGTGTTTAAGGGGGGGTTATGTATCGAGAATATGAAATTGCACATTTTGTTTGGAGGGAACATGTTTTTGCTATCTTTCCCTTTCTTTTTCTTTTTTTTAGACTATGGCAAAATGATGGATGATTTCTGATGCGACGGTTGTAGGTTGGAGAAGATGAGCATGTGATTTGATATGATTGCGTGAGGGATGAGATGAAGTGCGTCACTTGAAGCGGGTGATCTGCGACCTGCAGATTGTCTGGGTGCAACGCTGTAAGATCGATTATTGGTATCATCATTTTCTTTGCGGTGGTGGCTTGCGTTCTTCTGTATCTTTTGGGCTTCTTGCGTTTTCTTAGATAGGTACTTATGTACATCGCCCTATAGGAATGGAAGTGAGGCTTTGGTTTTGGTATGGATAGTAGTTGATATTGCTGGTGGTGGTTGAAGTCGAAGCTTACCCGGGAGTAAATAATTTGTATAGCGTTTTGGATGGAAAAGAACCCGGCACTTCGGAATTACTATTTGTCTCGGCGAAAAGGATGTCGAGGATCCCGAATTGTCATCAGCTGATGGGCGGGCGGCCTCAGGTTACTTTCCAACTGATTTGTACTACCGAGACTGGGATGGGGGATTGGCAAACTGATAGTGGTATAAAGGTCCATGGCGGGTGATGGTATTTTTCATTTATTGTACGTTTGATAGGTAAGGCACTGTAGAGAACAGTTGCTGGGACTTCTAGTAGATGTGCACTGTAATTATTCCGTCCTTTTAGTTCTGCTTATGTTCAATTCTTTCTTCTATATCCTATGGTGGCAGCTATATTCAACAGTACCGCCTCCTGAACAATGCTGTAAACAATATTATTTGATATCACCAACTACAGACAGTGCCCTAAAAGAGGGGTTTCGCACATGGCTCGCCAAAAACAAAGAGTTCTAGTGATGTTGAGCGCTGAGGGAAGAATTGGAAACTTTTTTTTTTTGAGCCATATACACACACCCCAGGGTACGCAGACCAAAATAGTTTCTTCCCTCTTTTTGCGTTTGCATGTGGTGAAATGAAATGGCCCGTTTAGCGGGCTGCTAATCAAGGCGCTTATTACGGGCGATGGCAGTGATTGGGCTGCTTTGGTGCTTTGGGCGGTGGTTTTTGATGGACTTCGCACGTTTTGAATGTCTGAATGTCACCTTTCATTTCGCTGGACGGGGCAGTAGATTTCAACCCTATATTTGTCTGTGAGGATGCTGTTCATATCTGTATTATATTGCAGACAAAGAAGATGTACTATCTACAAAAAGATGCTTTGTACTTTACCCACCGGTAGTATTGGGATGCTCTATTCTAGTACAGAGTAAGATATAATCCGTCAGCAAACCCGCCCGTAGCCATTGTTCCCCCCTCTGCTGTTTTCTTTTTCTTTTTTGCTGGGCCTGGTGGAGATCTCAGAAAGCTGAAAAAAGGAACGGAAAAACAAAACAAATTGTGGCGTAGTACAAAGAAGAGGTACGTACCAATGGGCCGGAATGGCGGGAACCAAGTTGGAACTTGCAGCAGCAGAATTGCCGTCTCAGCTCGAACCAGGTACCAAGTACCCAGTACTGCAGCAGTGCAGCTCATCAGCCACTCCAACCTCAAAACTCAATGTCTGCTTTGTCGAAGATATTATATGCCCCTTTCATACTAAGAAGCTTCATTCTACGGACACAAAGATGTTGATACAAATATAGAATCATGGAATAATAAAGAGCACAACTACACACAGTACAAAGGGGCCCTGAAAATGGCATTGGGCGGCATGTCGAGACAAACGCCGTTGCTCGCACACCGCTCACGGCAGAGTAGTCTGGGAGTCTCCCTTGAGCTGACTGCATGATACAGCACTGTTCATGGAACATGAAACTGCAGCATGCATTTTTATTTATGCATCTTCAGACCCGGTTTCAATGCTCTCCCCAGAGCCGTGTGCGGTGGCTTTGTTGTTGACGTGGCCCAGCTACTGTACAAGAGCCCGGAGTATAAACCGCGCTTTGTTAACGCCGACAACGCCATTTGGAAATAAGGGTAGAAACCCCGGCAGCTCTGTGGAAAGCTTCTAAAGTGGAATGACTAAAATTAAAACAATGTAGGGCACTTCCAAACAATCTATCCCCAAGGTAGTCCTGCGCAAAGGATTTGTCGATGAGTCAGTGCCCAACAGCGAATGTCACATGTGATTCTCTGTCTCAAAGACGGGGATTCTGGGGAAGGCTTCCTCCGCAGGCATCAACGCCACCTGAATGGGCTGTGCTAAGGGGAGACATGTTGCAATGATTCAATGAGATGATTGTTTCCCATGGCCTTCGAGAGCTTGTTAAAGACAAGAACTTGGGATGTTTCTACGAGATGTATTCTGGACTTTGGCGGCGCAAAGTCGTAGGGTTGAGAGATGAAGTTAAAGTCACGTGCTGATAGCATCAAGTAAGCCCACGTCTTGTCGTTGACGATCCATTCCCTGCGATTTGCCCAGCAAGTAGATCATCATACTTTTTCATGTGTTGAGCAATTTGAATGCATAATTTCTAGATGATTGAACCGGTAGAACACGAGCGAGGACTGTTAGATATGTGCTGTGTGGTCCTGGAAATAAGAGGCAAAGCTGCCTTAGTCTCCGGTATATCCCCAAGCCATCAAAAATGACATGGATGACAGGATCGACGTAATGCCACCATGAACTACCTCGTAGTAGCTAAATGGCATTTGCGAACCCTGTTTGGCAATGAGTAATGGTTCAAAAGAGAGTGCGTCACCACGACGAGCAATGAACAAGAGTTTGTTTCCGCCTTGTTTTAGGTTAGGCAGAGTTACCTAATACACTTTTGGCCGTGGGGAGATTCCGAGATGCTGGCGGCGCAGAGTTTCCGTGATGCGGACAAAGTTCAGTTTGTTTGTCTGCTATCTATAGTACAGTATGTGTAAAGGAGAGTTCATTGTTTGCCCTGCCAACCAGTGGCGGCCAGAAGCAGTTTTGTTTTCATATCAAGAGCAGCCAGCCCGATGCATTTCCTTCCTCATTCACACAGAATCTCTTGCAGTCAAACATCAAAATCATACCCAGACACAAACACGCTCTCATATTTCTTCTTCTCTGGTATTACCAAGTCAGATACCAGAACATCACCCGCTATCATTACATGGTACCGTCTAGGTACTTGACACGCCCGCAAACCGCCCGCCAGACGACAAGTACCCGGAGCTTCCCGCTCAACCCCTCCAAACCAGAAAAAAACCCCAAGCGGCGTGCGTGCAGCAGGGAAAGAAAGTCCCAAGTTCCCTAGCGCCACACCCCTCCTCTTAGTGGCCACTGCCCCTTCCGCCCACATCCATATCCTAATTCCTGCTGCCCAAAATTTTCTTAGAAAACCTCCTCTCCAACCCTCACCACTCCAGAATCATCCAGTGGCCGGTGAAATCTCCCTTCTCACCTGGTCCTTTTCCTCATAGCATTGAGCGTCTTCTGCAGCTTCGGTAACAGAAGATCGATTTCATTGCTCTCCTTTTTCTTCGGACGCCGCGCGGGATCGTAGCCAGCCAGAGCCTACGGTCGTTTCCCCCACCCGGTCGCTTTCTTTGTCGCTCTCCGTCTCGACCACAGGCTCGCCTCCCGGTCGAACGAACGAACGAAGCAATATCCTCTCTTGGGCTGTGTTCTTGATTTACTTCGAGAACAGTCCTTTTTTTCAGAGAGCTTATCTCTCAGGGATCGTCTCAACGAGATCTGCGGAAAACTCGTCCCGGCTTTCGTTTTTTTTTTTTTTTTTTGCCCTCACTTTTGGCCCCGCCACCAGACCAAAAAAAAAAAATCAAAAATCAAAACACCAACCAATCCTTCGTTTTCCGCATCGCGAATCGCCTCTCCCCATATGACGTCGCCTGCGAACCAGCAGACTCCGATCCCGGCGACCACCACCAACGCTCCTACGGCAACTTCATATGCCTCCGCAGCAGGTGCGCCAAAGAAGTCCGCTCAGGCGCCTGTAGTTGCGCCCACCTCCAACGCCCCCCTGGTGGTTGGCTCCTCTGCCCAGCCGGCACAGAATGCCAAGGCGGCCTCATCGCCTTCTCCAGTAAACGGCAAACAGGCCGTTCCTCCCGCAGTCCCGGCCGTCGCCCGCGGCTCTTTCAACGGCTCCGGCCCCGATCACCTTCGAAAAGGCTCCGTCACCATGGCTGCCAACGGCCCTAGCGGCTACGTCGCCAATGGTGGCTCTATTGGCGGTGCCAAGTCTGGAATCCAGTTTGGCTACGACTCGCCCGCCATGGGACACAGCACTCCTCACGTCGGCCACTCTGCTCCCATCCCGGTCCCCGATGCGAACAACAACCACCGAGTGCCCTCCCCCGCCCACTCTCCTGCTCCTATCCCGCAGCCCTCTGCTAGCGGTGGCCGACCTCCGTCTAGCCTGCAGCAGCCAACGAACCAAATGACCTTTGGTAGCCTTGGTAGCGACGGTGATGTAAGCTCTAACCCTCAACTCTTAGTCCTCCAGCTCGATCACAACAACTAACCTGACAATGCTTCTAGCGCCATATGAGACAAGGCTCTGTGCCTCCCAACTCGACCCTGGGAAATCAGGGCACACACTTCCGCCGCGAGTCGAGCCATTCCGTCCAGAGCGACAGCAGCCGTGGCAACTTTGGCCCTCAGAACAACCGACCGAACAGAGGCTCCTTCAACCCCCATGCCACTCAGTTCAACAACCAGATGGGATTCCCTCCCAACAACCAGTTCCGACCTCCGGGCCAAAACCGCGGCATGCCTCCTCCTTTCCAGCCCGGCATGACTCGACCCTACCCGAACTCGCCTCAACCTGCCCGGAGCCCTGCTCTCGCAACCCTCAACCCTTCGCTCCCTGGCACGCCGAACATGCCCCCCGCGACGATGCAGCCCAACATGGCCATGCAGAATCCCCCCGCATACCACTATCCGCCACCGATGGCAGCTCCTCATCAGCAACAAGTACAGTACCCCTTTCCTGCAGTAGCAACCAAAATGAATTTAAAGCCCAGTTTCAAAAAGACAAAAGGCCGTCGTGAGCGCGACGGGCCTCTTCAAACGGGACGCCCCTTGAATCCCGCGCGCGAGCCATGTACCAGCGATGTTTTGCAGCAGCCGCAACAGCAACCGCAACAGCAGCAGCAGCAGAGTCAACATCGTATGGTTGGCAGTGGCCAGCGTGCAGATACAATGTGGCGTCACGAAAAGAACAACATGCGTCCGGTTTCTAGTGGAATTCCAAAGGACTGCCCTCCTCCCTCTGTCCCCCTTGTCAACCCCCCAAGCCATCCAGCTTCGCTTGACCTTTCTCCTGAAAACGGAGGATTTGAACTCTGGCTAACATGGAAGAATCAGACTTTCGGTTTCCCCCCGCAGCAGTTTGGCCAGCCCATGCCGTACTACCCCGGCGGGATGCCATACATGGCTCCTCAGCCCAACACTCAAGCTTACAACCAGCAGTTTGCCCCCCCTACTTACCACCAGCAGAGCCACAGCATGTCACGATCGCCCTCGCAGCCTGAGCGACCGGTTAGCGCCAGCCAGCCTAGCCAGCCCGCCATTGTCTCATCAAACCCCGGAGCCCTGAACTCTCAGCCAAAGCCCAGCAGCTTTATCAAGCCCAGGAAGAGTGCCGCGGTTCAAATTAAGAATCTTGCTGGCGAGGTTGTCGACACTTCAACTTTCAAGCAGCCAGCTTCTCCCGTGCCCAGCACTCATCAGACCAAGACTCCTCCCGTCGTCGCGACATCCACTCCTCCCCAGCAGAAGCTCGACACGCCCACTCACACCCGTACAGACAGCCAATCGCCGTCAAAGACAGCTAAGGAGATCCAGGACGAGTTGAAGGCCAAGATCCAGGCTGAGATCAAAGCCGCTGCTGCTAAGGCCGCCGCCGGTAATGATACCAAGCCCAAGGAAGAGGAGAAGAAGGAAGTGGTAGAGGAGCCAAAGGCCGAAGTCAAGCCAGAGGTCAAGCCAGAGGTCAAGCCAGAGGTCAAGCCAGAGGTCAAGCCAGAGGTCAAGCCAGAGGTCAAGGCCCAGCCCGAGGCAGCACCCGAAGTCAAGCCCGAGGAGAAGAAGGTAGAGCCTGCCGAAACCAAGGTGGAGGCTAAGCCTGAGGTTAAGCCTGAGCCTCAACCGGAGGCTCCCGCCAAGGTCGAGACGCCAGCCCCTGAGAAGCCTGCCGAGGCTGCCAAGACTGAGGAGGCCCCGAAAGCAGAGGAGCCGGCCAAGACTGCCGAGGAGACTGCTGATGAAGAGCTTGAGCGAATCATCCGGGAGATGGAGGAAGCGGACGCCAAGCGTGAGGCAGAGGAAGAAGAGCGCCGCAAGAAGAGGGATGCTGAGAAGGCCGCACAAAAGGCCGCTGAGGAAGCAAACAAAAAGACCAATGCCGAAGAAGCAGACCGCAAGCTGCGCGAGCAGGAACGCGAAATGGAGAGACTCGAAGAAGAGAAGGAGAAGCGACGAGAAGCCGCCGAATCCTCTGGAGGAAAGTCTCTCTCCGTTGCTGAAGCCCTTGCTCAGATGCGTACTGGTGGTGATGACCAGGGCAAGAAGGACGAGTCTGCTGAGTCTGTTGCTGATAAGCTCGCCGACATGAGCATTGGCGACAAGTCTGCCGACGCTGCCGGCCAAAAGGAAAAGCGAGTCGCCAAGCCCGCCGCTCTCAACCTGGCCCCTATCAAGACCAGCGCCGTGGAGCCACCTCAGCCCAGCGCTGCTCTTCAATCTCTGAAGTCGGCTCGTTTCCTCCAGGTTATGGATCAGGACATTTACCCCGAGGGTATCAAGTCTCCTAACCCGTCCCTCAACGCCGCCGTTGCGAAGAAGGGCAAGACATTCAAGTACGACGCTGCCTTCTTGCTCCAGTTCCAGAAGGTCTTCACTGAGCAGCCTTCGCTTCAGTTCGGCCAGCAGATTAAGCAGCTGATTGGTGATGGTGATGGCAACCGATCTGCATCGCGAGGCCAGACCCCCAGCTCTGCCAGGCAAGGATCTCGTGGTGGAGGCGGTTTCCCCGGCGGCACGTTTGGCGTTCCCACTGGACGCACTCTGCCTCCAGGAACCACATCTGCCGACCGCATGGCTATTGCCAGTGGCACCCTGCCGCGGCCCCAGGTCAACCCAATGGCGTCCTTCCAGCGTCCCGGCGCTGCTTTCCCTGGATCCTCTTCCATGTCTCGCACTTCTTCCCAGAACATGCGCAACATGCCCAACTCCCCACGCCAGTCCAGCAGATCCACTCGTGGTAGCCGACGCAACGACAATGCTGCCAAGGAAGCCCAGGCTGCTAAGACCATGCCTCTTACTGCCGGCATGGAGGTCAAGCCCATTACCGTTTCGGCTACTGGCTGGAAGGCTTCCTCCCTTGGCAAGGCTCCTACCGCCGCTCCTGTGCCTGGCCCTGGCCAGCTCCTGGACCCTGAGACGGTTCAGCGAAAGGTCAAGGCTGCTCTCAACAAGATGACGCCAGAGAAGTTTGACCGCATTGCGGACCAGATCCTCGTCATTGCTTCACAGTCAAAGGATGAATCTGATGGACGCACGCTGCGCCAAGTCATCCAGCTCACCTTTGAGAAGGCCACCGACGAAGCTCACTGGGCTTCCATGTACGCCAAGTTCTGCAAGCGCATGCTTGAGACTATGAGCCCTGATATTCGCGATGAGAACATCAAGGACAAGAATGGAAACGTCGTCAGCGGTGGTAACCTCTTCCGCAAGTATCTCTTGAACCGTTGCCAGGAGGAATTCGAGCGTGGCTGGACGTCCAACCTGCCCGAGGCCCCCGAAGAAGACGACAAGAAAACTGCAGAGGCTGCTATGCTGTCTGATGAGTACTACGCCGCCGCCGCCGCCAAGCGACGAGGCCTTGGTCTCGTTCAGTTCATTGGAGAGCTGTTCAAGCTGGGCATGCTTACTGAGCGTATCATGCACGAGTGTGTACACAAGCTCGTCGATTATAAGGGAATTCCCGACGAGGCTGAGATCGAGTCACTTTGCAAGCTGCTTCGCACTATTGGTGCCAACCTCGACGAGACCGACAAGGGCCGTCCTATGATGGACATTTACTTCCAGCGTATTCAGGGAATGGCTGATCTACCCGAGCTACAGAGCCGTATGAGGTTCATGCTCATGGATGTCATTGATCTCCGAAGAGCCCGCTGGGTGTCCAAGGAGGCCAACAAGGGTCCCAAGACCTTGGACGAGGTTCGCGCGGAAGTGAGTTTCAACCCCCTTTTCTCCTTTCTCTCCTTTTCTACGGAAATACTAACCAAGATTAATTTAGGCCGAAGCTGCACAAGCCGCCAAGGCTCAGGAAGCGGCACGAACCACCCAGCGAGGTGGCCCTGGAGGCCGACCTCCTGTTGGCCGTGGAGATGCTCGAAACTTCTCTGGAAACTTCAGCCAGCCCGTCAGCAACCAAGTTGGCATGGACGACCTCAGACGGCTGAAGGGCTCATCTGTCAACCGAACCTCAAGCTCAAATGTCACCCTGGGCCCCGCATCAATGCTATCCTCTCGTAGCAACAGCGGACGCCGATTTGGACCAGGTGGCGCTCTTGGTCGTCCTGGCGATGACTCCAACAGCTCGTCCCGCGCTGGAACTCCTGGCCCAACAAGCTCTAATGCTTTCAGGTAAGCATTCCCACTCCAATTCTTCCCCTTGCAAACACCTCATACTGATACTCTTTTTTCTCTCTCCAGCTTGCTAGCCACTATGGATAATGACCACCCGGGCTCCCCTCCGTCTGCTGGACCCTCGCCTCTCATGTCAAAGGCAGTCCCTGCCAGCGACAAGAAGGACAATGAGTAAAAAGACCCATTTCTTTATTCTCGGTGTCTCTGCATTTTCGGGGGGAATAGACTCGGCGGGGTTGTGTTTTTTTCTTGCATTTACAAGGCTTTCATGCGACGTTTTCACTAAAAGTTTGAGCACGCATTTCACACGCGATACCTTTGCCCCATAGACCATTTGACCAATCGAGTGGACAGATGTGGCCTCCCTCAAAAGAAGAGGAGATAGGGGGCACTTTTTCTCTTTTTTATTTTACTATTTTCTACCGTCTTCCGGCCTAGGGATTCACCATGCCTTTTTATTCATGATTGTGTTTATACCTTCTTCTAATGTCCCCTTTGGTGTGCTCCAATTCTTAATGTTGAGTGGCTCGGAAACGAGAGAGAGAAAGCAAGGACACAGTTGATGTCCTCATCTCCCAGCATAAAAAGGGGTCATGCGTGGATATTATGGACGCAATGCCCCCTAGCTGTTTGTTTTGAGGCCAATCGGCGAGATGATAGAATGCCCGCACCTGAGACTTTGTGAAGGATGGGATTGAAAGCACAAATGGGATGCGTCGTGTTTGGAAGTTGACGAGGTTTTCAAGACGCTCATGGTTGACACAAAAGGCACAACTGGATGGATGGCTAATACTTTTGTTTGGCCAAACAAAATGACGATGTATTTATGAAGGAGTGTGTGCAAACAAAAGGGGGGTCGGAGGAGGATTAAGACAGATTCGGAACGGAATATGGTTGTGTGGTTTTACAAATTGGGGAGGGAGGTCTTGATATCTGATATTTATTCCTCATGTCGCCCTTGAGCCAATTTTCTCATTTTGCAGACTTGTGTCCCCCTATCTCGCCATGTGTAATGTGTGTATGTGTGTGTTCCGATGGATGAGATATTAATAATGGTAGCTGGAAGTAGCTTCAAAGGAAGATATGGCACGTTCATAATGAGATATGTTGTGGTAAATGTTGTTTTTGATCTGGTGAGATACCGGATGGCCAGTTCATCATCTAATAGTATGGGCATCAATTTTTTTTTTTTTAAATCGTTCATTATTTCAATGACATATTTCCTCTCTAGACGTGATATAAGTATTTCTGAAATGACTTATCATGTATACAATATTCATTCAGCTCTTGCCTTGATTACAATTGTATAAAACGTCTCCCTAACCAATATCAACACAACAAAAGTCATGTCTCTTGAAAAAAGCATGATATATCCCAAGTCCTAAAACTCCAAAGCGCCCTCTCAGATCCTCATAATCAATAACCATGCCCTTCTTTTCATTCTTTTCCCCATGAATGCGTTCTTGTCTCGCCCACTTCTCATGAGGCAGCAGCAACAGCAGTCGAGACAGAGCCCAGCATCTTGCTAAATCCAAGCTTCGTAAACAACGTGTCCATGGCGACCCATTGTCTGCCACACTTATCCAAATACTTGTCAACAACCGTCTTGACAGTCGTAAACCGCACACGGTTATGCTCCGCCATCGCCCGAATCTTCTCCCGTTCTTGCGCCGTCAAGTCATTGTTAGCATCACCAGCTTTAGTCTTCGCCTTGTCTACATCCCACAAGCTAGCAAAGTAAACTAGTTGGTTATAAATCGACTTTTCGGTATACTCGTAAAACATCTTGCCAGTGCAGTCACGCGCCAGGCCCTTTGGGCCCAAACAGCATGTGCCGTAGACGCTCATCTGCCGAGTACGATTGCCACACTGGGGATCATTACAGACGAGCCAGCCTTCGTAGTACCGGGACGTCTGGAGGCGAACCGCATGTTCAACCTGCGCTACGACGGACAGCGTCGGGATAACTGCGCCGCAGCCAGGGCAGGTGACGCCAGACGCGGTAACGCGATCAGGAGAGCCCACAAGGCCCTCAAAGTCAGATGTAGCTTTGCATTTGCGGCAGCGGAGAGAGAGGCGTTTGCAATCGACAAAACGGACCTCGTCGGGAATCTGAGACTCAAGAGGGTGAATTTCGAGATCGTCGCTTGAGCCGCTCTGTTGTGTTTGAGTAGAAGTATACCGGCGAACGTCCAAGCCCAGCTGTTCAGCTAGCTGTGATGTCGAAGTACCCGCAATGTTGGCGCAAAGACGTTCTACAGGCGGAAAGATCTGCTTGGCAATGTACCAGTCCACGTCGGGTTGCAGAGAGGGATCGGCCTTTAGGTCTGGCGGAGCATAAGCACGCTTCGGCGCAGGTTCTGAGCTTTGGCTGGTGCCCGTAACAATGTAGGAAATCACGTCACCCTTGCGAACGGTTTTACCCCTGGCCATGTCGCGGAGGGCGACTTGCACTTGAGGCATGGAGTCGGCATTGGGATATTCCTTGGGGCCCTTTCCGAGCTGCGTGTAGATAGTATACTTGGGCACGGGGATCGCAAAGTCGCGCATCTTGGTGGCAATATCGCGTAGGTATTCGTGAATGCGGGCCACGGAAACCTCGATATCGTCTCCAGACAAGATGTCATCAAGCAGATGCTTAGAGACTTCCTTGGAGAGCGCGCAGTACTCACGACGCCTCATATCCAAACCTTTCACCTCCATCTTCTCAATGAATTTACCATCCTTTTCAATGAGGTTAATGGCAGCGTACTTCTTCTTGGCTTGCAACAAGATGCGGCGGAACACATTGTCAATATCAATTTCCAGCAGCCTGTACTGTTCGTTGACTGCCTTTTTGAACTCGTTGCCCACCTTGAAAGCGTCTGCAACGTTATCGACGTTGGCGTTGATCATGACGGAATCCGTGTCACCGTAGATGACCTGCAGAGATTTGCTCTCGGCAAGATCCTTGGTGCTGCGCAGAATTTCTCGGCCCTTGTGTGTGGTCAAGATGGCGAGGGGGCGAGCATAGAAACGGGACCGAGTATAACCCAAACAACCGTACATGGAGTTGGCTGTAAGCTTCAAGGCCAGCTGTTTAATGTCCCAAGTAGCAAGCTCTTCGGGCGTAGCCTTTTTATCTTTCATCAGACTCTTGACTTGGCGACGACGGCTGACGAGTGTAGCAATGAGTCTAGGGAGAATGCCCTGGTCCTGGTTAACAGGTACTTCGGGGACAGCGTCTTCATCTTCGGCCTAAGTGATTGATATTAGTAAGGGCTGTTTGGAAGAGAAGAATTTGTGGATGCTCTCTTACCGATGCTGTTCTATCCACGGTGGTAAAGCAAATATTAAACTCCTGGATGATGGAAGGATACAGAGAGTTGAAATCCATGACAAGGACAAACTTGTCATAGAGACCCTTTTCTGGCTCAAAGACGAGACCACCCTTGTACTTGTCCTTTTTCTTACCCTCACCTCCCTCTTCTTCCGCGTTTTCCTCCTCGGCCTTTTGCCGTCCCTTGAATGTCTGCTTGTCGGGACAGATATATTTGTTACGGTGGAACTCGTGAAGGAGAATGTATTCGTTTCGCTCAGCGCGAGTACCGGTCAGAGTACGAGCCCAAGAGTTACCAGCCAAGTTAGTCAAGACCTTGGTCAGAGGCAGCAGCTGCACACTGACAGCCAGCGCGGCAATGTAGTGCGTATCAGCTTCCATATGAGTCACGTAATCCATGAGGCCCTGGCTTTCCTTGGCCCAGGTGTTGAGAGCAACTTCGTTGTCAACATCACGACGGCGGTTGTCACCCGTGAGATATAGGCTGCACATTTCCGTCAGGCTCCATGTCTGACACTTGAACATGGCGGATTTCCCTGCATCGTTGGCAAGATCGCAAAGCAATCGGCCGGCCATGACCTGACGCTCAGCAAACACGTTGCCGCCAACCTTGCCAATGGCGGATGGCCACTGGGTTCGTCGCAGTCTTCCGAGCCTCGACCACTGATGGACCTTTTTCTCAAACAGACGATGTAGGAGCACACTGTAATCGACACCTTCTAGCTGGTGACCAAGAATAACATCGGGATCCGCCACGTCAACCTGGGCCAAGAAGAAACTCAGCAAGTCGGATTCTTGCTTCTTCAAAACAATGGAACCTCGGTTTTTCTTCTCTGCGAGCGTCTTCTTTACGAGCGTGTCAAAGCCCATGGGAAAGGCCTGTCCATGAGGTCGGATGACGGTAAACGATCTGCAAGGAAGCTTCTCAGCGGGGGTTGTATCGCTGAGATGCACCTTCTCATAGATTCGCGCACTAATGGCAAGGACTTCTTGCTTGTTCTCCTTGGCATTGAAAGCGGTTCGGAGAGCGATGCTCATCAGAGTCAACGGGGGCATATCCATGTTGTCAGAGTCGCTGATGGTCGACACCATGTTAGGGTGTTCAGCCAACACTTCGAGCTTGCAATGAGAGGCATTCTTGATGGCACCAAAGTCGGCATCTTGGATCTTGAGCCAGCAAGGACCCATGATGTTCTTCCAAAGAACAAACTGCTCGAATAGAGCAGTGTTGGTGCCAAAGACGTGGGAAAAGGTTTCTCCCTTTGCATCCATGTTGATAGCAGGCTTCGTGTAGGGATACAAGAGTTTCATGTACTCTGCCTCCTTGGGAATCTCGGGCAGCTCAAAGGCATATTTCCGCTCGCACTTTTTAATCTTGTACATGCCAACGTTCATCTTGGTCATGATCTCATCAACCTCGTCGTAGACTTCGCCCATGTTTACTTCCTCTCCGGTTTCCTCGCCATCTCGGACGCGCTGTTGACGGGGTAAAAAGTAGAGTTTTCTGAGGATATTGTCAATCTTGACAAAGCAGCTGACGTATGATTGCGTCTTCTTGTTTAGCACTTTGCC
Source organism: Trichoderma sp. IMV 00454 (assembly GCA_001931985.1). Taxonomy (NCBI): domain Eukaryota; kingdom Fungi; phylum Ascomycota; class Sordariomycetes; order Hypocreales; family Hypocreaceae; genus Trichoderma; species Trichoderma sp. IMV 00454. The sequence continues at coordinate 304,861 of MSJK01000141.1, forward strand.
AAAGAGACAGAGGCTGCCGTTGATTTCGGTGTAATCAGTCCAGAAGAAGTTCAAGGACCCATCAGCCTCGATGGCGTCATTGTGGTCTATTTTGCCAATGCCCCTGGACTCTGACATGGGGGTGCTCACGACGTTGAGCTTCTCTGTGAGCTCGTTCCAAGATGTGGGATCGACCGAGACGTCTGGAGCCTTGATGGGGGACGAAGTCACGGCCGGCTCTTCCTTGATGATTTTCTTCACTGGTCGAGAAGCTGCCATGTTTACACTGGCAACTTTGACAGCGCCAGCATGAGCAACCTCCATCATATCGTCATCGTCGTCGCTTTGCGGCTCTTGCTTTATTAGGGCCTTGCGTTGGGCGACTTTGGCAGCGGGTGAGGACGGCGCTGGGTCGCTCATGGGCATAGTGCCCATGGGCTCATCATCAATCAAGGGTGCGAAGTCGTTGTCGTCGTCGAAGCTCACAGGCGCGGGTTCCGGTGACGGCAATCGAATATCAACCCGCTTCTGCTTCTTGTGACTAGGCTCTGGCGCAGGGGATAAGTCTCGGGGCCTGCGTCTTTCGCCTCCAGACCGTTCGACCTTGGATGCCCTTGGAGCTGGAGCAGGGATATTGGCGTCTACCTCTCCGAGGAGGTCGGCAAGGAAGTCGTCGTCGGCCTTGGTCTTGGTGACCTGCAGTTCTGTTAGGTCATCTGGGGGGTTGTAAAACAAATATGCTGGATGGATGATCCGTACCTTTGGTTTGGGCTGTGCTTTACCGGCACCCTTGGTAAAGTATTCGCTGATGCTGCGGTCGTTGGCATCCCGCTTGGCCTGCTCTTCCTCACGGCTCATTTTGGCTGCATTTATGATGAGCAATGGAAAAGACCGGGGGAGAAACAGTTGCAATCCATCACTCACCTGATTTGCTCGGCCTCCCACGCACCGGCAGCTCATTTTCGCCCTGGCTGTCTGATTCGTACTGCCGCACTCTGTCCCAGTCTTCGCGGCCGTCGTCGGCATAGCCCTCGCCATTGTCGTCGACCACAAAGTCGTCCTGGTTCAGACGATCTCGCACAATCTTCTTGTATCCGGCCTCGTCCACCTCGTCGTAGAGATCGTCGGCATCCTCGACCTGGTAGCTCTCAAAAGCCTTCTTGCCCGCTGCACGAAGGGCCTTGAGCTCGGCGAGCTTTGCCCGGCGGTCGACCTTTGGCATGGCGGAGTAACTGTGGATGTGTTTCAGGGTATCATGAAATCGTAAAGGAATGTCGAGTCAAGGCCTCACTCGCTTGTTGTGGTGAAGTGGAAAAAAGAGAGAGACGGAGGCAAAATGATGCCGTTTGAAATCCCAATTGTTTGTTGGAGGGTCCGCCTGTCAAGGTGAGGTACCTCCCACATGCCCTAGCTGGCATACACTGATCAGGTACTGCCAGGCGCGTCTTTACGCGTGAGTCGCGTTGTTACTTGACACGCTAAATGGCCACCTCAATTAATTGGCAGCCCGCCAAAGTGACGTGGGGCAGCTCACTATATGCACCCAAGAGGCGATATGAATCTATCGAGGTCAGCGCCTCGTGTAAGTCCAAGACTTTGGTATAGAAGATATAAAACACTAAACTGAGATGAGAGGAAAATGATAAAGGAGAGATATATAGTATTATAAAATAAGACAAAGGATATCTTGTGACAAGTTACCATCATGATATACAAAATGTTGCTACATGTCTAAATCATACACTCATGAATCCTACATCTCGCACATTTGGTTGAGCCTCTTCCATCTACCACTGGCTGCTGCTGCTTCTGTTGTTACTCCATGACCTTCTGGGTCGTCTTTCTTCATCCACTCCTGATGACCTCCTGGGGCGTCTTTCTTCATCCGCTCCCCACGATCTCCTGGGTCGTCTCTCCTCTTCCTGTTTCCATGACCTTCTTGGTCGTCTCTCTTCTCCCCCATTCCAAGATCTCCTGGGCTGTCTCTCTTCTCTCTCTTCTCCCCCTTTCCATGACCTCCTTGGTCGCCTTTCTTCTTCCACTTCGGCTTTTCTCGATGTATCCCAGACAAAGTCGCCAGCTGGCCTGAATTCGGTACTAAACTTGTCTTCCCCACTGCCTTCTTCGGACCCTTCAACAGTGTCCTCTCGGCCAGACTTGCGCAGGTTGGGCTCCCTGTCTTCACGACCCGAGAAAAACTTTTGAATCTCGCGGTTTATTTTGGCACCGACCACTCGGAGGTCCTTTTCGTCCTTCTCGTCGAGCATCTTTTCGTTGAGGACCTTGTTGAAAGCGCTAAACATGTGACGAGCCAAGGCGATGACCTCGCGCTGGCTGTTGTACAGCGCTCCCGTGCTAGACTCCTTGCCCTTTGCCTTCTCCTTGAAGTAGTGATAATGAACTTTCTTGTAAGGCTCCCAGAGATGGGCAAGAGCAGTTGTTATTTGGAGGCCATACTCACGCTTGGCCTGTTCTTCAGCACGCTTGGCGGCTTCTTCGTCTTCTTCGTTACCCTGCTTGAGTCTTTCGCGGAACTGAAAATGACTGACCAGAGCAACCCGCAAATACAGACGAAGGGTGTGCAAGTCTGGCACGGGGAGGCGCTCAAGCATAGAATCAAGCACTCGATTCGAGTTGTCAATGGCATTGGGGTTGATGTTATCGCGGACGCAGGTCTCCATGGCGATGCGGTAGTGCTTTGCATCGATGAATTCTTCGGGCATCAGGCTCAAGATGGAAGAGGCATGGCCGCTTGCTTTGGCAACTTTGAGCATGCCAAACATGCGCAGCCAGTTGTCGTTGTCTGGTATAACACCATAGTAACGGACCAGGAGGTTCCAATACTTGATACCACACGTTGTGAGCCTTGATGAGGCTAGCGTCGTGAGGACCAGGGCCAGGGTATTGCGGCCGGGGACGGCGTAGACAGCTCTGGTTGAGGGCACCTTCTTTGGAGCACCAGTAACAGCAATCTTTTCCATCTGGGAATCCTGGAACGCGTCCATGCCAGCATCCTTGGCCAAGTTGGGTATGCTCATGGTCTGGTATAATAAGTCGAGAACCTCCTTCTTCTGTTCCTTGTTCGGGGCAAGAAGTAGGACACGGCCCATGGAGCACACCAGCTCTTCGTCTATGACCAGCTGAGCCTTTCTCCATTTATCTATGACTTCACTCCAGATGGCTTTTGCGCGATCTATAGCCTTTTGCGTGTTGGTGGCTTGCTGCTCCGGCGTGATGTCGCCCGCATCAAGGCTTGCTTGATATCGCAAAGCATTGAATATGGTAGTGTAGGTGTAGGGTGTGGGGGCGCGAGTAGACTCGTTGGCTGTGTCGGCTATGAGGAACATGGAGTCCAGGTCGCCAGCTCTCGCGCAAACATTGAGGACAGCATTCATATGAATCGAATTGGGCTGCAGACGTTTGTCGCTGAGGAGAATGTTGTAGTGCTTGACAGCCTCGGCGACGGCGAGCTTTGGGTGTTGCGACTGGGCGCAGCCACGGAATATGACGGTAAATGTCTGTACATTGGGTAGCTGCCCTCTTTTCTTCATCTACACAGATTGTTAGTTCGCACATGCAAAAGTTGAGGGCGATTGTGATTCCGAGGTACTAACATCGTTGAAGAGCTTGATGGCGTTCTTGAGCTGCTGCTTGCCCAGCAGATAGTTGATGAGGTGGTTCCAAGCAACAACAACTTGCCGCTCTTTGCCAGCAGTCTTGGTGAGAAGCAAAGCTTCGTCAAAGCGGTCACTGGCGAGAGCTCTTTCAACATACTGGGCAATTTTCCAAGGGTCGTCCATGTGCTGGAGCTCCTTCTTGACGATGCGCTGCAGTCGCTCAAAGTCCTTTTTCTTGGAGACATCTGAATCAACGGGCTCTAGAACAAGATTCTGAGGAGCGTCGGCTCGTTCGATGCTTGTAGGTGCAACTGAAGCATAGTGCCTGCTGGTTTGTGGAAGAACGGGCAGGATGCCGGCGAGGGGTCTGTTGCGAGAGGACGCCTGCACGGCACGGCGCAAGCACGCGGCGCAATTGACGAGACTTGCCGACATTGCGCAAAGCCGTAATAAACAACAAGAGGAAGAAACAACGATTACAATAAGAACAGATCAACTGAACAACTGCATTGTGTACAACGGTAGTATGCGAATGTTTTACATGACATCTCCAGCTTTAAAAAGAAAATTGTCTTGGACGCTGCACAATTAGAGTGGGCTGGCCTTATCTTATCGGCCACACTAGACAGGGATATCCCGCCCCCAAGCGCCCTAATCCTCTTGGAGTCTAACGCTGCAGCGCCGTCAGCCTCTCTCTTGCTTCTCCAGCCAATCACAGGCTTCAACTCTCCAGGCCATTTCAGTCCCCCTTCACTTTCAACCAAAAGGAACAGACGCGACAAAAAAGTGGCCAAAAGCACCCTCGTCCCTTGCTTGACCCTTGATCTGTTATCCGTTATCCATCATCACAGCCTCTCTCTTTGTCTCTCTCTTCCTCAACGCTTTGACAGATACACCCTCCAATTCTCTACAATATTGAACTCCCTCTCGACTTCTTCCACTTTACAAGACAGATCAAATCATCCAACCATGGCGCCCGTAGCCAAGGAATTCGAGCGAATCATCAATAACGGTACGCACATGGCCGTCGTCGTCGCGCGCAGACAGACAAACCGCATTTCGCGACACCACCCTCGTTGGCCCGACCAATTACTGACGCCCTGCAGCCCGCGAGCGCAAGAAGAATGAAGCCCTCGCCGACAAAATCTTCTCCAAGGGCCGCCGCCAGAGTGCGCCGACTACCTCGAAGGGTGCACAGCCCGGAGGATCTCTAGCCAGCCGTGTCGGCGTCAAAAAGGTACAGACAGACAGCATTACATCTGGCATCTGCCTCGGATGAGGAGAATCAAGACGGTGCTAATCTAAATCTCTCCCAATATAGGCCCAGCCTCAGAACAAAGCCCCAGTCTCTGCTCAGCGCCGTCGAGCAACCATCCCAGCCGGCGACGTCAACGGCGAGTGGACTCACGACCTCCACAGCTCCGTCAACCGCCCCAACACCTCCTCCAACGCCCCCCTCAGCTCCCGAATAACCCTCCCCGGCGGCCTCAAGAAGACAGCCGCTCAGAAAAAGGCCGCTAGGCTGGCTGCTGCCGTCGACCGCATGGACACGGACGATTCCGTCAGGCAGCAGGTCAACATTGTCAAGAATGGCAAGTCGCAGAGGCCAGACGCCGGCATGACCATCCGGGGGCTCGCGGGCCCGTTTGCCGTCATGGGACAGAACTTTGCGCCGGGAACGACGGCCGCGGATGTCGAGAGTGCCATGACGCCGGTGGGTGGCGAGATGGTCAGCTGCGAAGTCGTCAAGACGCAGCCCTTTATGATTGTCGAGATGGTGTTTGCGTCGAGAGAGGGCGGAGAGAGGGTCATTGAGACGTTCAACAACAAGACTGTAAGGCCTCAGTTCCCTCTTCTATTCACTTTTGTTTCCTCGTTACTAACAATTCCCTTTCAAGGCCGATGGCAGAATCCTCAAAGTCTACGCCAAGCCTGGCGGCTACAAACCAAGCCGCGACTCAGCATCAGGACGTCAATCGTCGTCACACCGCGACCAGGTCGTCGACGGCTCCATGGGCTTCGCCGACAACGACCTCATGGACACGGAGAACGTGCCCCCCTCGACCAGGGGCAACAGACTGCACTACGACGGCGGCAAGAACAACTCCGCCAACAAGCGCGGTCGCGGGTTCCAGAAAGGCTCCAACAACAACGGGCGATAGAGTCGTTCGTCGTCGAGGGAGTATCGGGGGAGGAGATCTGTACCATATTGAAAATCCCAGTTTTTTACAAAGCCCGAATTCTCTCCTCCCCAGCGGTGACGGCTTTTCTTTATTATTATTACTTCTTTGTATGTTTTAGGATACGGCTCTGGGATAGGGGATAATTGGTGAAATAATTGAGCGTTTCTTTTTTTTTCTTTTCGGGGCAACTGCTGTGGTCATTGGCAGCGTCAGTGAGGTGCATTGCTTGCAAATCTAGGGAGGGCGGCACGAATGAATGAAACTCAATAAAAAGCAGAAATCACGAAGCTAAATATATAGAAACACAATCAATGCATATACCACATCTTTTTAAGATGCCCGTCCATGATAACCAAGATCGAATGGTAAATTGGCATCCAACTACACCCTGGTAAGTGTAGTTAAGATAAATAGGCAAAAATACTCTCGGGAAGAAACCTAGGTACAACTCCCAAGCAAACACGACAAAAATACCACGAGTTGATCGAGATATCACAAGCCAAAAGCTTCAAGACAGTAGATAGATAGTATTCAGATGATAATATTCACAAACCCCCACCGTCCCCCTTCCATGACAGGTATCAAAAAATCACCATCTGAACTTAGCTCTTCTCCCCCTCCGGCGGCAGTTCATCCCAAACCATCATCACTGCCAGGCCCAGGATATAGTATAGCCAAGCTAAAGAAACCCCCAATAACAAACACTCACTCACTCATGCTTGAAACCACGATAAAACAAACTTATAAGAAAATCCACAACCAAGAGAGATGACGAAACAAAAGAGAGAGAAAAAGTAAGGGACAGGGAGACACAAAGAGGCAGCAAAAAGAAGAGCGAGCAAAGAAAGCCATATCTACTAAAACCCATAATCATCCCATAACCCTCCCAAATTGCAATCTCTCGTTTCTCTTTTCCTCCCTCCCCTCTCCATCTCCATCTCCATCTCCATCTCCTTTATCCATCCTCTTCCCCCAAACAACATGATGCGTAAAAACAAACACAAATTTTGCATCCACCCCCCCTTATTCCCCCACCCATCTTGAACTGTGAGAATCATTTCTCTGCAAAACACGTAATAGAGCCAGTCTCGATTGCAGATACATACAAGGAATAACGAGAAACAACGACACCGAGGCAGACACCAAGTAGTCGTACACGGAGCAGGAACATAAACTGATCCCACAAAAATAAATAGAAACACAAACAAAGAAACCCCGTCCCCATCCACCGATATGCAGATTACGGGCAGCCATCTCTTACAAAGAGGGCATTGCCTTTTGGTTTACGCACATCTCCCTCCCAGTCCAAACCCATATATATCATTCATGACGTGCGTTGCAGGAACAGGCCTAATGAGCGGCTCGGCTCGGACTGTGGGGGATTCAGAAAAGCATCCCCCGTCATCGCAACGGAATCCCTGCTTACGGCCAGCCTCAGTGGGTTTGATCAATAGCCAAGTTTCCAATCGCCACGACTCTCTTTCAAGTCATTGGCGAGTGCGCTAAAAAGGGCGTCGGATCCATGGAATATAATGCCCCAGGCTCTGATATCAAAGACGGACGGTTGTCTTCTGCGGCGCCCAGTTATTTGGCCATGATACCGGTGTAATTAACAAAACTACCACAGTCGAGAGACTAAATTTCCTTGATTTCGGCTGAAAGGGAAGAGGAAGAAGGACGACTTCAATGCCATGGGTTCTGGTTGCCCATAAAGCCTTCTTCCAGTGTTCGCTCTTCCAGGTTACGAATAAAGTCCCGATTGCTGCGGGCACCTCCCTGTTGAACCCGGCTGCCTCGTCTTCCAGCGCGACCTGGTGCGTTATCCAATCCCTCACCAGTTGGTGGATAGTATGCCGGGCTGGGCTGAAGTCGAATGGGTTGGCTGGGGTCAAGGTGGCTTGCGACTCGTTGAAGCGCAGGAGGGATGCCGCTTTGTTGCTGCTCCATGGTCGAAGCCCGCTGCCTATTCGTTCTCATGCCACCTTGTTGGTACATGTTGGGCTGTGAGGGGTTCGAGTATTGCGACGATTGGAGTTGCTGAGGAGGCTGCGACATGACCATTTGACCGTACTGGCCTGTCTGGGGTGGCCCGTATTGAGGTGGGACACTTCCATGAGCAGCGCCAGGGTTATAGACGGCACTGTTTGAATACAAAGGAGCTGGTACATGACCAGATTGCTGGTACTGTCCGCCATATGCGTTTTGCGCTGAATTAGCCTGGGCTTGTGCCTGGGCCTGAGCTTGCGCTTGAGCCTGAGCCTGGGCTTGCGCCTGTGCTTGGGCTTGTGCCTGGGCCTGGGCCTGAGCAGCCTGAGCTTGCGCCTGCGCGGCTCGTTGTTTGCTGAGGGCCTCGGCTTGCTGCTGTTGCTGGGTGCCGGGAGCTGGTGATCGGTTGAGGGAGCTCGACTTCAAGTTCATCGGCGGGACAAATGGACCTGTGTACTTTTGTTGTGTGATGAAGGGGTGAAGTTTTGCCTGCTGGGGCGACCACCGCTCCAGAGGGTTGATGTTAAGCAGACCCCTGACGAAGTCGATAAAGGCGATGCGATTGTTCATCTCTGTAGCAATATCAGGTTAGGTTAAAGGAACTCGTAAATGCATTGGAAGAGGATTGGAAGAGGATGGGAAAAGAAGGAAAAGAGAATTGTTTCCAAGAATTCTTACCTCGGTCGATTTCGCTCTGCTTCATATTCTTGCGGGGCATGGGGTACGACTTGATAATCTCGGGCAGCGTATTAGCCTGGAAGTACTTCTTACTAGGCTGTTCCTTGGTGTTGTGCTCCCGCGAATACTGTTCCATGCTCTTCATGTGGTATGTCCGCCTGCCAAATTCATCCTGCCGCCGCTCGAAAAACTCGAGGCCCTGCTTGCCCATGTCAATCATCCAATTGGGGGGATTGCCAAGCATCTCGACGATTCGAGCAATCTGGTTGTACTCTGATGAGCCGGGGAAGAGGGGAAGTCCGAGGAACAGCTCCACCACGATACAGCCCAGCGACCACATGTCGATGGCGGACGAGTACGGCAAGCCCAGCAAGACCTCGGGGGATCGGTAGAATCTGGACTGGATATAAGTGTAGACCGTCTGGCGCTCGTCGCATGCCGAGCCAAAATCGATAATCTTGATGATTGGGCTCTCAAGATTCTTTAGTAAAATGTTTTCTGGCTTCAAATCGCAGTGAATCAGCCGAGCCTTGTTGAGAAGGGCGAGGCCATTCAGAAGCTGTTGGGCGAACACGCGGACCAGAGTCGTGCTGAGACCGCGGAACTGGTTCTGCTTGATAAGTTCGTACAGGTTGACGCTGAGCAGCTCGAAGACGAGGCAAAGATGCTGTCGGTGGATAAAGGTGTCTTTCAGTCGGAGAAGATGGTGGTCATCGTTTTTGTCGAGCTTCGTATTGAGCTTTTTTTTATATCAAATCAGCGCAAGCTAATAATCATAGAATGGAGGGGGAAATCCTACCAAGTCGAGCACAGACACCTCCATCATACTCTGGTTGAAGTAGGCGGTGCGGTTTTTGATAACCTTGACGGCCACGACCTCTTGCGTCTTGAGATTCTGACACTTGACGACCTGACCAAAGGTACCCTGGCCCAGCACATCGAGAATGAGATAGCGATTCCTACAACAAAGTTAGACAACATATTATGACAGCGAGGGAGAGGAGGCGGCTGTCTTAAGCAAGAGAAAGGAGTATACGCACTTGTGGCCGGCTTCTTCAGAGCCCAGAATGTCGTTCACGTAAAGGATGTAATCGCTATCCTCGTTGTCGTAGCCATCGTTCTTGGTGCCCTTGCTGGGCTTCGTCAGGACTCGGCGAGGGTTCCGCGATGACTCGTACTTGAAGCTCGGGTTGCAAATGCGGTACGTGGCAGGCAGGTGCAGCGTCAATGCTTGGAGAGGCTATATCAGGGTTAGAAGCTGTCGAGTCAAAATAAGTTGTAGTGGCATGGCAGACTAACACTAATGAAGCCTCCCTCTGGGTTTGCTCGCCTGAAGCGCGGCTGTCTCGTGTTCTTGGGCTGCAGCTCGTTGGGCGACTTGATCTTCTTGAACTCGGGCACCGTCTTCATCATGGGGGGATTCTGGCGGCGAGGGGCCTTGTTGTCGCTAAAGGAGCCGTCGAGCGTGGCCACGGCAGACGAGGGGTAGCCATCGTGGGAGTAGGAGGAAATGGGGGGCAGCTGGGGCTGGCGACCAACAAAATACGGGCTGCTCGAGTAGTCGGCGTTGGGCGGCGTCTGCTGCGAGGGCGAGCTGGTGTAGGCCTTTTGGTAGGGCGACGTGGGCGACAGCGTGTCCATGGGCGAGTAGCGCTGGGCAGCGGACGAGGGCTGCTGCTGGTGCTGGTTCTGCAGCTGCTGGAGCTGGAGCTGTTGTTGCTGGAGCTGCTGCTGGTGTTGGTGCTGCTGCTGGTCCTGGGGCGAGTACAGGCCCGACGAGCGGGTGCCCGACAGATGGGCCTGGTGGTGCGGCCTCATGGGGTACTTGATGCCGGCGTGGGCATCGTGGGCGTCGTGCATGGCGACGTCGCCGCTGTTGTCGCGCACGGGGGCGGTAGCGAGAGGCGAGGTGGCCGGGTTGAGGTTGATGCTGCTGGAGGAGCCGTGGTGGGCGCTGAGCTGCTGCTGCTGCTGCGGGTGCTGGGGCTGGTGGTGCTGGTGAGGCAGCTGGTAGTGCAGCTGGTGCGGCAGCGTGTGATGCTGGTAGGGCTGGCGGTCGTAGCTGTTGCTGCTGTGGCTGCTGGACGAGTTGATGTTGTTATTGTTGTTGTTGGGGTTGGAGCTGGCGATGTTGTTGCTGCTGCTGTAAGGCGAGCCCGAGGAAGAAGCAGCGGCGGCAGCAGGCGGAGCGGACGCAGACGCCGAAGCTAGGGCAGAAGCAGACGAAGACGCAGACGCGGCAGACGCTTGACCGGCCGGGGCGTGGCCAGAGGAGGAGGCTGGCAGAGGCGAGGGATAGTCTCGCGATGTCTGGCCGCTGTTCTTGTGTCGAGAGTCGGGGTACCACGACGGATTATCCATGGCGGGCAAGGCAGAGGCAAAGGAGGGGCGTCAGCGGTCCAAGCAGCGGCCGACCGGGCCACACAGCACAAGCACAGCTCACAGCACAGCAGCCTCCAGACCAAGACCAAGACCAGACCAGAGCGCTATTATTCTGCACCAGCACAGCACAAGCGGTTGGTCAGCGCCGATTTGCTGCTGCTTGCTGCGGATTTGCGACGGCGCTCGATCAACGGATCAGAGTCGCAGCAATTGGGCGCTCGGTGGAGGCCCAAGTTCCGGGGGGATGCGATCAACTGCGACTTGATTGAGGGAGTGGGTAAGAAATGGCTACGGCGGGAATGGTCTGGATTGGATCTTGGTTTTTGGTGGCATAAGCCCAGCCCAACCTGGAACTTGTCGTCGCAGCGCAGTGGTGATCAGTCTGGTGCGACTCTACCACTGTACAGCACAGCCAAGGTACATTTAATCCAATGCTTGGGCACTCAATCGGATAGGTACCTTGCCTGATAGAGGATTGATGCGAATGGTAAATCTGTATAAACCACGCAAAGCCGGAAACAAAAAGAAGACGCATTTGCTTCATTCAATGATAAGGTTTGATACTAACCTCAATCCTCTCTTCTTTCTTTTTTTCCTTCTTCGTTTCTGCTTTCCTTCTTTCAAATCAACGTCGTTTGCCGAGACCGAACACGTTTGCAACGTACAGCGCATCAATCGCTTCCAGGACTGGCTTGCACTTGTAGCGGTACCCAGTCCGTTGACCAAGGCGCTAAGACGACCGGAGCTCACTGTAGCGGGCAGCAAGCCTTGAAGCCTGTAATCGGTGCTGACTGTCGGGCTGTTTTCCTAGCCCAGCTTGCAAGTTCAAGTACCGCTACATCCAGGGCGGGGCCGGTGCCGGTTGCCCAGGGAAGCTCCCACTCTCGCTGGCTAGGCCGCGTTGGTGCTAGCCGCTGCTTCCAGTCAGGCCGCAGTTCTGGTACATGCAGCTGAAACATGGACTCGAAGCATCAGCAGCAGATCTCGTTCGGACCACAGCCAAATGTGAGGTGCCTATAAATGTCCATCCATGTGATATTGGATGACATTAAATGAGCACAGCCGATGCCTTACCTTGGATATTGACAGGCAATCACGAAATCAATTGCTCACCAGTGGTACAATCAAACCCTTTGACGTCGGTTAGTAATCGTATCAAGACTTGCTCTGAGACGTCAATCACGACCACTGCGGGCAGAAATCACCGTCTCAGACATGGACCTCCAGCATCAACAATCCACCCCCACTCATGTCATTTCAACAGCGTCCACGTAATCCAAATCAAAAATATCCCCGACCTGTATCAACACTTGCACGATGGACATTTGACATCAATCCCATCCCTACCAGGTACCTGTCTATAGTCCAAGCTCCCGAAACAAGGCTTGCAACGTATCATCCACTCACTGCTCATGGGCATTCAAAGTACATATACATGTACATCCATACATCCAACCGCCGCAAGCACCTGTCGCTGGCTGGTTCCACCTCATTCTGCCCGTCTTCAGCGAGTCAGCATCGCCAATTGCTCTTCGTGCTCAGCCATAACTCATCATCAGAGGCTCGCAAAATCACCCTCTATTCATTCAGCGCCTCCTTTTCCCCCTTCTTTTTTCTTCTTCTCTCGTCATCTCATGCAATCATTGCAAAACACCAACCAGTAGGAGGTCGTAGTTCCACTGATTTTGCCCCCCAAAGTTTCCCTGCTTTTTTTGCTCTCCATCTTTTTGGCCAAGGTGACAGCCAGCAAGATGGATTATCGGCTGGGCTCCGTCATGTCCCCTGCATAATCTGCAGCTCGAAATCGCCACCGGCTCTTGTTTTCCCGCCCAAGATTCTCTGGACGTCATGCCATGTGTAAATTCGAGTCGCTCATGTACGACGCAAACCCGTCTAGAATACGAAATTGTGTGCCCAAATACAACAGCATACTCTCTTGTTCATGAGTTGATGCACATGGTGACTGTAAAAACATCCATGCACAATTAGATGGTATCACATGCAAGTCCGGTCTAGCAAGCCAAGCAAGCAAGCTCTCCTCGAGAACCCCGCAGACGTAATCTTGATTGTTGTAATAACTGCCTGCAATCCAGATACAGGTATTTACGTTCGTATAAACCACCTTCACTTTCTTCCAAATAGTCAGACCGAAAAGGCATTCTGGCTACAAATTCGCTCTCCCACTTGTGCTTGTTATTTTTCTTACACGAAATGAAATCCACATCATCTTCCGACGTCGTCGTACCGCAAAAGCCTCAGTCTCCTATGGGAGAAGATAAAAAAGAAAAATCTCAAGGGGGGGAAACAGCCCCCCCTTAGCTGCAAATGCTCTTCTCAGGTTATCCAACCTTTCTTTGACACAATATGGTGATGCCACGCTCATTTCTTCAGATCGCGCAAGACAATAGAAATTCGTAATCATCATCATATGGGAACAGACAAAAACAAGTATGAAAGGGTGAGAGACAGAGAGAGAAAGAGACAGAAAGAGAGAAATTACCTGCTCCAAATGCTCCCATGTGGTATCCCAGCAGGCGGCGCTCGTTTTAAAATGAAAGAAGAAGAAAAAGGGAATAAAAAGTAAAATAAAAGCATTCCAAACTTTTCGTTTCTCTCGTGCGTAAAATGAAAAATTACACGGGCAAAGGAGCAATGAGAGGAAACCCCTGGAAGAAACAACCTTTGGAAAATCACACTGGGAAAGAAAAAACGATGGCTGGTACAAAATGAGAAGAGCCCATATGCTGAGAATGGCAGTAGATAAAAGGGAGTGAGATGAGAGGAAGATGACAACAAAGTTGGGCAAATCAACAAGAAATGGGGGAGACAAGGAAAGGAGTATGATACGTCAAATGGTAAAAGAAAATGAGTCCCCCCTCAACCGTGAAATTTCTTCTTTCTCAACTCCTCCACTCTTACAGCTTGCGATCCCGTTCGCACTTCATTCCCCGATGACTACGATTGATAGCCGCCGAAACCGTTGTTGAAGTTTTGTCCCTGGTTTTGGTTCCATTGAGCGTTGGGACCCTGGTGGCCTCGGCCATATCCTCCGGCGCTCTGAGGGCCACCATATCCCATGGGGGAGCCGCTGTATCCCGCAGGAGATCCAGCTTGTGGGCCGCCAAAGTTGCCCTGTTGTCCGTTGTATTGCGCTGCAACAATGTTAGTGTCTAGTCTTGTAACCAACAGCCACTTCAGTATAGCAACTTACCTCCATACTGAGGGTAGTACGTGGGAGTACCAGGGAAGCCCGGAGCCTGGGAAGTCTGGGGGCTGTATGGCTGTTGCTGAGGGTCAAACGATCCAGAGTTGGGTGTCTTATCCTTGCCCCACTGCTCGATATGTCAGTAATATGTCCCGCTGCCGTACGTCACTCAACTTGCTAAGAGAGGTTTACTTACGCTGCACTTCAATGGTCGGCCGTTGACATTGTATCCGTTCATCTGGCAAATGGCCATTGCCGCATTCTCGTGAGTGTCCATCTTGATAAAGGCAAAGCCGCGGTCCGCCTGGAATCGTGACTCCACGACGAAGCCAAAGTTTTGAAACAGGGGAACGACGTCGTTGGGAGTTGTGTAAGGGGTGAGATTGCCCACGTAGCACGTAGTCTGCCAGTTGGGCGTCTGCGCCAGGATCATCTCGTAACTAGCGATTCCGTGGGCAGGGAACTGGTGGTGGCCAAAGGGAGTGGTGGGAGTCATGCCCATGGCCTGCATTGCCTGCTGCTGAGCCATTGAGGGCTGACCCTTTTGGTTGGCCCAGTTGCAGCGGATGGCGCGCGATCCGAGCCACTCTCCATCCATGGAGCTCAGAGCCTTTTCGGCATCGGGCCGATCGCGGAAGGCCACAAAGCCATAGCCTCGAGATCTACCCGTCTTCATGTCCCACATGACGCGAGCTTCCGAGACGGAGCCAAAAGCAGAAAAGGCCTGGAGGAGGATATCATCGTTGACTTCGTTTGAGAGATCGCCCACGAAGATGTGGAAGTGGTTTGAGGTATCCTCTTTGCTGGTGGTGTTGGACTGATAGGCCCAGTTGACCCGGATCTCCTATATTTTTGAAAAGAACTGTGTCAGTGGAAGCTGGGAGACAAATATCCCAAAAGAGACAAAAACAGGAGTAACATTTATGGAAGACATACGGATTGGTGAACTCGTCGACCATTCAGGGTCTGCATGGCCCTCTCTGCCGCACCGGGGTCATCGTACTCGACAAAGCCATAGTTGTAGCCCTTGGCCTAATATACCACGGTTAGCAAAATGTACATTCCAACACAACACCACAGAAGTACATGTCCTCACATTCTTGTCTGGGATAATCTTGACGTTCTGGACATGGCCCGTGGTCTCAAAGATCTGACGCAGCACGTCCTCAGTGACCCGCTGATCCAATCCGCCAACGTAGAGGGCCCGCTTGTTGGGCTCAGGCGCAGCTCGTCGGAAGCCGGTGGTTGGGGAGAGAATTCCACCGCCGTCGACGCCAGATCGGGGAGAGGTGATGGCCGTCGGGATTGGGTTCGTGTTCTGCGGAATATGGAGGGGAGGCGGGGGGAGGTGAGTTGGGTTGCCTTGGCCGTTTTGGGCGGCAGAGGCGCCCACGCCAGGCTGCGCAGAGGTCGGAACGGCGCCAGCGTCAGCCATTGTCGCGACTATGAGGATTCTTTGGAGAGGATCGTATCGGGCACGCGAAAGGGGTTGAGGAAGCGGACGCGCGCAGGCGGTTGCGTGGGTGGCGATGGAGAGTGGTGAGGAGAAGTCGGTAGAGAGGAGGGGTGCTTTTTAGGGGGGAAGAATGCAACGAATAGACTCGGACGACGAGCTCGCTAACTATCGATGACGAGGGAACAAAACAGACGGAAAACGCTGCCGGCGAGAGGTTCGGAAAGATGCTTGGAGTAAATCGAGGCGAAACCGAGGAGATGCGTTGAAGGAGAACTGAGAACTGCCCGGCCGAGCTTGTGGGAAGCTTGCAGCGCTGGTGAGGCGGGACAAGATAGGAACAAGACAGGGGACAGAAAACTGAACAAGAGCTGCAAGGATGCGGATGCTGAGAGAGACTAGGAAAATAATCTTTGAAAAGAAATAAAAGAAGAAAACGCAGAAGAAAACGATAAAGGAAACGAGTCCCGCAAATCGCAACCAACCGCTCCGCTACTTTCGTGCTCACACAGCGAACTTTGTCTGAGGAAAAAAAGAGACAAAAAAACCCGGCATGTACTAAGTTGGACGGGATGTCAAGGTGAAGGTTTGTGCTGGGCAAGAGTGGAGAGCCGTCTTTGATGGATTTGCAACTAGAGCGGCTACCCTACAACGGGCAAGGTGCAGATTGGGATTTTTTTGTGCGTGTGTGTGTGCTTTCGAGTCTCTTCTGCCGAGAAAGCACGGGAAAGACAGAGATGGAGGGGTGGGCGCGGCTGAACCGTGGGCTTTTAATTGTTTGATTCTGGGCAAAGCGATAAGGAGAATGAGGAGAATGATATAGATCTATGGATGTTTGTTGTGCGGTCTATTGTTGATTGTTGATGCTACTTCTACTATGCCTACTAAGGTGCTCTTTAGTAAGGCAGCAGGTCTGTGACATGGCCTCGCAGGGGGTTGAAGCTCTATCCGTCACATAATTTGGCTCTTAGACACCTATAGACTGGAGCGATGGAGTCGCCTGTGCCCGACACCTCGTATTGCTGCTGTCAAGGCTAGACTTTTCGGCCGTTATGTACAGCCGACTGAAGGAATAACACAGTTTAGTTCAGGTATCTGGGGTATATCCAGCATCTTCAGGCTAGAGAGATAGATCATGGAAAATATTCATTTAATTTGTTTTCGTCTTGTTGAAATTGAAACTCAAGGCACATTCGTTCTCAATCAACGCATCACTGCGCCGACTCCTGCGCCTCGAACTGCGAAAGAAATACTTGATACCGTGACAGGCGGTTATAGATCACGAGGCTGCCATCTCGCTCAGCGCCACGCCAGTTTCAGCGACCCGCCTTTGCGCGGCTCCGCGATAGCCTGGCATGGCATTGCATATCGAATTCTTTATTTTGTAGACTTTGTAGACTTTGATGACATGGGTTGGTTTTGCAACCCAGAGTTGTGAGACATGCGGCCACATGGCTGATTCAGCTGTCGATGGAGCATGAGAGCTCTCCGATGGACTGATCTGATCCTTGCAACTAACAGCACCTATGGAGGGAGGTACCTCATCCTCCACAGCAAGCAAAGCCTCTACCTCGCCCCTAAATACGAAGCTGAGGCTGAATATACATTGGAATCACAGAATACCGTCGAATTTAATCATACAGCTCCACAGGAACTCTTATACTTTTAACCCCTATCCAAGATTTTTGCTCTTCTTACAAGCTGTTTGGTTGGCTGTACATGTTTAGCCGTTCTTCAGGAAGTGGCGGCATCTGCGGGGAATTTCCGAGCCCAGCGCAACCATCTGAGCCACAGTTTGCGACCTTGGATCGCGGAATGCGGGATCGGCAACAAAGATACAAGTATACTCTACTTGGGCGATCGGGTTCTGGCGGCGCCGAGATCTGGGATTTTGGGGTACTCTCTCCGTAAAAGAGCGATATTAGTTCTAGAGCGATGACGGAGCAATACCTCAGTAGCGGGAGATAGCTTGTAATCTGTACTTGTTACAATCCGTGGAAACAAAGTATCAGGTACCTCACTCAGCCACAGACTCTCTCCCACCAATGCAAGCCACAGCCACAGCAGAAAGTGCCCCTAGCACTAGCACTTCTCCGAATGCCAGCCCTTCCAAATGTTCCCAAGGGAACGAACGTCCAGTCTCACTCTTTGAGCTTTCACTTGCGCCACTACAAACCCTTCAACTGCTTTGTATCTTTTGGCGCCTCCTCTACTGTTATTCTCTTCTATTCTCCCTCTTCTCTTCTACTCCTGCTGTTCTACTCTACTCTCCTCTCCTCTTGATCAACCAGTAGAACTGCGCAAAGTACCAAGTGCAAACCCCATTGGGAGCTGCTCATCGATCCCAATCGAATCGAATCGCCAGTTCGTTCTGCGCCTTCGCTTTTGGGCCCGCGCACCAAAACAGTCTCACTTTCGCTGCGAATGCGCCAACTGGGCGCCGCCTGCTGATTCCTAATTCCGACTATCTTCATCTTCAATCTTTGCTGGTTGGCTCTTTAAACCGGGCGCTCCAGCTCTCTCACTCACGCCCACGCTCACGCTCACACACATTCTCGTATCGCCAGCGCAATGGCAACCTCAACCTCAACTTCGCCCAAAATGGAGCCGTTAGATGCCCTCCAATCGCTCATCAACGATGTGGTGAGTATTTCCCAATTACCTGCCCCCCTTATTTTTTACTCCATCGCCGACTAATTTCTTCTCCTTATTAAGCTCGTACAAACCGGCAAAGCTCTGCGGGCCTCTCGCAGAGACGCTCAGGGGAATCTGACGCATGCTTATGGGCCTACACAGTCAAAGCTGCCAGACACCATCGACCACTTTCACAATGCGCTCAACGAGCTGGAAAGTGAAATTGTAAGTGGCGGCTCAATCTCTGTTTCTCTCTCTTCATCTTCCCCCAATCTCCCTTTTGATGTCTTTTTTTAATCTATTCCTTGTTGCCCTCAATTTACTCACCACTGACTCTTTCTTTCTCCCATTGGCTAGATTATGGCCAAGTCAGTCTTGCTCAGAGATTACAATGAACTGCAAGAAAAGAAGAAGAAACTCTTGGCTCAGCCTACGCCTAAGCCCGTCGAGGCACAAGCAAAGCGACCTCCAAACATGGATCTGCCCTCACCGCCAGAGCCCATTTTCAAGGACGAACCCATGACAGAGGACACAGACGTGAAGCCTATGGCGCCATTCCCCAACATGAGCATCGATCTTGCGGAAGCCGAGCCCATTGACATGTCCATCAAAGAGCCCAATGGCCAGCAGTCGCAGCAGCAGCAGCCGCCTCCTCCAGGCGGCATGAACGGATTGAACGGAATAACCAGTCCAGGAGATAAAAAGCCAATTGCAGATATGCTGCCTGAACCTTCTGGGTCAAACCAACCACCAGTATTACCAGAGGCTTCCGGGATGAATTTTACCGACATGGAGTTTACTCTTGCGCCGCCGCCAGGCAATGAGGTTTCCGGGCAACCCAACGCATCCAAGGAGCCATCCTTTGATCTGGCAACCTTTGCACCAGCCGATGGCGGCGACGACCTTTTGAATCTCAACCACCTTTTGCCCACCGACCCCAGCGGTTCGGCCGCACAGGCCAACCCGGGCCAGGTAAAGATGGAGGATGTGAAGGTTGAGGTACCCGACGCAACGATGAACACCGACTTCTTTGGCCCGGAATCTGGGGCTGCCGACGGCATGGACTTTGACTTTAGCCTTGGCGGCTCGGGAGACGATACTTTTGACGATCTTATGAACAACCGCGACAGCAATTTTGAGCTGATGGATGCTGGTGGTGACTTTGACACGGCGTTTTTCGGCCTCGATAAGCCGGATGAGAATCTTGCGTGAGAGAAGGAGTGATTATTGTCCTCTTCTTTCTTCTTTCTTTAATTGCAAGGCTTGGATGTGGTGGTATAATTCCTTTTTTGACGGCCTAGGATGGCTCAACCCATTTTCTAACGTGTTTTTTTTTTTCAACATCTCTTCTCTTTCTTCTTAATTTGCTTTTGCTTATGGTAGTCATAATTGGCTACAAAGGGTCACCGGTGTCTTGGGAATGGGAATGGGGATCAAAAGAATATACCCACGCTTTAATCTTCAATAGGGTCTCATTATATTAGTTAGATGCGCTTATGCCTCAATATTATTACAATTATTTGTTATAATCACCGTCATGAGCACAAGGGGACACCAGTATTAATGTCTAATTGCAAAATTCATCACATCATTCATCGCCAAATAGACGAGCAATAAGCTTCTCAGATTAATGAGCATACAGGCTATTATCACCCATTTATGCCTTTTGACTAACTACCTAAGCTAATAAAAGGATAGAACAAGCAAGTGTTTGATATAAAATGTAGCCAACACAAATGTCTTGAGCGAAGAAATTAACTAATCAAAAGAGTCATCAACCGAGCACAACTCCTTCCCAGCTATCAAAGCTTTCTCAGGATGAGTGTAGTGCTGGAAACCACAAGAAGAAGATCCACCAATTCGCCGTTATTATTCACAAAACTTTCAAAGTTGTGATGTGATGCGACCGCCGGGGAGGAGAGGATTAAAGTAAAGTAAATCGTGTAATTGTAATTGTTTGACTGGAGTTGGTATATTGAGAGAACCAGTCGGGGTAATGGTCATAAATTCGTAAACCAAGATTAGGTACGAAACAAAAAGAAGGGGGTATTTATCATGTAAAAAAAGAGGACGTTCATCTAAGTGCTTGAGGCAAGGAAAGGAGACAAAAAGAGAAACAAAGGAGATTTCGAGTGAGGGTATTCGGGCTTCAATCAACGCTTCGTTGATCAAGCATTATGCGGTAGGAGGGTTGACAACGACTACTGCAGCTGCCGCAGCGGCTGCGCGAGCTTCCAGTCCTCGCCTCTTGGCCAACAGGCTCTTAAAGGCACCGAGAAACTGCACCAGCGACTCCTCGTCGGGCGTGCAGAAACGATATGATTTCTCTGCCGTGATGATCTGGAGGCAGTGCGTCTTACTCCTGCTGACAGGGTCGGTCTCAACGACATTGACAACGTCCGACACCTCGAAGATGACCTCTGCAGCGTATTCCGACTCGTCTTTGTACAGGACCAACTGGCGGGCGCGCAAGACTCCCCACATGTGCTTCCACTGGCGCACGCCGCGCTTAGTTCGCTGCATCCACAGGGAGCCCTGCCAGACGACGCGTTCAGATTCCTGCTCAGCAGTTATGGCACTAACTTGGCTCGCCGAGCGGCCGCCAGTTTCGGGTCGCTGGCCAGGCAAGACGGGTTGTCGAGGCTGCGTGGTAGGCGGTGGTTGGACGGCCAGGTTCTCAAAGGAGGCGCCCTGTGCTCGTGGTATTTCGGTGTCGGAGAAGTCAGAGTAAGACAGCATTTCGTTGCCAGACAGGCCAGAGGATTCCAACGTGTAGGACAAGCGACGATTTGACCCCATGAACTTGGGCGCCGACGGATCGAGAATGCCAATGTTTTCGGGGGAGCTTGAAAATGCATTGTAGATGTGGTGTCCCCAACCGTCAGGAGCCCCAGGGGACAAGATATGCGCTCCAGGACTGCCCATGTACATTTCCTCCTCTTGTTCGTCCAGCCTGGCGACTTTGCGAATCGAGTCGACCCATTCCTGCGCGTCCTGCGGCGTCGGGGCAGCGAAGTGAAAGTTTCTTGACGGAGAAAAGAGGCCAAACAGGTTCTTGCGCTTGTGTTTGGGGTCCTTGAGGATGGTCACCGCGGAGAGGTCTGATAGGTACAGGTGGTGACGGAGCTTGGCCTCCTTGTCGTCCTTGTAGAGGGAGATGCCATTCGGTCGCAAGACAAGATACACCGTCTTCCAGTTCTATCGCGGCGCAAAAAGAAAAACGCGTTAGCACGAATGCTTTTGGATTCAAAATCACGGACGCGAACGTACCTTTGTCTTTTGGGTGCGCTTCTGGACACATCCGCTCTTGATGACACGGTCGACTTCAAAGCAGCCGTTCTGGTGCACGGGAGCGACCGTCGTATCCAGGGGTAAGCGACTGCGTCGGTTAAGGGCATTGTTTTCGCTGGAGCCGCGGGCAGCAAAGGCCGCCTCTTGGGGCCTCGTTTCTCCCTGTCGAGGGGCAGTCATAGCCATAGCCATGCTTGGCAAGGATGTTTGTGTTTTTTGTGTCCTCTGGCAGCAGATCAAAGTCAAAGCTTACAGTCGAGGTGGAAGTATGAAAGATGCGTCTGCGATGGGAGTCGGTGTGTGGAGCCGAGGGGCAGTGGGAATGTCGATCGGATTTGGGTCGTTAGTCGTCGTAGGGGTAAACAAGCTGCGTGTATGTTGTATATATAAAAGACAAGCTGGGTCTAAGACAGACAGAGGCAGCCGTTGAAGAGGGAGGCGAAGCACCAAAAGTAGAAAAATAGCAAAAGGTGGCCGCGGCCAGATGGACCGCAAGGTGACAGGACAGGTGTTGTAGGGTCGGGTGATTCGAGCACCTGGAGATGCCGTATTCGTACTTGGTTGTAAGCCTTGCGATCAAATGGTGGGCAGCGCAAAAAGAGGAAGCCTAGAAGTGAGGCTGACAGCGACGGTTACAGGAATAAGTAAGTACGAGTGCCGAGAGCGAAATCGAAAGCGACGTCTATCCCCAGGACCTAAGCGCGTGGGCGATGGAAATAGAAGCATTGATGCTTTGGGACAGGGAATGCAGGCGTCTACAGTAGTGCTCAATGCAATGCTGAAGGAGGTTCGTTGCGGTTTCAGCTTCTGAGGCGCCGTGTCGAGTCGAAGCGATGAATGACTCTCGCCTTGCCGCAAACGCACAGGGATCAGGGGGCCAGTGATTGGCTAATGCGGACGGGCGACGAGATCAGCGATTGAGGTAAAAGGGGATGGACGGATGAAACAAGAAACAGGGCTTGTGGCCTGGTTGGTGGGCGCCTTTTTTGTTTTAGTATGCAGACAGTTGATGCGTTGGCGGTTGTTGTTTGGGAATTGATGTTGGTCCATTGCATTTCACTGTGATTCAATACTGTACGGGATTATGTGATATTGATCGGATGGATTCAAAGTTGGATTTTGGATTTATGATCAACAGCGCCACACGGTGGCCAAGGATACGCGGCCTGTTTGACGTCACAGGGCTTCCAACAAGCGCTGTGCTGTCCACGGCGGCAGTTTTAGGCTCGAGAGCGCTGGAACGAGGCTTGCGAGACTCGAAGGGCTGCGCCTCTGGAAAGACACGCAACGCCGAAACTCTGTCCTCGATTGTGGCTGGATCGGATCGGAGCAAAGGGCCAACTGAAATGTTTCCGCTCCGACTTTGAGTCTATCTTGACTTTCAGTACGGAGTAAGTACAGCTATTAGAGTTGCTAGCCGCGATATGCAACATGCAAACATGCAACATGCAACATGGAACTTGAAATGTTGCGCCGGGTCAATGCATTGAATGCAAAGCCCACAGAAACAAGGCATGGGGGCACCCGAAGCGAGCGCTAGAATCAATGCGCTATGGGTGCATGATTCGTCTCGGTAGATGGTTGGACAGGCAATTACCGACAGGGGGACTGAAATGAAGCGTCTTGCTGCTGCTTGCTGCTACCCGGCAACGCCATGCTGAGTTGGGAGTTTTCACAAGAGGTGAAACAAGAAGACGAATAAAGGGAGAATGATTCAGGAAAAATGGAAATAGTGGGATTTAAAAGAATAAATAGAATTGAATTAATTAGTGATGGGTGATTGGGGGTTGAGAGTGTAACATGTAAAGAGAACATTAAGTGCAGCAATGAACAGCATCAATTCTGCTTACCTCAGTCGCTCTCAACTTTAGTTAGTGACCCTCGCCTTGGCAGCGTTGACTGCAAAAAAATTCTCGCCACATGTTACACTGTCTACATGCAAAATTGGATATACTTGCAGCTCAACCCATTTTCTCCATATTAGAATCGAACACTCTCCTTGTAGCTGCAACAGCTCAGCTAGTCAACAAAGAGCCATTCTTAATTTTCAGGAACGCTCTTCTCTTGTAATACTCTCTTGAACGAGTCTGCAACGCCCCCACGCAAACTCCTTCATACGCCTTACTCTCTTCTACTTCACAGCCTCCCAAACTCATAATGGCGGGATCACAAACCCCCAGCCGGCCATGCATGCGCTGCAAGAAGCCAGATGCCGCATTCGAACTGCGAAACGTTGCAACCTGCCAGTATGCATGACTCACCCCCTCATGACAACTCATACACACACACACTTACTTACACGCAATGCAGGGATTGCTTCATCGACTATGTCGACTCCAAGGCCGTCAAGAGATTCACCGTTCTCCAACGAGAAACCAGAACTTCTACAAAGCCTGAGCCCCGGAGATATGTTGCCGGCCTTTCCTTTGGACCCTCATCAACCGTTCTCACTCAGATCCTTGACAAGACCGCCCAATATCATGCATCAAGAAAGGGATCATCGCCATTTGAGCCTCTCATCGTCCACATCGACACAGACCTCTCCGCCCGCACTGACTCCCAAGATACCCCTGCACAGAGACTGCTCGCCAAGTACCGCGAGAGATTCCCCAATGTCTCGTTTGAGTGCGTGCATCTGAGCAAGGTTCTTAGTGTCAAGACGATTGACTGGACCACGATACCCGTTCCTGAGGGTGGAAACGACGCAGAGCGACTGCAGCTCTTCTTTTCCTCGTTGCCGTCGGTGACTTCACGCGCTGACAGTCTGAGGCTGTTCATTCGCCATCTTCTCCTGGATGTTGCTATACAGAGGTCTTATTCTGCTTTACTGTTTGGACACAGCACCACGGCACTGGCCGCTCTGACCTTGTCTGAGGTCGCAAACGGCAGAGGCTTTGCCGTACCTTGGCAGATCAACGACGGACTGTTCACCGTCTGCACCTACCGGCCGAGTGCAGATCCGGCTAGTAGTGGTACCGGGGAAGAAGCAAGCCAAGAAGATGCCAAGATCCAGTTTCCCATATACTACCCCCTGCGAGAGATTCTCAAAGCCGAAGTCATGACATATCTTGGCACGACGCCCGCTGTTCAAGGGCTGGTGCCTTCTGCCGATGGAGCATCGTCTAGCGTCGTCTCCCACAAGGACCAGAGCATCGAAGAGGTCATGGCTCGGTATTTCGATGGCGTGGAGGGGCCTTATTCGGGCATTGTGACCAATGTCGTCCGCACGGCGGGTAAGCTAGACCGGCTTGTTACAGAACACTATTGTCGCCTATGCGGCATAACCCTGGACCAGGAGGGCGATTCGACGTGGGCTGGTGAGCTGGGGGATGACTTGACAGAAGATGCCGTGAACCCTGATACGGGGAAGCTGTGTTACGGATGCAAGCGCTCCATGGGTGGATAGTGGTGTTAATCTCGAAACAAAGGGGGCTCGAAAGAAGGAAAAGAATAGAATTCGAAGTAACGACGAATGAAACAAAACAAGGCGGAGGAATCAAGAATAGATGAAGTTTAGAATATAAAAAAAGAATATAAATTTCAGCAGCGTCGGTGCGCTCAGATCTATTCATGAAGACTACCAACTCCAGTGCAAAAATTCATGCCGCCTTGAGCTTTTCCATTATTCCGCCCAATGCCTTATTGCCCCCTCCCCTTCTCTTTCCAAGTTGTAGGAGAACACCCTGAAAAATACTCCTTGTGATCTATAAACCAGAGCAGTCGCTCCTGAAAGATGTACAGCATACGAGTGAAACCAGTAGTAAACAGTACTACTACTAGTGAACTGTATGGTATGCGTGATGAAATAACAAGCCTGTTGTTAAAATAAATAACAGGACCGGCAACAGTGGGGGAAACCAAAAGCAACCCCCCGGACTTTTTTGTGACGCCAGGGCCTCTCGGAAGTTAGAGGCGCTCTTCCTTGAATTTAGAGGCGCTCTTCCTCGTCGTAGCCTAGCATAGGCAGGATGCGGTTCTCAACCTTTCTAACTAGCTTGGCGGTTTGCTCGGCTAGGGAGAGGGTCAGGATGGTGTGTGGCAGGATGCGGGCCAGGTGGGGGATGAAGCCCTTGTAGATGGCGAAGATGCCCTCCGTTCGGATCGTCTTTCCGAGACAGTCGAAGATGCCGCTGTAGAGGTTGCCGTGCTGGTTGTACAGACGGGACATGATCGTGTCTGCGTGGGTATGCTATGTTAGCTGCAAAGACTTCGACAAACAAAGGAAGAGAAGGATGAGTATGGGTAAGTAGATGCTCACCAGGGGGGTGCATGACGCAGCAGACGACGAAGCCGCTGACGGAAGAGCTGGCCAGATGCAGCGCCGGGCCCTCCTCCATGCCGGCGTGCTTGACCAGCTGCCTCTTGGCGAGGAAGTACGTGGGCAGCTGGACGGAGCTACCAAAACCAGTCCGCACCATGGCGGCGGTGATGCCCCGGTACAGGCCGAAGAAGCCCTCGCCTTTGTAAATCTGCCTCAGCCCATCCCAGGCATTGCGATAGTTGTGCTGCGTGCCCACGGGCCGAACGGGCGAATAACTCTGAAGACGGGTCTTTACGAGGAAGAAGGGGCTCCCCGCAGCGGCGCCGATGATGCCGGAGGAGGCGCCGCAGAGGACGTTGATGGCGAGGTTCTGGGCGTTTTCGTTGGCTAGGAAGAGGCGCGACATGCCCTTGCGCATGGGCTCGTAGAATCCCAGGCGGCAGCCGTTGAGGAGCACCTGGTAGATGTAGGCGGCTCCCAATCCGCGGTAGATGCCGCGGATGCCTTCGTTCTTGACGATGACGCTGATGCCGTGGATCGGGCCGCGGTAGTACTGGGGCTGGGCGCCCTTTGTCTGCAGCTCGCCTTGGAGTTGTTGGCGGATCTTGAGGACTTCGGCTGGGTGGGTGACGGTGACGGCGCCGCACGCCGCCAGAGCGCCTGCGGCGAAACCGCTGGACAAGGAGAAGAGTGTTAGTTGTGCGTTGAGTTGAGTCGCGTGGAACGAGTGTGTGTAAGTAAGAGTCAAGTCGCAAAAGATGTAACGTACCCGATTGTGGTGGACATGTGCGCTGTCGCCTTTCGCACAGCTTGCGAGGCCTCTGTTTCTTTTACCGCCTGTGTTACAGTATTACAAAAGAATAAAGAAAAACAGCAACAGTAATAGGTAGAATGAAAAAAGATGTAGAGCCTAAACGATGCGGGTTAAAAGAAAAAAAGAAGGGTGTTGGGGAGCTGCAGGAACGGATTTCGATTTTTGGTGCGAACGAGACCCGATGACGGCGGCCCGGCTAGCAATGGCAACAGCTTTGGCAACGCAACCCGACCGGGATCCCGCAGGTGGAGCAGCAACGAATATCTCGCTGTACTTAAGTAAATGCTTAGTTTTTTATGAGGGGGGCCGCAATTGAAGCCGTAAGCCTAAATTGTGTCGTGGGAAGAGGAGGGTGTTAAGGGAAAAAAAAAGGGTCCCGAGAGCCACAGTGGCCGAAGAACGGAGATTCGGAAGACCTGGGGAAAGTTGAGTTTGGCGCCGGTTGGGGAATCTAGGCGGTTCAGGGACCAATTGAGGAAAATGAAGAGGAAAGGATATCAGGTAAGCTGACGCCGAATGGATTGAAGCCGAAGGAAATATTACTGTTTTATTTTGACGACGGAGGAGGATGAGATGAGATGAGACTGAGAGATGCGGATGGCGGAGGACGGACTCCGAACTCTTCTTATTCATCATCTATCTTTTTCTTTTTTTATCTTTATCTTCAATTCCATCTCGTCGCCCATTTTCCTATACGAGATAAAGGACTTAAAAAGGCGCCACCGGTCTGACCGATGCCGTAACGCGGCCGAGTGCAATCGCGCCCAAGATTGGCTTTTTTTGACAGCCTGGGATGCAGAGCGTTTTCCGCATGGGGGGCGAAGAAGGGCTTGAACAGTACGAGAATAGAGTAGAATATTATCTTAGATTGGATCCTTGCGGCCCTCCACTCCCCGCAATCTCCCGCGATTATTCAGCGTCGCTTTGATTCGATGATAAAGTCGTGGGGTTTTAAGGTGAGGGTTGGTCGGATAATTATGTGTGCTAAGACATTGTTTCTTCCTGGTAGCGGACTTGACTTACGGTTGCGCCGATGAAAGCCGCTGGGCTGGATGGGGTAGCGGTTTATCGGTAAAGTTGCAGATAAAGTATGGAAAGGGGGAATATGCCGTCAGTCAGTGTATTGTAGCATTCATATAGTATTGCTGCTGTGCTAAAAAGCCGAATAATTAGAAGTTGACGCTGAGCGGATCTCGGTGGCCGATGGCTATGTGTGTGTGTTGATGAGGGCATTCCCGAGTGCCGCGAGTAAACGAGAGAGAGAGGCAGGAGATCTAACGGCAGCTTATCTATAAGCTTGTCTTTCTCATGAATCGTATTTTATGGAGAGTAAGGGGAATTAGTACCGAGTAATCGGATTACGAGGCCATCATCTTCAATGTTATTACTCATCTCACTACCACGCCTCGTCACTATGTAAGTCAATGTAATTCCGATGATATATACGGGCAAAATGATATCGGCCAAATCCCGCCGTCTAATCTTGTTGAACCCATTATTTAAAGAATAGAAGAACGATATGGAAAAGAATGTCTGATCGTCACTTAATTTGGTACTCTTGGCGCAACAGCCCGCCAGAATGCACATCTCTCGCCACGGCCTCCCTCCCAAGTTTTCGCATTAGCCAGGCGAAACGTATTGACAATGCCATCTCCATGGCGAACATAGTAGCTCAGCTCGTCCGTCACAGTCACCAGCTCGACCTCTCCGCCCGTCGTATTGAGATTCATAAACGTTGGGTTCTGCTCACTATACTGCGGCCACGAAATCATCCCCGGGTGCTTAGCATCAACAGGCACCGTGGCATTCTTCGCTCCAGCAGTCGCATCCTCGACAGAAATAACAGGACTACCACTGACGATAAAGTTGCCCCATATCCTCTGGAAGCTGTGCCGGAAGCTGGGATTGGGGAAGCCGCTGCTGGCAAAGTAGGCGCCGAGATCCGCGCCGTGGTACGCCGGGTCGAGCGAGTACTGGTACTTGTACGCGCGGCGGCCTGATGAGGTCGGCGAGCTGAAGGCTTCGGCGACCCACTGGGACTGGCACTGGAAGATGGATTCGGCGGCTACGTTGAAGGCCGTCTGCTGGATGCCCGTGGCCATGCCCGAGACGGTGTTCGCCGTAGGGCCGGCGTCGCCGCTTGTGTCGAAGCGTGTTCCGTTGTCGCCTGGCTGGGCGGTGGCCGTGTTGTAGATGTGATTGAGGGATAGGACGTCGGAGGTGGTTAGGTGAGGGAGGGTGGAGGAGATGAAGGCGTCGAATTGCGGCTTGGTGGTGATGTTGGGATTTGTCAGGGGAACGCCCTCATCTGCATTGGTCTGTCGAGCATTAGCATGGAAACGTGGCATCCAAGTATCATAGAAAGGGGCCTCATCGTACTCCGATCAAAGCACGCTTGCCGCTGACTTTGCCGCACTGGAGCTGTTCCGAGGGTCGTTGCCGGATCATGTCGCCGTCGATGACTGGGAGCCAGGCGAAGCTTCCAAAGTAGCCCTTGGAGGTCGATACGAGGCCGCTGGCATTTTGCAGGGTATCTGTATCTGCGGCAACAAGGCAGTGGAATACGCTCGAGTGCCTTTTCACAGCAGTTGAATCCTTTCCACAGCCGGCGGCTTCGGCAAAGTCGTTGTAGTGAGTTGTGGAAACATCGCTGTCGAAGGGATAAATGGGAGGGACATAGTTGCTCGCCACGATGAGCTGGAGATCATCAGTCATGTGCTATCGTCATAAGTAAGAGTTGGGGGTTTTAGAAACACGTACGTTGTTGAAGAGTCCAGATTCTTTACCTCCATACGCCAACGACTGATACATGACAGATCCTGCACCAGATGATTCACCACCCAGCGTCACGCGTGTTGGATCGCCGCCAAACTTGGAGATGTGCTTTTGAACCCATTCGAGGGCGAAGCGCTGATCCAAGAGTCCGGCATTGAGTTTGCCGTGTTTGCGAACTTCGGCTGAAGCCAACTGGCCGAATGCGCCGAGGCGATACTGGATCTCGACGACGATGAAGCTGTTGTTGTTGGTGTTTAGCATGGAGCTGGGGTCGTAGGTGGCGGCGAAGACGGAGTAACCGCCGCCATCTTTGTGGGTTGTTCAGAGTCAGCTTCGTTTAATGTGTGGCTCGATTGTGATGCTTTTATGCTTACGGATCCAAACAAGGACTGGTAGCTTCTCAGCTTGTGACGGAGCGTAGACGTTGAGATATAGACAATCTTCATTGCCGGGATTGGAGTTGAAGCCGTATACCGAAGGCACGCCAAAGGCCCCTGACTGCGGGCACCAGGGAGGCTGATCTACAGCTTGGACAACGCGATTTGGGGTCGTAGCCTTTGAGGGCTCTTGAGGAGCTTGCCATCGTAGTTTGCCTACTGGCGGAGCAGCGTACCGGATGCTGTGGATTGGTGAGTCTTTATGTTCCTGTTCTTCTCATCTGTAGAGGGAGAGCATGATCCGCACCTTTTCCATATGTTTAGGTCGGTAGTGGCATTGTAGAGACCCTCGTAGACGGCGTATCCAAGATCAACTCGAGGGCGAGGCGCAGGTTTTGGCACTGCTTGGTCTGAGGTTGTGACCAAGGCGAGTAAGACGAAGCTGATGATGAGCCTCATCGTGGTGATTTTTTCTCGATAAACGGCTATTTACTCAAAAAAGGAACAGGAAGAGATTTTCAGAATCATGCAGAATGAAAATTGAGAGAAAGAAAGAGAACAGAGGCGGCAAAAGGCTCAAACAATTTTCATCAAGTGGTTCGCCAGCTGGCGGATGCGCTCAAACACATGTAATGAGTGAGCATTGAGTTTGGTTAAATCTGTATTCCAATCTAACGGCACGTTGTAAACTCTAAATGATGCGCCCATAAATGCTGATCCCCTACTGTACCAAGTATCTCAGGATTAAGCAGGTTAAGAATATGAAAATAAATTGCGCGAAAGCAGCTGAATAATTAATTTGGGTGCATAGGGGATGCCTGAGGCTTGCTGCTGGGATGTTTTGGTGTTGGATGTTGGACGCATCCATGTGGTTTTATGCATGTGTTTCATTACGGCACGGCAGAGGGTCAAGATGCTAGCTGACGATAGGAGCCATGGCAGGACAAAGGAAGCTGAGAATGCGGATGCTTGCGGGTACGAGTACATGTGATGTGCTAGTTTTCGTGTTGTTACCGTGGCACTGGAAATATCGATACTAATCCTTGTGCCTCTGTTCCGATGGTGGAGTGGGCAAGATTCTGAATCTCTAATCTCTGGATTCTGCAGGGGGCCGAAGCTTTAACACCTTTAAATGGATGGCGGACACAAGACAGGGATTTGAGTCGGTAATTTTGCCTGTTACATATGCGAGTGCAGATGATGGAGTCTCTTGTCCAGAGAAGCATGACTGATTCAGGGCCGCGCACTTGAGGGCATAGTCAGCTGGTTTGTGGTCGAAAGGGCGACTGAGGCATCGCGAAAATGGATGGCTGAGACTTGTTCATTTCCCCTCGGTCACAAATCGGATTCACGGGATATCGTCTCAGAAGACCAATAGCAGGATGTGTACATGTAGGCATTCCGCAGCTGAACAACCTACCATGGACGCATGCACACAAACGTGTAAATAGCGTGGCGATTCATATGGGATCCTACATGTGCTTTGTGCGAGGCGAGGCGAAATCCGATAATGTATGAGTAAAGGGTTTGTACCGGTACTCGCCCTACTCGATAACACACATGATGCACTTTATTGAACTTGACGTCGTATTGTCGACTCTACTCTGTAGCTAGTCTAGCTTGGGAGTCGTCTTACATGCATAGATGCCCAGGATCTCTGCTTTGTCCCACACCTCTGGGGCATTCTGTAGTAATATATGATACACAGGCTTTCTTACAGAGAGAGTGGCGTTCTGTCTTCTCATCGATCTGTTAGTATACGCGTTTGTTTGGTTAGTTGACTGCGCATCTGTGGTGATTGCAGCTAGTTGTTGGGTTCACGAGATTGCCGGCTGCGTGCTGAAGGAAATGGTATGGTGTCGCGAAAGACGATAATGCATCACACCAGTATATGTATGCATGAATGAGTGGGTGTGTAGAACTAAGGAAGAGGCATGTTTGACTCTTCTCCGTCGCTTCTCTTTTGTTTCTTTTTGCTCGATGCTATGCCCCAATGGATGCACCGATTAGAAGAAGAGCTGGACAAGGAGATGATGGGACAAATATCTACGGAGAAGGATCCAACGTATCGAAACTTGCTCTACATTGCTCTATGCCGCATAATCGCCTGCATCCTTGCATCCATTGACGTAGCACGAACTTCTCGAGTCCAGCCATAACTCTTTACTCACATTGTTTGCTTCCGCATATGTGGCTTAAATTCCAATCCGTTATCGTCGTGGTGTCTGCATTTAAAATGAGGCGCATTGACGTTACAGATTGAGTAGGGAATCAAATTGTGAGGCGCGGATCTGGTGACTTGATGTGACGCTTGGTGGTGTTGGATCAATTGTATGTTATCCCCCACCTATCATACGGGTTTAGCAGCAAACCGCTGATTCGACGTACCTTTTCTTTTGTCATTTCTCGAATTATTCCGTCGTCTTGCTCTGGCTTATGCTGCAGCAGAGCCTTGCCAAACTGGTATTCGTTGGGCATCCCCCATTCCAATATTGCGACATCTAAGTGGCCGGATCGGTCCATGAGGAGCAAAGAGGATCCCTTTGGGTGGTGGTACCGTGGCGACGAGCATCATGTATCTGTACGGGTTTATACAGAGCAGAGAGTGGTGGATTTCGATCTGGGAGGGTGATATCGCATGTGTGCTGCATATCAAGTCAGCCATACAATGATGCTTAACTACATGTCTGTGGATGTAAAGAGTGGCCTACTGCAGCCTTGCGCATCACCTTTGTTTTCTTTTCTTTTTCTTCCTTTCTATCCACATCTTTCTTGTCTCTTTTCGTTGACGCATCTCTCGCTCCTTTTCACAGAGCTTTTCCATCGATATTATCATGCGAGCTTGAGTCTTTGTGAGCATGACATTGTGTCAGTGACGCAGCCAGCCGGCTGGTTGATGCTGCTACTGTTACGAGCTGTCGACCAACCGATTAGATATCCCCCACGCAACCCGTATGGCGAGGATTTCTTTCAGATAGCAAGGCCTTTGGAGAATGCTGCTCTGAATATTTATATATACAACAGTATATATGTCACTGCGTGGGGCAGTGGCTGCTTATGCTCCCGAGCTGTCAACTCTTGAACAACGACACAGCGTCGTACAACGCAGGAACAAGAGAAAAAGAAGAGAAAAATAAACGCTCAAGATGGCGACGAATTCGACGCTGAGTCCGGAATACTTGGTCGAGTCCAAGACGGGCTTGGTCACGACCATGTATGCGATTCCCATTGCGCTCGAGGCGCTCAGCACTGGGTGGCGGCTATGGGCGTCAGCATCTGCACAGTCGGGATTTTGGTTTTCATTTGATGACTATCTCATGCTTTTTGCGACGGTATGACTTCAAGATGTTGTTTAAAGTGTGAAAAGAGCTAATGAGATCTTTGAAGTTGGTGGCGATGACGGTGTGCGTGCTTGGGATTGTATATGGTAGGTTGCAAGGGATACTCTGGCTTGTAAGAGCAAGATGAGGACTGACTTTGCTATGTAGGACCACCGAATGGACTTGGACGACATATAGAGGCTCTATCCCAGCATCAAGTACAACAGTTTCTCAAGGTAAGATCGTTTGGCTCTTTTGTGCCGGTATGAAAAGAAAATTGCTACTGACAACCATCACTCATCCAACAGGGAGACTACATCTTTAGCCACTTTTACGACATCGCCATCGCCTTCACAAAGCTTTCCATCTTGGCGTTATATTACCGCATCTTCGTCACACGCAAATTCAGACACATCGTCCTCGGCACCGCCTGCTTCGTGATCGTCTGGGTCATCGTCATGGAGGTGACGCTGGGCTTTGGATGTCGGCCCATCAAGGCATGGTGGGGTGAGGCAAAGGGGAAGTGCATCAACAAGGAAGCCTTTACGTATTTCACCAATGTGACGAACATGGTAATCGATCTGTGGGTGTTTCTGATGCCGATCCCGGTGATACTGGGGCTTCAGGCGGCCAAGGAGAAGAGGATTATCCTGTGCCTTATGTTTGGAGTTGGATTGGCAGTGTGTGCGATTAGCGCGGCGAGGCTATCGTTTGTATTTGGCGTTGCGTCTGCTGATTTTACATGTAAGTCTTGACACCCATTCCTTCTCATTGCCAACAAGCTGTGTAAGGGGGAAAATGACGTGCAGAGTCTAACCAAGGATGCTACAATAGGGAACGAGGCCTCTCTGGGAATCCTATCGGCCTGGGAGCCATGCTGTGCCATTCTATGCGCAAACTTCCCTCCAATATACCGGCATCTCGTCATCATCAGCGAATTCCTCCGAGCCGGTGTCCGTAACGTGACGCAGTGGACAGTGACGCAGTCCCGGAGCGCCGCAACGGGCGTCAGCTCCGATCGGCACGGCGGTTCCAAGGGCAAGGGCGAGGTGCAGCATCACGACTGGGCCAAGTTGAATCACAGCGATGCCTTTACGGGCGAGACGAACCGCACCGTTACGGAAGTTTCTGCGCAGGGACCGCCGAGCGATGCGGTTGAGATGGATGGAGTGAAGGTGGGAGGGATCATGGTGGAGAGGGCGTTTACGCAGGTGAGCGCGCAGGATGTGGAGGCGGCGTCTTCGTCAAGGGATATGGAAAAAGGTACAGAATGAGATTTTCAGGTTTTACAAGTTTCATTATGATTTTATTAGAATATGTATATATAGAGGGAGAGCGGCTATCACCAGCGCAGCGACTACGGCGGCGTTTAGTAGATACGGAGTACAGCGGAATCAATTTCATCTACAGGTTCACGGTTTTATGTATGTGTTACTGTAACTTCTTTATTCTAGAACCAGATGTCAAAAAGTTAATATTTATGCTGAGTTATATGTGCAATTATTTATAAAAGGCGATCATATATGTGTGAAGGTGAAGGACTAATACGGGGATGCTCCTCATTGGTGTTGAAGCATGATTGATGCAGTCACGTACTTATTGTGAGAATGACCAACTAAACCTTGATAAACACATTCATTCATATCAGTTATGTAATAATTACTTTAAAATAATGTTTAATGATAAGCAAAACTTATATGAGTTCAACTGTCAGCATTCTGTACCGTATCTTCATCTTCCCGTGCTTCTTTTCACTGTTGAGCGGCACGTGCTTTGGCGTCGAAATCGGCCACGCGAAAAAAAATACCCCAGAAGCGTGACGTCGTTGCTCTAACAAAGGAAAAGCACCACCGCAATTTCGCACCTTCAACACGAGCTCACCATCACAGCTGCATCCAATCTTCTCCTCCACCAGCCACTCAATTCGTCACCGCCAAACCCCGAAATCGCACTTCATTACTGCAATTCCTCGTTACGACCGCTAAAAGAGCTCCTGCGACGCTACAGCGGCCTCTGTGGCCTCGGTCGGAAGACGCACCGGCTCATCGCAGCGTGGCTTCAGCTTCAAAGCTCTGCTGATCCGGCGACAAAACAAAACAAAATGGCTTCCACACCCATGGACCTCGATCTGCCCGCCAGCTCAAACGGCTCTCCAGCGCTCAGCATCTCAAGGAATCTGGCCGCTAGCGCGCCCGTGTCAAATCTCAGCGACGTCGTGTCTAGCTTTCGCCCGACAAAGGTCCGTTTGTTTTGCTACCGCGGTATCGCAAGACAATCCGTGCTGACGTGAAATGGCGCTCACTTTTAGCTTCTACGTCGTGACGATATCAAAGATGGACGGCCTCAGCCTCGGGTACTGTCAATTGACTACGATGACGACGGCGAGCTGCTCATGACCTCGGCCAGCGATGAGACAATCCAGATCTACAACGTCCGAGAAGGACGGCATGATAAGAGCCTGCTCAGTAAGAAATATGGTGTCAAGCTGGCAAAATTTACACATACGAGGTCCAGCATAATATACGCCAGTACCAAACAGAACCGTAATAGCATCCCCTACTATCCTCTTGGCGCAGCTTGCATCTAATCGTCCTCCAGACGCCATTCGATACCTCGCAACTCACGACAACTCCTTCATTCGCTATTTCGAAGGCCACGACGCCGCAGTCACAGCACTTGCTGTACATCCCGGTAGCGACAACTTCATATCCTGTTCACAAGACAACACTGTCCGGCTTTGGGACACACAGACGAAACATTGGCAGGGCCAGCTCTTCCTCCGATCGCCGTACCTTGCAGCCTATGATCCTTCCGGGACAGTCTTTGCTGTTGCGTGTCCTAGCAGCGGCTCTGTCCTATTGTACGACGTTAGAAACTACGATAAGGCGCCGTTTACCACCATTGATATCGTGGAGCAGTGCCGCGGAGTCGATTCACAGTGTCTTGTCAAGGGATGGACCAAGCTCGAGTTTTCCAACGATGGCAAAACTATCCTTGTGGGAACAAAGGGCCGAGGACACTTCCTTCTCGATGCTTTCCAGGGCAATTTGAAGGCCTATCTTCGACGGCCCGCAGGTGGGACGCGTCGGCTTGCTCCGGGCGAGAACCTTGCCGCAAACGGCGCCGCCCCGGCTCCAACCGACCCCGGAGCATTCGAAAGCAGCGGCGAATGCTGTTTCGCGCCGGATGGACGATACGTGCTCAGCGGTGGAGCTAAACAGGATGTGCTGGTTTGGGATACACTGAAACAGCCGGCAGAGAACAAAGTGTTGGATCCAACGTGGACGCTGCCTGATAAGAGAGAGGCGGCGGTGCTGGCTTTCAACCCGCGGTTCAACTTTTTCGCGACTGCGGACCAAGATTTAGTTCTTTGGCTACCAGACCCTCACGCATAGAATGCGAGTGTCGCTGCTTTAAAGAAACGTGTGTAGAATCGGTGGCCTTTTTGTTTTGATTCTTGGATCGGTTCGATATAAGAGGAGAATATGAAAGGGACCATGTAGATACCCGACGTCATGTAGAGTGGCTCATTCGACAGGGTCAGCTGCTTTACGACTGTCTTTTTAACATGTACATATATATAGATGCGCTTCAATCATCAATGAGTGAGTAGGTTTTAAATACTTGCTCTATAACTATTAAGATTACTTCTCAAACTATTCAATTGCTCTTGCGTCTTATAACCATCTTCTCTTAGATCACGCTGTTGCGGTGAAGTTAACACCACCCATGGACGCCCAGATTTGATCCCAAAACTCGCACTCTGTAAAATCCAACTTGGATGGTGCAATGCTGTCCTGAATGTACACTCCTCGGTTCGAGTGAGCATCAAAACGAGGCCATTTCACACTCTTTGTCTCTGGACTCCCTCGCTCAGCCAATGCCGTCCACGCCGCAATCATAGAAGCGCTTATACTACGATCCTGCTTCGATGCATTGCACGTACCATTGCCAAAAGGCTGGTTATCCATGTTTCCAAAGACAAATGGCAATTCAGCCGTATGCGTGCTTCCAAAGAACGGAGCGAGGTCTGCTGAAGGGAAAGGCTGGCCGTCTTCGTCAAGCCAGGGACAAGAGAGGGTGCGGTTAAAGCGGTAGGCGTAGGCTGGTGCTTTGGCGGCGCGGAGGGCTTTGTAGCCCAGGCAGATGAAGCTGGAGACGGTGGTGATGTGGGTGATTGCGGCGACGACGGCGAAGGAGGTTGAGCCTGTGGTGTTGAAGAGGGATAGGGGGTATGCTTTGGAGATGGAGGAGGAGGAGGGGCCCCATTGGGAGAGGAAGGCTGTGTAGTTGGATGAGGTGAGGACGTTGGATGAGGAGGAGAAGTAGACGGGGAGGGTGAGGAGGCTGCTGTCTAGTTCGTCTGTTTGGTGATGTTAGGCTTTTTGTGTTTTGTCTTGTTTAAGGGGTTGTCTGTTGACTTACTTTGGCCGATGATGATGGGTACTTGGGAGCCGACTGATAGAGGCTGATGCTTGATGATTTCGCCGTCGAGGACGGAAGAGTCGAGAGAGGTAATGTTGGGAAGGTCGATGCCTAAGACGGTGGCAAGGAGGCCGCCGTTGGTGGTTGGGTCGAGGAGGGCGGGGGTTTGAGAGTGAGCCTTGATAAGCTCTTTGACAGACTTGGATTGTAAACAGCACAGCTAAACAGGTGGCGTTATCAGTTTGGAGGGCTTTACGTTGAGAGAAGGCTGTGGACTTACATCATCTGAACGGCAGTTGAGCGTCTTTGCGAAACTTTGGCCTGTATACGTGGCTGTCTTGTAAGGAGCTACATCTTGGCCCCCTCCAGACTCCATCACCGCAGCAGAGATCAAATGTTTTGCCTCGGGTAGTGTCGAGACTACAAATGTATCATCCGCGCCGGCACTCTGACCGAAGAGCATCACTTTGGTCGAGTCGCCTCCAAAAGCTTTGATGTTGTGTTTCACCCAGGTGAGAGCCGCGAGATAGTCCTGGATAGCCATGTTGCCCCTGATGCCGGCGTCAGGGAGTGCCAGGAAGCCGAGAGGACCTAGTCGGTAGTTGAATTTGACTACGATGGCGTCTGTGGCTAGGTTGCAGGAGTCGTAGAGGGGGTAGGTGATGGCTCCTCCGTCGTTGCCGCCGCCGTAGGCAAAGACTTTGACAGGGAGAGATGATTTGGATGTTGCGTGTTGAGGGACGTAGACATCTAGATATAGACTTGAGGTATGAGATTAGTATTTACATGGTTAGTTTTGTCAGGACTTATGATAGCTTACCAGTCTTCTGATAAGGGAGTATCTGTCACGTCGAATGCGGATCCCCATTGGATACATGCGGGTGGTGGTTTTGTCGCATCTAGGTGTCCGTTTGGGTATCGACCGGTAAACAGTTCTGGGGGCATAAACCTTCGATGGCCGACGGGTGGATGAGCGTATGGAATGCCTTGAAATTGCTTGACTGGAGTGCGTTTGCATATGTTTCCTTGGATTGTGCCTGAGGAGAGATGGACGGTGGGGGGTTCTTGGGGGTGAGAAGCTGCAGAAATGAGATCTGCGAGGAGCAGTAGGCTTGCCAACGAGGTCGAATGAAGCATTTTGATGGTTTATGACCTGACACGGTCGTCTGAATGAATTAGAATGATGGGACAAGCAGCTCTCTTGTTCATCTATTGTTGAGATGTTGCGCGCTCTATATAGGAGTTGAGTAATTGCTCCTTGACCCCTGAATTACACCAGCCCATCTTCGGGCTGCCACGCAACCTCATTAGTTTGCATGAAAACTCCTTCTTTCAACCATGTTTACAACAACCAGACTACGTAACTAACCCTCAAAACCTCAGTGAAACGTAATTGAAGGGTCCGTGATCAGCATCAGCCACTGAAGCTGACATTGACCGATCTGGAAGCATTTCACGATGTGAGGTCCTAGCGTTTCCTAAAAGGGCTACCTATTGCGATATAGGGCTGTGTTTTGAAGGGGAAAAGTCGAGATGGAGACGCTAAGCTCTGTGATAGCCAACCCAGCTGCTGCTTTGAGTAACTGGGGTGGCTCGAGCTCAGACGAACTAGAGGATGATGGAGTTTGTAAATAGAGTCATGCATCACGATTAATTTCCAAGGCGTTGTCGAATGGAAATTCTGTATGAAGACTAAGTTGTCTCTGAATGCGCTCATTTCGACGTGACAACTGGATAACAGCACTTATAGCAGCTCGTAGGGCATTTGGTTTAGGAAATGCCATTCGAAGATTCCCGTCCCTGTTTTCTTGCGGTTCTTGTTTAACAGGGGTCAATACTACAGGGGCTGTAGCGCTGATCTAGTTCAGCTGGGAGCTGGCTAGCTGTGCATGCATCTTATAATTCAAGGCAGAGTGATTTAACTGAGTTCGTGTGCCGAAACTTGTCGATAGTCGCCCAAAATGTCTGTAATTAGCTATCAATTGAAATTTGGCTTCCAATAGCTAGGTTCTACAGTAGGGTCACACCGAACCACTTCTTTTGCCGATTATCGATGTTCAAGGGGTTGTGACATATGTCATCTACCCACTAATATAATTGATATCGGTTCAAGACTCAATCAATGCCAAATTACCGTTGGATTTCCATACCCAACTGGTCGGTAAATGGGAACTTGTTTTCAATCTGCACCTGAAGTTTTAAAAAGACACAAAGGAAAAGTACCTATCTTCTAGCCTAAAGTAACCCTTATGTTTTCCGGATCATTTTTCTCCCAAGCTTCCGCCAACACACGTCCGCAGCCAGCCCTATATGCTACATCATTATCCCCGCGTTGTACCCAGAGAACATTGTAGAACTGGTACTCCTGATCATCTTCATACTCCGGCAGCTCCAGGTTCTCCTCATACTCTCCTGTAGCGATGACTTGATAATTATGCCCATCGTCCCGGGACATCTTATCTTCAATACCAACCCATCGTCCAGCGCGATCATATACAGCGTGGAACGGCCTTGGATCTGCGTATCTGCTCCTTCGTAGGACTTTCTCCTCGTAACAGCTCCGTAAACATTTGCCCTTTGCACTTCCCTGCGAGATTGCAATAAGCTCAATGGGCTCTGCTGGTCCACACGTCGCGTCTCCTGTAATACGAATCACGCCTCCAAACCTTCCCTCTGTATCTCGAAGAGCAACCACCTTGGACAAATTGGTTAGGGGGCTTTGAATCAGGACTGGGTTCGCGAATGCCAAGTAGAATATCGTTTCTCTTATGGGGAATGGCGCGTATTGAATCTCTAAGGTTGCTGCAGGAAGGAAAGACGCACGAGTAACCGAAGCTGAAATGTGATTCAATGTGGACAACGTTCGCTGAGCAGATTCTGCTGGTGAGTCCACATGTTCCCAGGTGACGGTGTTTCGCAGTTTCCAGGAGTTCGTAATGCTTATTTTCTTGTGGCTAGCTTGGTAGTCATTCAAAACTGATTGAAAGCTCTCAGGGTCAATATAACATTGCCATCCACACCAGGACCAGGAGGGGAGCGAGGGCCTTCGGGTTGAGGGGCCGCTCTCCCGGTGGCCCCCGTTTTCTCGGTGCCACAAATGAAGATAGGTCCCTTTCAATGGTTGCCAGAGTAGTGCATGGTCTAGATAAAGTCTGGGTAACCCGAATAAAAAGCCTTCTGGAAATGCAGGAGCCAGATAGCTCAAGACTCCTAGGAACGCAGAGAGACCGTCTTCTTTATAAGTCAACTCCCGTCCGTTATAGGGGCAAACCAGGTCAGCATAGATACTGAAGTCAGGCCATGTCGGTACTGAGAGCTGCCTCATGGGTGCTACTTCTGATAGAGTCCCTGGTGAAGGGTTTCCATTTTGTTGTGGTCGAAGTTGACTTGAATCCCACACTGCGCACTCGCATTGCCAGAATACTCGAGTATCCAGAAAAAAGACTACCCGTTTGCTGAGAATGTATTCTTGGTACGTCCAAGCTCTATTTGCCCACTCAGACGCACACACTGTCTCGTAGTAAGACCTAATACGATCTGCTCTGTCGGCCTCGGCCAGCTCAGTGGGATTTTCCAACTCCGACTCTGAGCACACAATACTCGATGTATGCCTTACTTCTGGACTGTGAATAGTCGCCTCGGGAGTATGAAACATCCCATACTCGGCTGCAGCAATGATCGTCATGCAAGCGCTAGAGTAGACATGATTCATTGACGAAAACTCGGATGCTTTCCCTGGATCGTCTTGAACGATGCAAAGTCTATCCACCCATAGATACCTTTTCCCAATTGCGCTAGTTATCTCCATAGCATCGATTATAACTTTGGGTAGGTTACATTTATACTGCTCCAGTGCATTGACTGTCGTCAACAACTCGATGTTGTTGCTGAGCAGCTGTAACTCAGCATTCTTGTTGATCTGATTTGTCTTGTTCTGCCAGGTATAGCTGAGCGCCAGATATTCGTTCGAAGCAGCCCCTCGTACTATACAGCGATCCCTGACATCAATGAGCCAAGAAATTTTCTGTTGTATGCTAGATGACGAAGAAGATATGGTACAGGTACCACTATGGCGACTGTCGCAGTTTGATATCCAATCTTTAATTGATTGGATGACAGGTGGGTTGTCATCAGGGGTAAAAAGCGTGGGAAGCGGAACAAAATGTTCACTTTTGTCTACACCACACCCTCCCCGACGTTGCTCTCGTTTTCGAATTCGTCTCATGGCATAGAAACATCAGATTAGCCAAGTTGTGGAATGAATATGACGAGGGGAAAAAATGGTTTGGAGGGGAAGGCATATATGCAAAGGAAAAGACAGACGCGTCTTGGTTGGGTATTAAAGTCCATCTTCGCCTTGTTTTTTCCCCTATAGCCATGCACAGACTTGACTTTCATTGGAGGAACGGTGGATGAAGGATTGCATGTAATTAGGCAGCAGAAATGTTGGCGGCGATGGACAGTTTGAGCCTAATTTATACCTATCCAATATGAGATCAGTTAGGCCCCGCATGTCATTGATTTCCAAAGAATCAGGCTGTCGGTGGAGTTCTGCACGATAGTGGATGTCACCTCATGAATTGGTTTGGTCTTAAACATCCCTCGGAAACTTATTGATCACAAGATACTCTATCATTCTCAATGGCCTCATAATAGCCAGACACGAATATGGCACAAGAAACGAGAGGCGAAATGTCCTACGAGAGCTACACTGTTGCGGTCATATGCGCCATGAGCTTTGAAATGAGCGCCTTTCGTTACATGCTGGACCGAGAACACCCTCGCCTACAGAGAAAAGAAGGAGATCTCAATACTTATGTTTTGGGCGAATTATACGGAAACAACATTGTACTTGCATGTCTCCCTGGAAATCAAGGGAAAGGATCTGCCGCAACTGTCGCAACCAACTTGGCGCGAACGTTTCCTGCTATAAAGCTGAGATTTCTCGTGGGAATAGGCGGAGGAGTACCGAGTACGAAGCATGATATTCGTCTAGGCGATGTGGTCGTGAGCATGCCCAGCGGACAGTATGGTGGCGTGGTGCAGTATGATCTAGGAAAGAAGACAGATTATGGCTTTGTTCTCAAGGGGTTTCTGCAGCCCCCTCCGCCGTTGTTACGGAGCGCAGTCGAGACAATGCGCTCTGATCATCTTGTTAGCGATAACAGAATCGAGGAGTTCATCTCTCAGATGCTGCAGAAAGGGCCGCGCCTATCCGACTACTATCAGCAACCTTCCACCAAGAGCGACATCTTGTTTACGAAAGGGTATCCTCATGAGTTTAACCAGCCCAATTGTGACCGATGCGACCGTGAGAGAGTTGTTGGCAGAAATGTTCGCCAGTTTCCTGGACCTGAGATACACTACGGACTAATTGCCTCTGGAGACACTGTCATGCGGAGCAGCAGTAGCAATACCACAAGTTATTTGGAGGATGTGCTCTGCTTCGAGATGGAGGCAGCAGGACTGATGACGGAGTATTCTTGTCTTGTCATCCGT
The DNA here is from genome assembly GCA_001931985.1 of Trichoderma sp. IMV 00454. Taxonomy (NCBI): domain Eukaryota; kingdom Fungi; phylum Ascomycota; class Sordariomycetes; order Hypocreales; family Hypocreaceae; genus Trichoderma; species Trichoderma sp. IMV 00454. The sequence goes on from MSJK01000141.1 coordinate 347,740, forward strand.
GGCATCTCTGACTATGCGGATTCTCACAAGAATGATGAGTGGCAATGCTACGCGGCTGCAACAGCAGCTGCCTGCACAAAGGAGCTGCTTTCATATCTACAACCCAAAGAGAATGTAACGGCGGCGGCACCTTTGTCTTTTCCGCTTTTGACGAGAGACGATGGTCCGATACTGAATAACAATTCTCATTTTTCTGGAAAAGGTATTCAGCACACGGGAGCGGGAACTTTGTCAGTTGGAGGCGACGTGAATATTGGCTGAGCAGATGTATGCAGCCATCATATAACTATCTCGTCTCTATAATTGATTAAACTCCCTTGATAAAACAACTTCCATTACTACTCTTTGCATGCGCATGTTGCAATCAACAGACACTAATATTAAGTTTAATCAATATTCTGAGGTGCCCAGGAAGTATCTAGATATATATACCATGGAATCTATCCCTTATATTCTTCTCCTTGGAGAAAGAAATCACTCAGCAGAGCCAAGTGCAAGGTTATGATAAGTTCCAAAATATCCTACTGAGAGTGTCACCTTGTTTTCGAACCATGACAAGTCCGTGGAAGGCAACAGGCTAGAGCCTTCTGAGAAAAACTTGTTGATTCTTGTCGCTAGCCATTTGGGATTCTCGTCGGCTATGTAAATTACGGTTAGCTTCACGAATACAAACAGGAACCAGGAGAGTTAGGGGAAAGGGGGGTTAAGGCCTATGCGATACGCACCAATCCAGTGTCCTGCCTTGGGTACAACATCCACTTCCAACTTGTCAGATGCTGGGCTAAAGATCTGCTGAAGAACCGAGGGAATTCCAAAAGAAGCTTCCCCTCCCAAGGCTAGCAGAGGCATGCTGAGCTTCTTCTTCCCAAAAGAACTTTTGAAGAAGGCATTGTCCGCAGCCACTGTCTGGGAAGTGAAGGGTCCCAGCATAGCGCGCAAGAAGCCAGGTTTGGCGATGGACGACGTGTATTGATTAACGATATCCTCAGGAATAGACGACGCGCCCGAATAGCTTCCATGGTAAAAGTACCACTCCAGAAACAGCTTTTCTTTGCCCGATATCAGAAACTCGGCAAGATCCTGAACTTGGAAGAATGCCAACTGAGAGTTTCCGTACAAGTCCCAGTAGGGCGCGGGATTGGCTGCTGTCTCGTATCCGTAGCCTGGATATGCATATTCGCTGACGCCGAGTCGCTTCACGAGCGACGGGTACTTGATGGCCAGGGCAGTGGCCGCACCGACGCCCTTGTCGTGGGAGAAGACATAGGCGGAAGTGATGTTGAGAGAATCTAACACGCCCTTGAGGTCGTCTGCGGATACCGAAGAGCTGTAGTTGCCATCCGGCGGGATCGAAGAGTCTCCGGCCCCGCGATTATCCGGGGCGATGACGGTGAAGTTCTCGGCGAGCAACGGCCCAACTTCGCGCCAAGTGAGGCTGAATTGAGGATTCCCGTGGACCAGGAGCAATGGGGGACCTGAACCAGCATAGCGGAAATGGATGCTCACATCCTGCAGGGCCACACGGCCGTGGCTCCAGTCGTCCCAGCTTGTAAGAGCTGCTGCAACTGTGGCAAAGGCTAGCGAGACGAATGGTCTGCCAAACGTTGTGGACCGCATGGTGTGATGGTGATGGGAGTCGAATTAGAACACTCTCTGGTTGTATCTGAGCTAATGAGTAAAGCAATTACCTTGAGAGTTGACAATGACAGCAACACGCAGCCGGGAACTTCGATATATATATTCTCTTATATATGCACGTATAACTATATACATGGGTGACCTAGTCAGGTAGTCAGCCCGTTTAGGAAAGTTTCGTCAAAGTGCAGGAGAGCTAAAGTAGCGCTGTTATCACTGATTGGTAATGCCTCAGCTAATAAGCCCCCTTACAGTTAGTTGCTCTGAGCTTAAATACTATGGAACATTGAAGAGGATGGATCGGAATTACAACTAACAACTTGTACCTACATCAATATCAAGGTGCTTACATGCCTAGTAAGGAGTAAATTAAAAGCCTCCGGCCGCCTTTCCACACGCCATTTGTTCTTCTTATTAATATTACAGACCACCGTCTGGGAAAGTTCCCTCGAGGTGCATTGTTCTCACCTAGTTTCACCTCGGAACATCATGGGAGCTCCACCGACCAGTGGCTACTGTCAGACATGTCGGAAGAGACGGGTCAAGTGCGGCAAGTCCCCCGACACTTTACGAGATAGTTTTCGTTGACCGGACACTTATTGACTCGAGGTTTTGTTTCCTATAGACAAAGGAACTCCGGCGTGCCAGAGGTGCATCAAGGCCGGGTACAGATGCAAGGGTTACGATCTGCCCCTGCGGATGCAGAATATGAGCATCGTGAAGGAGGGGCCGGGAAGACATCGACTGGCCAGAATCTCGCACTCCACCCCGAATCCGTCAAGCCAGCTGAGCCTTGTGGCCTTCAAGGACCACATATGTTTCACCTATCTCTTTGAGAACTGCAGCTGGGCTCATTGCTGGAGGCCGATGATCTCACTGACCAAACAAGATGCACTAGGGCCGCTGGACTACGACTGTAGCTTGGCGCTTGCTTACGCGTATTTTGGTGTGAAGAAGCACGAGAAGAAGTTGGAGATGGATGGAAGAATATTCTATGGGAAAAGCCTTCACGCGGTGAAGACAGTCCTTGAGAGCAATGACAAGCAAGAGATAGGAAGGACGACGAGCGCCGTCCTAATTTTGGGCCTGATCGCGGTAAATACCTGAGACAGAATCGCCACCTCTTGAATATGGACTGCATTGCTGACACCGACTCGCCAGACTGCACTGGATGATAACCCTTATATGAAGCATCACGATGGTGTCATACAGATTCTGAAGCGCTGTGGTCCAAAGCACTTTCAGCAGGAGCCGCTGTTGACCGCTTTTCGACGAAGCCGGGGCATCCTAGTCTGCAAGTCCTTTGCGCTGCGGAGACGATGCTTTCTCGAAGAACCTGAATGGAAGACGATACCTTTTGAAATCTCCGGCAAAGACTCATCAGATGAGCTTTTGGACATCCTGTGCGATATACCAGGCCAAGCAGAAGATTGCTTCTCCTCTCCACCAAACATCGTGTCCGACTCTCAACCTTCGCCAATGTGCCAGATCGCCCGACTTTCCAATCAATTGCGCATCTGGCGTCGCAAATGGGATGAAGCGAATCCCCGCTTGGCTACCGGGACTTCGGCTAACACGACGAGCTCAAAAAATGACGTTACAGAAACGCTGGCTTTCTACAACCTCAAGCAAGCAACAGAAATCTTCACATACAATGCTGCGCTTCTCTATCTGTCACAGCTTCGAGACGCGATACAGGACGGCAGACGCTGGACAGGGCCTCTTTCTATAGTCGAAATGGACTACATCATGAACATGACTAGAGCGAATCCCCAATCCCCCCTCCTCCGGCCTGATCCGGTTGTGTTCACGCTGCAGCCGGCTTTGGAAGCTGCTAACATCTTCCCTTATCTTTACCACTGCATGAAGACTGAAAAGCTCAGCGATGTTTTGGTTATTTTGGCTCCTTTGGGCATCGTGTACTGTGCGTTGCAGAGCCGTCCAAACCTGCTTAGTAAAGTTGCCGGACAGTTTGAGATGCCGTTCATCAATGAGGTTGGATCAATGCTGCAAAGATACTCTTTCCCAAGCGCCCAAGCGGACTAGAAAGATCCTGAAGCACTTAGTATGTTAAAAAAGAATGTGAAGAGAGCCTGTAGCTCTTCTAAACGCTCTACCATGCACGAACGAGCGTGGCCAAATTATACAATATTGAATGAGGAGGCCCAATATCCCCTTAGGTATTGTAAACTCAGCCGGCTCACTGAAATTGCTCTATTCCTAACTCCCCCTTCAGGTCGCCGACCAGCTCCGGCATTTCGAGTTTCAAGTGTCGGTAAGTGCATGCATCCATCAGCATGTCGGTGTCAACGAGGCCGGGATGCATTGAGACAGTGGTGACGTTGGGACGCTGGGACGCTGGGAGCGACGAAAGATACTGGGCCGGTATCAAAAAAACATTTCTCAATTGTATGGAATAGGTATTCAGCATTCAGGATCGGGAAATTGGGGGTGACGCAATTATTAGCTGACGGGATGTATGTACATGCGCAAATACCTACCTGCTTTACATGGAGTGCTGGGATATAGCGATAATTACGATATTCATTAGCGACTATATTATACTAGATCTAGCATTTATATTATAGCATTATACACACACATATATATGCTACGTCTCTATATAGTCTGTGAGGCTCTTTTATTAAATTTTTACTTTGACGTACAGCACAAGTCATGGCCAGTGATGCCGATAGTAAGCTCCATCAATGCAAGCATGGATCACGACCACCACGGCGGTTATTTCGGGGCAGCCAATGGCGCGAATGCCAAGTAGATAAATGGCGAATGCTAATGCATACATCTATAAGTCTATTTATACATATTTGCCATAGAAATGAAAATACTGCTTTGTATTTGCTGTTCAGAAACTCTTTCAATCATATTTGAACTTGTATACATTTACCTCATAGCACGTATTATGCCAATCAAATCCCAGCCTTCAGCCTCCCCAGAAACCGTTGGATGCCCAATAATGTCGTTGGGCACACGCGACAGCGTGCATGAAGTTAGCTTCTTGACTCGACTGCTTTTTCCCTACGTAAGCCAAAGCTTTCCACGTTACGAAATACTAAAGTCTTCCGTCACGATACAACTTGTGACAGCCACAACCTCACCGACCTCATTCAATGGGTGCAGCAGACAGCAAGCCGCGGCCGGGCAAGGAACCTGTCGCGGAAAACAGTGAAGATGCCCAATCGCGATCATTTCCAGCCCCATCAGATGCAAACGCGGCGAGAAAAGACACCATCGCCCTTGATTCTGCTAAAGCTGTGTTCCACGGTTCTGGTATTCAACACTCTGGCCAAGGGCATTTCAGTGTTCAAGGTAACGTCAATATTACGTCGAACCCACCGCCGGATTCTGAGAAAGTCGAAAAGTGCATGAAGGCACTCTTTGTGACTGATCCATCTGAAGACAGAGGCATGCTGAAACGCAAGAAAGGAAGCCGTGCAAGTGGGACCTGCGAATGGATTTTCCAAACAAAAGAGTTAACCCGTTGGCTTCAACTCGAAGAGATATGGCAGAAGTCCCGACCGAGCAGCGTCTTGTGGCTCCATGGGAATCCTGGAACGGGGAAATCCACCATGGCCATCTTTCTCACTGAGGAACTCTCAACTTCTTTTCACGGAAAGGAAAAAATGACACTGGCCTACTTTTTCTGCGACGCCAGTTTCGAAAAACAAAAGACAGCCACATCAATCATTAGAGGTCTTCTCTTTCAACTGATTCAGAAACATAAAATTCTTCTCTCGAAGTACATTTTACCCAGATACGAGGAGCGAGGAGATCAATTGTTTACGTCATTCGATGCACTATGGACCGTTTTTATTGACGCAGCTACCGACCAGGACACTGGTCGGAAATATTGCATTATCGACGCCCTGGATGAATGTGACAATGACTCCAAAGATATTCTGTTATATCAACTGAATGAAACTTTTCACTGTCAGAAGAAGGTTTCGCATAATCTTTTTATCTTAATCACAAGCCGACCGTATCCTGAAATTTGCGAATACCTGCAAGACTTCACAAATGCCGACTTGGCATCCTTCGAGGAAGCGAGACAAGACATCGACAGATGCATCAAAGAAAGAGTCGACGACCTCGCCAGGAAAAAGCACTATACAGATAAGATTAGGAGAGAAATTACCGATTTGCTAAGGGATAAAGCTGAAGGAACTTTTCTATGGGTTGGGTTGGCATGTGAAGAACTCAGAAGAAAGCCTTCCAAAGATGCTACGCAATTCCTACGAGATATGCCGAAAGGACTTACTTCATTATACAAAAGCCTCCTCAAAACGGCTACCGAGGATGAATCCAGCGAGCGTGTGGCGATTTGGCGCATTCTAAGCTTTGTTGTTGTATCGTTTAAAGCCCTAAGCGTGCTAGAGCTCTCAGAAGCCTGCCAATTACATCAAGATGAACCAGATCCGGATACTCGTCTGCAGTACACTCGCGATCAAATTGCGTCCTGCCGTCTCCTGGTAGTGATTCACGACGAAAGAGTGCAGTTGCTTCACCAATCCGTAAGAGATTTTCTAACTGGCTCCGGCTCTAGCTTCTTTGTTAAGAGACCTGAAGCACACGCCACCGCTGCCTCGTGCTGCATCGATAATTGGATTAAACGACTCCATGCCAAAAGTTATTCAGAAGGTTCTTTTCTCGGGTATGCGAGTTACTATTGGACGAAGCATGTGCGTGAGGCAGGGGAGAGCTTCAAAATCTGCGAGCCACAGATTCCGTTCTTTGAGCCACATTCGAATTATATGTGGCGATGGATGCAACAATATGCGAGGTACACATCCGAGCACACCTTCTTGCATATCGCTGTGGATTTCGGGCTTCCGATACTGATAGAATATGCTTTGGGTATGCGCGAAGTGCATCCAATTTCTGGAGGTCTAGCCTTCAATATCAAGCACGACCTGAATCATTTCCACGATAGTGGCTTATCGCCACTCAGTACGGCTCTTCGGTCTGGAGAAATTGGTCGCAAGGCCCGGGCTGAAATAGTGAATTTGTTGCTGAAAGCTGGTGCCATTGTGACTAGAAGAGTTCTAAGTATCGCGTTTGTTGGAGAGTGGGTCGACGAAGAGGTAGTACTACTACTTCTTGACCACATGCATTCAGAAGCTCGAAAAGAATATATCCAGAAACTCCTTAGGGAAAGGAGAGGGCGAGGAAATAAATTCACGCCGTCAATTTTAGAAAAGTACGGAGACCAAATCACAATAGAGGAAAAAGTCTTCAGGCGAGCAGTATCAGATTCAAATGGGATGAGAATTTTGCCGCTCCTGCTTGATCAGAGAAGAAGCCAGGTAGCAATAACTGAAGACATAATGAGAAGGGCAGCAAGAAACGTGGAGCAGGGTAGCGAACTCGTGGAGTTCCTATTGAAATACCAAGGAGACCAAGCCTTCATCACAGAAAATATACTACTTGATGCAATGTATAATAAAGCACAAGGCAAAAGAATTATTCAGCTATTGTGTCAGCACCACAGCGGCAAGATCACAATCACAACAGAAATATTGGAAGCCGCAGCAAACCGAGAGCAAGGCAGAGAATACCTCGAACTATTGCTCCAGCACCGAGGGTATCAGCCCACTGTCAATATCACAGATTCTATACTATATTACGGAGAGATGAACTATTACCGATCCAGAGAGACCATTTCCTTTATTTTCCAAAAACTGGGCAATTCGCTTATTAAGTTGGAAGATACAATGATAGCTGCGATAAACCACCTTTATGTTAGCGAGGATTTCCTTGAGTTTCTTTTTCAAGAGGGAGGAGTTCACGTTGTAATTACAGAGCAAATACTGGAGGCAGTGCTAGAAGGCAATGGTCGTGGATATGAGTATCGGGCTGCGTGCATGGAAATGTTTTTTAAATATCGACGAAAGCTTAGATTCACTGGAAAAGTACTGGATACTATTTGTGAGTTCAGACAAAATCAAAGCAGCAGTGAGTAATATTCATTTATCATCTAGGATCTCGAGATATAGCTGACGAGAGTTTAAAGATAAATTATCCAAAGATGAAGAGAAAAATCTCGAAGCGGCGACCGGCGAATTTGAAAAGCCATTACGGGAAAAGTAATAAATTGTGCTCTTTATTTGTTCTAGTACCTAACTTGTGCTTATTCGCGGCTACAATAGTATAACAGGATTGGAAAGGCGAAGAATGGCATTTTTTCTTACAACAGTACGGCACAGCTCGAGACGATGTAATGTGCGGCATATATATAGAGAATATGAATACGAAACATCTCTTCTACATGTTAACCCATAAAAATAGTATTAAGATAGGGAGGGTCGCTACGGGCACATTTATGTTAGTCGTGACTATACCATGACCATATGTGGTCAAAGCTGTCCAACCTCCCCTTTGTTCCCTTGTAGCAAACATGGAGTCTTCTCGCCTCTTTCATTCTTTCATTCTTTTCTTATCAACTACAATTCAGCGCCACTCATCAAACGTTAGACCATCATCACCAACCCTTAGGCAATATGGAGAACCACTTGACTAGTCCCTCGCGATACTGTATCGCTGAACTCCCTGTCACTATGCCCTCCAACTCCGAGACCGCACTTAAATCTCTTCGAAAAGAGTTGGACGACAACGTCTTCCGCGGCGTGGATGGCTTCTTGGCCAAGTATTTGAAAAAGTCTACCGCAGTCCAGGATACCATCCGCGACGCCAAGTCGGCCGACATCGTCAACAAGCTGTCCGCAGACATCCTCAACATAGTCCACTTGGACACCCTAATGGACTGGCTCGTCGATTTTCGGTCTCTCTTCTTCACCGCTGATCCCAAAATCCGCTTCCGCTTCCGCTGCGAGTCCATCACCACGCCGGAGCTGCGCTTCAGTGCTAGCATCTATTTCGAAACGGAAGATATTCCGACCGCCACAGGCAGTACCCGCGTGTATGGCGAATATCATCACGGCGATGCTCCTGTGGCGGGTGACGATAACGGCTTTCTACCCTTTGCTGCGCGTGCTCTGCAAGTGTTCAAGGCTCAGCCAACTCGATATTTCTTACATGCTTTCATCCTTCGTGGGACCACTCTGGAGCTTTGGGTGTTTGACCGCGCGGGTGCCTACAGTAGCGAACTGATTAACCTGGATCAGAACCCTCAAGAACTGTTGCGTATCCTGGCGGGCTACGGTATGATGAATGACAAAGAGTCTGGAGTCAACACGTTTGTAAAGGGTCTCGGGCCCGGATTGGAGAGCTATGTTTCTTTGAGTGAAGACATTTCTTTTGATGAAAGTGTTTCTTCTGATGAAAGCGTTTCTTCTGATGAAAGCGTTTCTTCTGATGAAAGCGTTTCTTCTGACTTAGACAACATGATATATCTCCGACCAGAGATGATTGCAGCCCCAGGTTACTTGGTTGGGCTGGGAACGACATGCTTCGCTGCCTCGAAACGGACAACCTACGAGCCAGACATTGTTGTCAAGTTTCATTGGAGAGCCGACAACACAACTACCGAACCTCGGCTGCTTTGGCTGGCACACAAGCGCGGAGTCAAGGGTATCATCAAGCTCCTCGGCCTTCAAGACCTAGTCAGCATTGCCGACCTTCGCCAGCCACTGCAGTTCCCTCGATCATTTGTCAATCGAACCTTGTCGTGCTTCGCTACTAGCCCTCTCGGCCGTCCGATCAGGAAGTTTACATCTATCCGTGAACTTCTTGAGGTCTTGGGCGACCTCGTCAAGGCCCTCCGTTCTCTTTATGTGGATGGAAGATGCTACACCGAGACATTGCCATCAAGAACTTGGTCATCAACCCGCAGTCCAGTGGTGACAGCTCCAAAGGTATCTTGATCGACTTTGACACGGCGCTGGATCTCGACAAGGGTCGCCCTCCTAGGCAGATTGTTGGGTCGGATGGGTTCATGGCCATCGGTGTTCTCAATGGGGAAGAACACACGTATCGACACGACCTGGAGTCTTTGTTCTATGTTTTTTTGTGGCTGGCCATTGCCAATGATAAAGAGCATGACCATGCCCATGAGATTTTAGAGGGATTGCCAAAGACATCTCGGCTCCAGAAATGGTACTCACCGGTTCTGGACTTTGAAGCCGTTAGGAAGGCAGTGGCGGCCGACATGAGCCCGAAAGGCTTCGAGGGGATTCTGGGAGAATTCTCTCCCAATTTTGCTCAACTCAAAAACCTGGCCAGGAAGCTACACGAGCTGATTTTCCCAGTGCGTGCCGGGGTGATTTTCACGGGGACTGACAGCGATAAGAAAGATGCCACCCTTCTCTTCACTGCCATGGCAAATGCTTTCACGGACAATAATCGCTATAAATATACTCGCTTTCGTAGTTGTTGACCGAGAACTACATGTACATAACTGGTCAAGTCTCAACGAAACAAGCTCGTTTCTCGTGGAAGTACTCTTTACACTGCCGTATCACAGACGAAACTCTACACCTACTTCTCATAGTCTGAATGAATCAACTTGTGTTTCTAAAATGGCATAAGAACGTGAAGCCTTTCAGAAAGAACAAGTATGGAGACTAATGGCTCGCCTTTGACAGTGGAGTTATGATTTTGTCGCAACGACGAAGACTGTGACGTTCTCTAATATGTCAACAAAGTCATAGAGCCAGCACTCCAAGATCCAGGAGGCGAAATCATTCTCAAAAAGGTAGTAACCTTGGCTAGTCCTTTGGGAAAACTCCTACTTTAATATTCTAAGTTACACATATACTCACTTGTTACATTTCATGAGTGTCTTGCTTTAGTCTTGCATCCCTTGCCTTACTCTGCCTCAAGCTTATGACAGAGAATTCTTACCAGATTCTCCAACTCCACAATCTTTTTCTTCTCCCCTTGAGCATTATTAATACGCTCTGTAGCATCCCCAAACGTCTTCCAGACAGGCAGGAACTTTTTGTCGTCATAATCTGGAGAATTTATGTTATCGAATGCGGTCCGCATGTTCTTGTGGTTCCGCAGTTTCAGCGCCCAGTCAGTAAAGGGCCTCGAATCGTCGTAGTAGGTTTTTACGACATTCGTGCAGTAAATTATTAGTGATGCAAGTCCTGCGGCTAATGCAGTGGAAACGGAAGATCCGTCATGGTACTCAACGGGCTTTGAAGACCGAGGGTTCCTTGCCTCTGCCACCTGATTTCCCGGAAAGAAGTAGCTTATTGTGTTAAAGTCCTCAGATGTTGGGTCTCTTTGGCCTTTAGGCAGAGCGGCGCCAATACGAAGAATACAGTCTGATGCTGCGCTGAAAGGAAGAGATTCCCTACCGAGGAGTTGGATATCATCAGCGGCGGAGCAGAACATGAGGATGTTACGCGACTTGGCCTTTTCGATGGCCTTTTGAAGCGCATCCATGGCCACCTCTTCGGGAGATCTTTTGTGCTCTTCATCGGTCCCGACATCCAGGGCGTTAGGCACACTCCCTATCTTCTTCGCCAATTTCCGAATAGTCCACGACATGGATATGATGTCGGCCTTGCGGATGATGGCGCCTTCAATGGCTCTCGCAGCACTCTCTGCGTATATTGTCCGAGTTTTACTTCCAGGACTGTGGCTAGTGCTTTCATGAATCTTCATGACATCGAGCGAAACCCAGGGATTGATCCGCACAATCATGTTGGCCATGACTGTGCCGTGACCGTTGGTCGACTGATGCCACGGCCGCTCTGTCTTCCCATCCGGAGGGCAATAGCTCAGGCCAGTAGCCTGAACAATGTTGTACGTGTCCAAGTTTAAAAGGTCGACTCCGTCGTCTATCAAGGCAACCTATAGGCAAGATGTAAGCATCGATATTTCGTACGTAAGTCATGAGAGAGCATTTGCTTAGACTGGGAGTGGAAAGCTCAAAGCACAGCTTTATACATGTATATACCTTGACGGGTGGGATTTTAATCTTGCCGCCCAGAAGCCGGTGAACAGAGATCAGAGAGCTTCTGAAGTCCTCCATTCTCTCAACCCAGACCTGCTGCGGAGGGCCGTCCGATGTTCCAATCTCCGACGGGTCTAGATCATCGTCCGACTTGATACTGGATGTGACCGTGCCAGAGTGTATCCTTTTCTCGATTTTGACCCTTCCTTTTGTGCGATCATTGATCTCAGTTTCGAAGGTTTCTATCATTTTCATCATTCTATCGCGGCTTTCGAAGCCCTGAAGTTATCGTTAGACTATGTTCTGAGATTCGAAATTGTCCCTGATAACATAGAGTAGACTTTAAACGTGGGACATACCGGAAAGGCGTGGAGCGTCACCCTCCGTAGCTTGCCGTTGGATGCTGAATCTCTTGCAATACCTTCTGGGTAGCCCCAGCCCTTGAGGATTGTCTGGTTTCCACTTCAGTAGAGGTTGATGTGAGTAGCATCCGGTGCTGCGAATGAAATAACGTCCATGCTTAAGTCTGGCTTCCTCCAATCCCTATTAGATAGTCGGAATCACGTCAGCTAATAGACTGAAAGATAGCTTGGTATCGTTGGAACCGCAAGGCGATATTAACATACCAGGATTCAATCTTAATTTCCTCTTTCCTGGTATTACCGAGACCAAAAGAATCTTGACCCCGTATAGCTCGTTCGATTGCGGCATCGGTGTGAGGAAGACCTTCTCTGTCGTCCACCTGCAGCCGTAGTATGTGGCGAATGTTGACTGACACCAGCTTGTCAAATACACTTATTAGAGCACTGCGCCCCAACTTGGGATTCTCTTGATGAGCGCCTCCGCGTTGTCTTTTCTCGTTCGAACTGTATCCTCTGTTGTCTGACTTGGATGCGCTTGACTTTTCGTGAATCGTCGTTAATATCGGCAAATTGACATAGGATAGAGTATCCTCAAACCCTCCTGCTTTCGAAAGCTTTTCGATCAAATCCACGACTTGGTCTACAGTTTTTCCCGCGAGGTGAGATGCGTCGAAATACAAGTTTTTGTCTAGTGTAGCAAGAGCGTCAGCCATAGAAACAAGGAATTGTGGCCGCAATGTGTACAAGTTTGGGTAACCATAAGACATCTCATTTTGTGATGGCTGAGTAGAATAGATATAGGAGGATTCCCTTGAGAAGTCGGATTGTCGCAAACCTACCTGAAGCTACTTTACCATAAAGTAATTCCTTTGCTTCCATGTCTGTTCTGGTGCGTATATAATGAACTTTGACAAACTCCCCAATTTTGCTTGCTGCTGTATCCGAGTCTAAGGAAGCTTTGCTTGGATTGGACTTATCATCATCCAACTTGGCGTTGGTTGGAGCTTTTGTCTGGCTGGAATCGCTAGCCTGGTCGTAGTTTTGTGTTCGAGTGCGTGTAAGGGACTTGGGAAGGGGGTTATCCAAGGATGTAGGAGTGGCCGGGGTTGCATGAACAGGTTGGTTCTCTGAAGTATGTACAGAAGGACGACGAGACTGCTTTGGGTCATAATCTGAAGCTTCTGTTCCATCTTTGGCTTCCTGGGCTGTGGTATATAATGCCCGACCTTTGTCAAGCGGAGGTGGAGGCCCCATTTTCGTTCTTGATGGTTCAGTTGTCCCTGGTTTTGGCGGGAGCATTTTTTTCTGATACTCCCCTGTCGAGTAGTCATCTTTTGTGTCCTTTCTAGACTCATACAAGGCGCCTGTCCTAATAGCCGGTTTGGCTTCTCTGCCAGTACGGTTGCCACCTCTTTCCAAAGAGGTAGTCGCTGGTCCTGTTGTGACACCAGCTCTCCTATTTTGCTTTAACCATTTGTCTCTTGTCCTTAGATAATACAAATATGGGGACTCGTTGTTCAAGTTGAACTGCTGATCAGGGTTCCTCTTCAGTATCTTGTCGCCTGTTAGAACCAGGTATTGAACTATGTTGTTGTATTGCTTTACTTGGAGTCGACAGTTATTGTAATCCATAGCATAGTGTATGGGAGTGTTGCCGTAATTGTCCCTCGCGGCTATTGTCTCAGGCTTTGCCTCCTTGACAAAGCCATGGATTGTCTTGATCGTTACACGTAAGTTCGGTCGTTCTGGTGCAATGGCCGAACTCTGCTTAATCCCTTGGTGAGTTCCTAGAGCCTTTGGCAGCTGCTCCTTGAAAGCATAGTGAAGGCAATTCATCCCATCGTGATCCGTCGCATTAAGTAGTTCATCTAATTTTCCCGGAATCTCACTGGAACATTCGGTGACGGATTCGATGAACTTGGTGTTATTGAACTCCATCGCTACCCGCAGAATCGGGTCATCCTTTGGTTTGCTGAGACCACTCTCTACCAAAGCACTGTCCTGATACTCAAGAAGATACTTGATGATCTTTGACAGTGTATCACCCGGTAGGTTTCCAAAGTCGTCAGTATCTCGCCTCTTTGCTAAGATGTGAAGAAATGTGGGCGTTGTCCGCTCACGAGCGTCTCGGCTTGTCAGTGCCTTCTTCTTGTATTCTTCGAGCAAGCGGCCTTGTCCTTGCTCGGATTCATCCCACCGCGCCTCGCCGGACACAAGAGATTTGACAACTTCTTTCCACTGTTGTTCCCATGTTTGCTCTCTGAATTGAGCCTCTTCGCTTTTTTCCTCAAAGGGATGCTTGTCGATGTCCTCGGGATCAAGGTCAAGTATCTCATCGTATTGTAAGTTGTCTAGGCTGGGAACAGAGCCCGCTTCTGAAATGTCATCATCATCATAGTTTGCCATGATGTGCAACAGGAAACTCGCGGCCCTGGTGCCACAGCTTGGCGCACGTTGGAAACAGGAAACGCAGAGAAAAGAGACAAAACTCCCCCCAATTGAAAGGTACCCTAAAAGGCGACGGACTAGACTAAAATAGACCCCAAGAGATTAAAAGATTAGACGTATTATGCTCAAGAGGAATATTCGACATTGAGAAAACTATTGGGGGACACAAGAGACGGCAGCTGCCTAGTCTTCTATCCTGAGTTGAGTTTGGTGTCCTTCCAGCCGGTGCTTGTGATTTATTTTGGGTGCTTGAAAGCGGGGGTTAATAAACTTGAGGCTGAAAGATTGGCTGACAGGAGATGGCTGCGTGATATAACAGGGATTAACGACAAGTTTTGGACATCCTGATGCAGTGATCCCGGCAAAACGGCTGGGGGCTGAATACATCCCACCAAAATACAGTGCCAAGAACATTTACTCACTCTTGGTGGTATGAGTAAATATGACAAGTTGAACAACATCAAGGAAGCTTCAAGCTGGCAATAATAGAGATAGCGCTAGTCGTCATTGTCCTTGCTATTCGATTTCTTTCTCCACTGTCCTATTCTTGAGTACGCTCAGCATTCTCCGACCCAGATCGCTTGATAGATTGCCCGTACTCGGTGTATGTAGTGCAGTCCCAAAGCCGGTCCAAGTCAGTTGCTCCCAGATTATCGACATCAATATCGACTCCCGTATCTAATTCATTGAGAGGAGGCTCAGACACGCTAAATATAATGGGGTCGTCGGGCTCCCTTGAAGAGAACAAAGAGGTCACCATAGTTGTAAAGTTTGGTGTTACTTTCAAGTAGGGAACACACACGAAGTCTTCATCGTCGTCTCGTTCCAGCAGAATGCAAGCACGAAGCTTGGAAGGAATGCCGCTGGCTTGTGACTTGTTCTCAGACAGGAAAAAGCGCGCCTGGAAGTAATTCCCCCAATCGTCTGACTGGGGGTTATCGCCACTCACGACGGTATGATGCTTCGTAACTTTCTCCACGCCCGCTTCGCCAGAGAGTGTCAAACCTGTGTCGATAGCCGGAATGTTTGGACCGACTGTGAGTTCTACTCCATATTTTGAAGATTCGGATTGGCTTGTTTCTTGCATCTTATGGAGTCCATATGGAGCAACCCGGTGGACTGATGGTCCGCCGGCTTGGCCTTTCATAGCGTGGAACTCGAATAAGACGTCGGCTTCTTTGATGCGCGCTCCTCTATATGAGTTGAACTTGAACTCGTACACAAGGAGCGTAGCGTGTTTATTTGAAGAAGGACCCATTTCGCCGTGGATTATGGCTTTCGCATTGCAACTGAGGGTGAAAGCAGGTCTTCTCTTTGAGCCGCCGCGGAAAGCTGAAACTGCTTTCCTTTGCCGTTGTCCTGGGCGATTGCGCACATGGAAGCCTGTTGACATAACGTTGTTATTATATTATCAACTCCTGTCAAAGATTGAATAATCTTACCTCCCTCCTGGCCTTGGTATGTAAGCCCGAGACTGAAAAATGTCGGATCCGAGGTTTCTTCGTCGTCTTCATAAAAGTCTCCCTCGTCTCCGTCACTCAACCAAATTTCACTTTCGTTCATATTGCACAGGATTTTTGTCGTGTATTAATCAACTGGATGCGTGAGTTTCGATGAGAATAAAATACACCTGTTGAAGAAGTGACTTATTTAGCTTAGATGAGAACATTGGTCGAATGAGTCAATGATCGAGAGCTTGACATCTGGCTGCTCAAGTGACAGCACAGTGTGAGAAAACGGCGCACATCGGTTGCCAATATTGGTGCTAAACCCAAGCTCGCAGGTTCGTCCGAAGGATTTTGTGACTTGTCAGAAGCGGGTTGAAGCGCCGCTTATTCTGCAGCTTGGATTCGCACAGATCCCTGTCGCTGTATTCTCGGCTGCATAGTGAGGCGAAGCTGTGTGATGGTGTCACCCCATAGTGAAAAAAAACAGAGGCCAAGGCACCAAAGGAGTTGAACGTTGCACCATAAGAGAGACTTAGCTGGTATATACCGGGGAGGCAACGAGGGGAATATATTGCCGCGATGAGTGGACGAAACCCCGCAGCTTGTTGAAGAAACACGCTACATACATGTACAGAGAGAGTTAGAACAGTTAGAAGAGGTTGGGAAGCTCCAGTGAGTAAATCCTGGGCCGTGCTGATCCTTTACCGAGCGACATTCTCCAAGATCTATGTACTTTTAATAGACCTGCCTCTTACGACTCCATATGATCGATATCAATCATCGCGACGGTCGACCTGGTCTGCACACAATCGCGCCGACCACATCACTTGTCTGCCATCATGGAGACCCGTGAGGATGATCAGCCAGCTCCCATCAAGTTTGGGGATTTTGAAGGCTACCGTCGAGATGGCCTCACCTTGACCACTATTAAGGATTCTACACAACAGGAGTCTGACACAGACAAGTCTCCAGATATCGAGTAAGCATTAGCATGGATGCTACAATTCCCTCGGTGCTGTTATCCGATTAGGATTGACTGAAACTAGACGTTCGCAGCGTTGTCCATGTCATGGTGATTGGTCAAGATGATGACCGGCTTAAGCTCGAAACTCTTCTTCTAGAGTCAGTGGCTTCTAGACGAAGAGAATTTGTTTTCAAGTGCCATATAACGAAATTACTGGCTGGCGAATTCACGAGCCAATGTATTGATGGCCTTGCCCGACAATTGCTGCAAAGTCTCGTATTTTTCCAGCAAGAAACTGAACAGGTCTAGTTACACGCCCCTGCCTTGATGCGGATATCATTTGCACAACTAAGCTAATACAGAGAGTAGCCATCAAGAAGAGCGTTGGTGTTTGTTGCCTACGATTTGGGAGATTTAATCGTCAAAAAGGTATGGTTGCGCATAATACCATGAAATGGTCATCTATTAGAAGCGCTGATCGTGGTATAGGCCATCTGCATTGCCAGCGCAAATGAGCAAGAATGGCCAGGAATTTTTACGAACGCCGCTCAGTTTGTATGTGTCGACGTTCTCTTCCGCTTATGTCGCCTTTCTCCTATCAATTACCCCCTTAATTAATCCAATGCTACAAATGCTGACAAGCGAATGCAAGTAGATATTCTCAGGCTGCTTTCAGAGAGCAGATTATTCCCAACTGTTCTATTCCAGAGTATTCGAATACCTCGTGTTACATAGGGACACATCATGGGGGCGAGCTTTGGCACCTGAATCAATCAGTAGTCTTATAAAGTGCACAGTGGAAATTGCTGAAGCTTTCATCGCTTCCAAAATCACGCTGCGAAGCCAGGTTATAAGCCTTTATGCAAACGTGGACGAGCAAGGGAGGATGATATCATATGTAAAGTATCCATATGGCGTTATGACAGAAAGACTTTTACTCATATTTTGTGCAGAAATTCGATCAAGGCTCCGCGACAATAGGGGTGCCAAACGAGATAATGTTTCGAGAACAACCGCAGAAAGAGAAAGAGCCGTTTCCGGGTTTACGCGACATGGTTTGTTCCAGCATCAAATGTGAGCAAAACTCCCATATTCATGACCGTTTGACTGACATACCAAGCCTGGCTCCCGCACGAATCTTGGATACCCTTTCAGCAATCCCTTTTGGCAGTAACTTCGGCACATCGTCCGTTGTCGTCAACATGTCTTGACGATTCGCACCCGGTGTTTAAGAGCGTCGAACATGAAACATGGATGACATCTGCTGGTACACGCATACTATATGTTTCTGGCGACGACCATAATGCGGTAACGGAAGCTGCTGAACAGGTATTCCTCGACTGGAGGCGCAAACAGAGAAAGAGTCGGAAGGAAGGGGTATTATTCTTACCCATCTTATTTGTTTTCTCTGCGCGTGACCCAACACGCTGTTCAATGAAGGACATGACCAGCTTGCTCCTGGTCTCATATCTTTCTGGCATTGCAATTGCGAAAGGCGACCCATTGCCTGGAGCCATAAGGGATCAGTTGGTGCTTCAACACGCATGGACGGAGACGGATCTCTTCAAGCTTTTGGCAATATTTTCTAGGGAGTTTATGGGTTTCAATTTGGTTCTTCTACTCCAGAATATCGACGAATGTGACAAACACAGTCGAGATGCATTCTGGGCTGTGTTGAGCGCTTTTGCGACCAAGAGCGAAACGCGATTCAAGGTAGTGGTTACATGCGGGAAATCCCTTGATCTTCATGATGAACTACGCCATTGGGCAGATATCCCCGTCGATACATGGATCCTCCCGGATAATAAGGATGAGTCGAACGGGGATGCCGCAGATGAGTACCCGGATGAACTGGTCTCTACCTTTTGTCCCGGTGGGCACGGTGAGGCTGAAATCAGGCCAAAGCTTGAAGAGCTGAAGCCTATGAAGAAAGAAAACCGAGACATGATTCTAAAACTGATAGGGGAAATCACCAACTGGCCCCAAGAGCTGTCAGCAAAGGCATTGCGCGAGTTCTCTTCTCACCTCCGGGCTGTTACTTTGGCTTCTACACCAGCTGATATTTTGAGAAAGGCCCTACGGAACGTTGCTGATCAGGAGGGCCTTAGCTGGATTTTGAAATGGCTCTTCATGGGACAACGACCCCTAAGCTACCATGAACTGGCGATGATGCTTTACCACTACGAACGTGGGGAAGCTCAGAGTTTCCAAACACCTTCTTCTATGGAGCTAGAGGACTCTCTAGCAAAAATTCGGCTATGGCTTCGCGGCATCACAGAGTCTGTCAGTGGGCAGGTCGATATCAAGGAAGAATTACGGGATTACCTGCAGAATGAGTTGAACAATATTTGGGCAGACTCCACATCACCTGACGCCATCACGACGTTTTTACTCAATTACTTAACTGCACCCAATACTCAGCAACGACTAGAATCCATCAACAAAGAGTATCAGTCTCGAATTCAGTCTTCTGGTGAAGCCATAACGCCGCCGCTCATCTCTGATGGACAAGACATTATATTCTATGCTATTCAGGCTCTCCCTTATCATGTATCCGAGAATCCTGTCGTCTTAGAGAGCATCAAAGATGAATTGATGGCTAGCAACGGCAAATTGGCAAGATGGTCAAAGGCGTATTGGGCTATGAGCAATCCATTCTCCCGTCCAGAATCCGGAGCATTAACTTCGCCATGTGAAACACTTCTTGCGCTGGGAGATCTGAAACCGGAAGCCGTTACTACTCTCAAGGAGATGCAACATTCATCACTCTCGTCTACAACTGGTAGCCGTGGGAAGAATAGCTCACCGAAATCACCAGATTTAGACTCTCTATCCAAGGCGATTAGAGAGGCAAATGAGGATGTCGCGGTGTCTATTGCAGAGGAGTTGATCGGCGCATCCAAAAGACAAGATCAAGACTACGAACATGTTGCTGCTATAAAATATAGCTCAAAAATACCCTGGCCGTCGTGGTTCCTATGGAGAGCAGTATATCTTAACATGGTCCGATTAGTTATATTGCTCGTGAACGACGGCATGGACCTAGACCCAACAGATGGAGGTCCCGAGTTCTTTCCATCTCCGCTCTACATGGCCTCCCGTCTATGCCACGATCAAATAATAGACGTGCTGATAAAGCATGGGGCCAATCTCCATGTGAAGAGACTGAACAAATACAAGCCGGTACAGACTGCTACTTCCAATGGTAGTATGCATGGCGTCAAGCTTATGATAGCCAAAGATGCCTCGCTTTTGGAGAGTCAGGAACCGGAAACTCCACTCTATTTCGCGGCCCTCGAAGGTGGCTGGACTATGGCAAAGATGCTATTAGATCTTGGAGCCGATCCAAATTCGGGGGTAGGGGAGAGACCAAACTATAGATGGGCTCCTCTTGTCGTTGCAGTAGAGGGGAACCATCTTAAGACGGTGAGGGCTCTACTCGAAAACAAGGCAGATCCTAACATCTGCGGACCACACAATCTCGACACTCCACTCTGGTTTGCAGCTATCAAGGCAGCGAGTGCGGACATGGTTCGCCTTCTCCTCGATCACAACGCAGATCCCAATCACGAACTGCTAAATCCGCCATTACCTATAGAATTGGTAAGATCATCGGTATCAGTCAAGGATAAGCTTGCTATCTTCGAAGTTCTCGTCAAAAACTCACCCCCCGTTCGGATCAATGCAACCGACGGGGAGATTATGACGCCGCTCCTCTACGCTGCAGAGGCGGGAGAATTGTCTCTCGTGACATGGCTTCTAGAGCACGAGGCAGATGTCAATGCCACAGACAACCTTGGCCGCAGTGCACTCTGGTATGCCATTAAAAATCTGCGTGTAGAGGTAGTCCGCGAGCTGCTGAACTGGAAGCCCCAGCTGAACAACTTGACGACAAGCGGACAGCCGCTTCTCGAAATCGCAATAGAGGACTACGAAATTATGCGAATGCTGCTGGATGCTGGTATCGACATGGAGCAACCAAACTATAACAATCACACAGTCCTCAATATCGCCGTTGATTGGAAGAAGACGGATGTTGTGAGGCTCTTGGTTGAGAGAGGGGCGAACCTGTATCACCGCGGCAACGGCGGCTGGAATGCAATTATGATTTCAACCTGGAGTACTGCAGACCCCCAGATTCTGCGGATCTTGGCAGATGGTGGTGCAAATCTTGGTGACGTTCATCCAGACACTGGAAGCACTCCCCTGCACTTCGCCATGGCCTGGGACGAAGAGCTCGCCAAGATCATTCTAGAATACCGCAAGAGTATTGATCTGGAGAAGCGCAACAACTACGGCAGAACACCTCTCTTATACGCTTGTGGAGAGGATAACGAAGACTGCATTGAGCTCCTCGTCAAAGCTGGAGCCGACGTCAATGCGGAAGATCAATGGGGCTGGACAGTCCTGTCACTTGTTGCGAGACGCGGGCTCAAGGCCCGTGTCACTGACCTGCTCCTCGCACAGCCAGATCTTAAAATAGATGCTGAAGGGAAATCCAAAGGGACCGCGCTGATGGTGTCATGTCGCTCGCTGAACCGTGAAATGGTAACCAAACTCCTTGCCCACGGGGCTGATGCGAACATATCGGTCAAGGAGCTTTCTTACAACAGCACGGCAATAAAATCCGCCTGCATACCCTGGAAGGAACTGTACGATACTAAAAAGGACGAGATGGATGGAATTATTTCCGAGTTGATCGCCAATGGAGCTGATGTCAACGCCGTGGGAGGATGCAACATCTACAATGCCATTTGTGCAGCATCTTTTGCAGGCTTCCCAAGTACCATCAACCTTCTTCTTGATAAAGGAGCTTCCGCGCAAGACCCTGATCCTTTGGGTCGCCTCCCAATCCATTATGCGGCTGCGAACGGTGTCAAGAATTTCGAGGCAATAGCCCTTGTCCACAAGGGAGATATTTTGGTCTGCGATCGCGCCGGCAAGAATGCTCTACACTGGGCCGCTCAGTTCGGCAACGTGAAGACGATTGAAGCTATCTTGGAGCTTTTGGATTCCTCACCAGAAAAGAGAAAGGAGTACGTCAATCAGGCCGATATTGATGGCTGGACGCCGCTTTGCTGGGCCGTACGCCCTGTTACCGTACGCCTCGGCCCTGACTCGGAGTCTGAGCCCCGTGATTATATCAAGACTGTGAAGTATCTCATTGAACAAGGAGCCGATTGCTCAGTCAATTTTACCATGGGAACGGGCAAAAATGTCGAGACGTTTACTCCGGTGCAGATGGCCAGGCTCTGTGGCGCTGCTGTTGCCAGCGAGGTCATCGACATGTTGGATACCAGCCTGGATGACAGCTTGACAAACGGCACGGCTGTCAAAAGTAGCGACGCCAATAAGCAGGGTAAAAGATATAAGTCAAAAACAGCGTATTGCGACATATGTCTAAATGTGAGTACATCCAAAGCAACCCAACTTGGCGCACCAATACTGACAAAAATCTTGACAGACAATTTTTGGCCATTCATACCAGTGCCAGACGTGTCCCGACTTTGATACCTGCAAGAAATGCTACGGAAGAATAGACTTTTATCACAATGATATCAGTTTCGATGACGATAAACAACATTCTTTTGCGTTTCGGAAAGATTACGAACAAGAATTTGAAGATCTTCCGGCTGAAGAGACACCTGACCCTGAGAATGGAAACCAAGAAGACGTGGGAGGAAAAGATGCGGAACGGTCTGATGATGGTGAATTGCAGAAGAATGAAGATGATGAGACAGATGACTTGGGTCTTGGGAGTTTGGATGACTTGGACGAGTTGGAGGTGGCGGAGGATGATGTACTTACTCCTCCTCCATGAAGTTATTCTAGAGGTTATTTCAACTGTATCTAATACAGGCACTCTTGTGTTGAAGCTTCATTATAATCCAGTTCCAATGCTTCTCAATTTTTACTATCTCTGTAGGGTATTTCGTGCATGTAGACACTTACACGTCTCCATTCGTCTCAGTGGCCGGAAGAGGCAATCGAGTGGCATGCCACTTTTGTTTTGTACCTTTGTACCTTCAGCCCCGCTACCCCACCAAAAATTCCCAGCGCCACAATACCAGCCACTACCTAATAACACCAAATCCATCAATCCAATATCATATGGCCATTCTTTATCACAAACCACAGCCTCGCCCATCAAATCGCACCACAACTACAGCCTCTCACTCCCCCCTCCCCCCCCCCCCTCCCGAAACATACACGATACAAGCGCACACATACATGGAGTCTCGCCAATCATAACGCCCAATGCCATACTTTAAAACGAGCCAAGAATGGCTCGACCTCTCCGTCGCTCTCCTTGAGGCTCGGCCCTCTCAGGCAAGTTTCCCTCTCCTCTGCCTCCAATCTTCTCTCACCCCCAATTACACCCTCAATACACCTTCCACCAAGCCTCAACTAACAATATCCCGCCGGCAAACAGACCCGCGTCACCGCAAAATACTCCATCAAACCTGTCAAACCCCGCAAAGCAGCAGACCCCAGCTCTACCTCCGCCGACGAATCCTCCTCCCCTTCGGACCCGAAACCCCCCCGCGGCAGCCTCGTCCTCAAGACCTACGACCCCGTCAGCGGCGTCGCCCTAAAGTACCGCACCACAAAGGCCGCGGAGGTCACGCGCCTCATGTACGCTGCCATGGGTCGGCTAGGCAGGGCGCAGGCCGGCGTGCAGGATGTTCCTGAGGAGACGATGCAGGATGCTGATGCTGTTGAGACGCCGCAGGGAGAGCAGACGCCGACGCAGCAGCAGCCTGCGGCTGGAGGTGGTGGGGGTGGGAAGAAGAAGAAGAAGGGCAAGAAATGAATATCAAGCGGGATTGAATAGACAGTGTGGCTTTTGGTTTGATATGGTGGGCATGAATGCGGACGCAAAAATATACTCTGCAATTTGCGTGTGGAAAGCACAACCTATGGATATCAAAGGCGCAAAAGCAAGAACCTAGAAATGGAAAATGTATATGCACATCACGAGACATGAGCAGGCTCCAAGTCTTCATTCACCCAGTCTTGCTTCTATGCCAGACTACCTACCCATCTGTATTCCAGAACTACGGAATATTACAAACACCATACAATGTGCACATCACAAGCAACGGGCAAACTCTTGAGTAATCGTTCATCCAGATCTATTTGCTGGACTATTTATTCCATAACTACGTACCCCATGCAGTGTATCATGATCCAACGCATTCCGCAATTATCATCCCCTGTGGGAAGAACACATCGCATTCATAAAGACAAAACCCAAGTGCATAACCTAAACGCCCGCAGTGTTTGTGTGAACCTCTGAACCAATATAGCGGGAGACCCTAGAATAGGCTCCCAGTTTCAACGCCGTCTTTGCCGATCCAACCCGCGGACGGCGCTTTTTGCAAATATACAAGCTTCCAATTGCGAAGCAAGAAAAGTGAAGAGATGAGAGAAAATGCGAGAAGAAAAAAAGAGGGGAATTCGGATATGACCATGATTTAAAAGTCATCGTCGAAGGAGAAGTCACCACCGTTGGCGTCCTTAGACTCAGCGCCGGCCTCCTCGACAACCTTCTTGGTGCTGTTCATGACACCAGCCTTCTGGTAGTCGGCGACGCGCTTCTCGAAAAAGTTGGTCTTGCCGCCAAGAGAAATGTTCTCCATGAAGTCAAAGGGGTTGGCAGACTTGTAGATCTTCTCGTTGCCGAGAGCGACAAGCAGACGGTCGGCAACAAACTCGATGTACTGCTTCATCAGGTTGGAGTTCATGCCGAGCAGGGCGCAGGGGAGAGCCTCGGTCAAGAATTCCTGCTCAATTCGGACAGCATCAGTGATGATGTCACGGATCACCTCCTTGCTGGCACGGTTCTTGAGGTGAGAGTGCAGCAGGCAGGCAAAGTCGGTGTGGAGACCCTCGTCACGAGAGATGAGCTCGTTGGAAAAGGTCAGACCAGGCATGAGACCTCGCTTCTTGAGCCAGAAGATGGAGGCAAAAGCACCGCTGAAGAAGATACCCTCGACGGCGGCAAAGGCAACCAGGCGCTGGGCAAAGGAAGAGTTCTTGTCCTGGATCCACTTGATGGCCCAGTCGGCCTTCTTGCGGATGCAAGGAATGGTCTCAATGGCGTTGAAGAGGTAGCTGCGCTGGCTGTTCTCCTTGATGTAGGTGTCGATGAGCAGGGAGTAGGTCTCGGAGTGGATGTTCTCCATCATGATCTGGAAGCCGTAGAAGCATCGAGCCTCGGGGATCTGGACCTCGCCGCTGAAGCGCTCGACCAGGTTCTCGTTGACAATGCCGTCAGAGGCGGCAAAGAAGGCCAGGATGTGAGAGATGAAGTACTTCTCGTCATCGTTCAGGCGGTTGTTCCAGTCGTGCAGATCCTTGGACAGATCAATCTCTTCGGCGGTCCAGAAGGAGGCCTCGGCCTTCTTGTACATTTGCCAGATCTAATTGACAAATTGTTAGCCAATTGGTGATTTCATTTTCGCTTCCCTGTTGTATAGTGGGGGTGCCACTTTACGCGTCGACGCGGGACAGGGGAGGGGATTGCCCACATACCTCATGGTACTTGATGGGGAACAAGACGAAGCGTTGGGGGTTCTCTTGCAGGATAGGCTCGTCAATCTCCTCAGGCTTAATTGTGGGAGCCACAGCGGGCTTGGCCTCCTCCTTCTTGAGGGCCTCGGTAGGCTTGTGGTTGTCGTCCATTTGCTGGGCAAGGGTCTCGAGAGCGGACTCGTCGAGAGGTTGGTTCTCCTTGTTGGCAGCGTCGAAGTTGATCTTCTTGACGGGGGACTCAATCTTGAACGAGTCAATGGCAGAGGCAGCCTGTTTAGAAAGCTGTTAGCTTATGTTTTAGATGTTGTAGACGCCGTGCTCTAGATCAAGATCACGGCTCCGGGTGAAACTGGATGTACTCACCTGCTTAGAGGGGGTGAGTTCGGTGGCCATTGGTTATGATGGTAGGCGAAGCGAGGCAAGACAAGACAGCAGGGCAGAGCGCGTAAAGTGAAATGAAGAAATCAAAAGCGAAATTAATTGCTCTGGGATGCTGTGCAGACGCGGTGGTTTGACAGAGAAGACAATTCCAGCATCGCGGGTGGCGCCAGAGGTTTTTGTAACGAGCAGAGCAGCGCTGTCACGTGCGGCGCGACGCGTTCAGGACGTGTTTCCAGCGGGTCGCTACAGCGGGTCTGGGCAGCCTATTAAGCATCCCTGGGAGGCTGGGCAGCCTGAATCGGGCAAGGCCTGCAGGGATGGCAGCTGGTCAACAGGTACCGAGCAGGTACTCGTCAGGGCTGCTCATCGCCATGGTGTGGGTGCACAGCTGTGGTGCACCAGCCACTGCGCAGAGTGCGGCGGCGCTGGCAGACGCGTGAAGCAGCTGGGTCGCGTCAAGGTATTGCGCTACCTTGATGACTCTATGATCCTGGCTGGCTTTCAACGGCCTGGATGGCTTGGGCAAATGACGATGCGAGAGACCCTCTCTGCTCCCTGTTTATCAATCTTGAATCAGCAAAAACAAACACCTTTGGATCTCGTGTCAGTGGGGCGACGGACAGGCTGTGATTTTATGTTTTCGCCGGAGCTCTCTCGTACAATGCAACAGCGTATAACATGCATACAAGATGCTGGTACTTTCTACCACTAGACGGTCGTATGATGGAACAGCTTCACAGAGGATCACAAACGTGGGACAAGTGCAAGCAAGCATGGATGAGTCGTTTGGACGAGACCCAATTGTGTCTCTGTTCCAGCAACTCCGAGCGAGAAGCTCCAGAGCGTGGGGCCGCAGGTCTGAGCTCTGGAACGCGAGAAATCTCCATACGGGCGTCATGACTTTTGAGTTTCACGCTCAGGCTTGCTTACTTGGTACTAGCAACAGCTCTAGGCACTGTCTTATGAACTTGTGACTGAGAATTACAAAAGCAATTGCAAAATAGCGAGCCTCGCTCGACGGAGATACGAGTAACCCAGGCATTGCATTGTTTTCGAGTACATACGAGTACCGACAAGCCGACTCTGCAGGGTGCCCTGTCTCTCGCTACAGTAGTGCGTACCTAGGTACAATATGCAGCTAGGGCTTCTGCAAGGCGATTTGCATGCATCTCAAGCTACAGAAGAATATGGATCCCTGCCCTAGTCTTCATGTTGTCTTACTCAACGTGGCAGCACGTCGTTAATCAGCGTGACATGAAGCCATAAGACATTCGTGGATATGTACGAGTACAAGTCATGCAGGTACATACAAATGAGAGGAACGCTGCCTTCACCGCAACAAATCGTGCTGCTCTTAGTAAAGCATGACTACCTTAGTAGTATGCAGTCCCTTGTTGTCTCTTGTCTGAAACAGTCGGATCCTTTACCAACCTGATGCACTTGAGCTGCATTATGCTGCATATATTGTACTGTACTGTATTTATTTTCATCTATCTAGACTTGATGTCTAACTAGTGCTTTGCAATGCGAAACAAGGCGAGTCTTGGTCTAGTAAAGCAAATTGATAGGTAAAGCACCCTATGGTATCAAGCAATATTCCTAATCCATTCATTCCAGCCCTTTTAAAATCCTCAAAGCGACGCGTTGCAAAAGTCTTCGCGCAATTACCATTATTAATGAATGCCCCTCCTCGACCCCCCGTTTTTGGTCTTTTCCCACCAATGGGGCCATCGAAATGCATGAGATCCACTCCCAGAGCTTCACAGATTCATAATTGTACAAAGAAACACGTTCCAGACATGTGGAAAACCCCCGTTGCTAGACAAAGGAGATGCGGCCAACAAAGGAAACAAACAAAGAAGACTCGTAGCGGACGTTCAGACAACCGATCCAGCGATACATGTGCTCCCCGCGTAAACTAACAAACAACCGTACAAATGTCTAGAGACGCCCTCAGTGTCGCCTGCCTGAGTGCTTTCCAGTTCGTCGTGATTCATTATACTGCGACTCTGAGTAAATCTGGCCCATTTCAACGTCGCGTGGGCGATTCTGGCTGCGGCCAAAGAATCCGCGACTGTCGTGAACCCGATCTGGCACTCGTGGGGCGGCCGGCTCCTGAGCTTCAGGCCGGGCCGGAGAGGGTCGGCGAGACGGAGGATCCGACTGATACTCCGGGGGGTCTTCCCGCTGAATCCTGTCGTACTCTTCGGGACTGCTAGGGTCAACGGGCGGGATGGGCTGTCCGCTTTTCCGTAATTCCTTTTTGCCCTTTTGACGCAGATGCTCCTCTAACAATGCTGCGTTGCGGGTGTTGGCGCGGAAGACGGCATCAGCCAAATCTCCAATGAATGGAACCAGTCCGACAGCAAAATCGAGAATAATGTTGAACAGCATCTGAAGTCGGACTGAGGATGGAAGGCCACCCTCCACTTGGCAACACGTCCGGTACACCATAAAAGCCATAAATGCATCGAGTGCATCGCCAGCGCTGTAATGATGATGTTAGCCACAAAATCCAATTGATCTGCACAAGTCTAGGGTGGGTGGTGGGGTGCATCACTTACGCAGGGATCAAACCGATGACGCTGCTCCAGCCAAAGCGAATTCCCAGAAAGTTGAACAGGCTCATGTCCAGACGATAGGCTCGTCTCTTGACCTTTGTGAGGACCTGGCCATCGTGTTCTGAGATGCCGGGCGGCAGAGCCTTCTTGCGCTTCTTGACTTTGCCCGTAGGCCTCCCGTCGAGTCTGGTGGCGGGGACTTGCTCAAAGTAGGGATCCTAGAGCAAGAGTGGTCAGTATGTCGTGATCAAGCCATAAAAATAAAGATACAAACAAAATAAAATCGGCGTGTTTAATCAGGTGATGCCGCAACTTACCTCTTTGCCAAACTTATTCTTGACCGACTCTCCTAGAATTCTCTTGCTGATCTGCTTTGCCAATATGCTCGTCATGGCGGCGGTGTTGTTTTATGAGAGGGTGTGAATAAAAGAAGAGATGAAGGTTGTTAGGCTCTAGGAAAAAGCTGAGGTATTGGATATTTATGCTTCTTTTCAAAGCAAACAAAGCCTTGTCGAAAGTCGAAAGCTGGCGACCAGGTCGATTGGAGAGGCGCTTGCTGTC
The DNA here is from genome assembly GCA_001931985.1 of Trichoderma sp. IMV 00454. NCBI lineage: Eukaryota > Fungi > Ascomycota > Sordariomycetes > Hypocreales > Hypocreaceae > Trichoderma > Trichoderma sp. IMV 00454. The sequence continues at coordinate 376,518 of MSJK01000141.1, forward strand.
GTTTGTTTCAGAAACCGCCGTTGGGCGGCAAGTTGTTTTTAGAGCTCGGGCGCTGATAGCCAACCAAACAAAGGCCGACAATGTGAGACAAGGCAAATCAAAGCAGGCGGCTGCGTTTGGCAAGGGACAAGAGTAAAAAAAGAAAAAAAAGGGAAAAAAACAAAGGCCAGTCCTAGTTTTATATCCCGTGCTTAGAAGCGAGGGCCAGATGAGCAGTGCAGTGAATGGAATGGCGTCGCTCACATGGCCCGACCCTGATAACCTGTTTTGGCTGGTTGCTCAACAAAACTCATGATGTAATTCAGCCGTTGTGCTTGACGTGGATCACTGGAGCCGGCTTGAGGCCGCTGGAACGGTGCTGCATCGGCGCTGTATCAGCCAATGAGACGTCGCCGGAGGTGCTCCAGCGCCCGCCAAACGTGGTCTGGTTACAGGGGAATCTCTAGCGGCCGATAATAGCTGGCTGCCTCTGACGTTTTGCCACGGCAGATCTGGCGCCAAAGATCCAGAATATGCGGTTGAGCGCTGCACCGCCACGCCGATGAAAACCATGCAAGCCACGTTGTGGCGATGCCGTTGGGCTGCTGTGGCTGAAGCTATCAGTCTGCATATTGAATATATACACTGTGTGGCTAGTGTGGCGCTCCAATAAACTCTACCAGCCTCCCACAGCGGAGACAGTGCGAACCTTGCTGAGCCCTCCCGCCAACACTGACCTGATTTGTACGGCTGCAACGGCCAAGCGGGCAACAACCTTCACCTATCTCGTAGCATCTGATAGCTTCACCATCTCTCGGGTCGGCAAACTCCATCTCGGCATATCCATCGAATCGCTGCCAGCACATCACAGCACAGCCATTGTACCGGCAAATCTCCGCTCTCCTACTCGACGATAGGCCGGACTTCGCTCTCTTCGCTGGTGGCTGAAAGCGCGCGTCGCGATCCAATCCTCAGCTGCTCAACCTCGGAACGATTGACCATGCCCATTATCCTGTCACATGTTCGAAGCGTCCTGAGTCTGGCAAAGTCGTGAAGACCGTATGAACAAGCGTTATATTATTAATCAGGGCATGGGGCTGAGCTGAACACACTCAACAATAACGAGAGACAAACATGGCTCAGAAACAGATGCAGCTGGAAGACTGTATGCTGCAAGCCCCCTTCACCCCCGCCTGCCATGCCAGTCTGAACAAGGTACTGATCTATTACTCTGCTAGGGCTGGACGACCTATGCGTCCGGTTCATCATCAATCTTCCGCAAGAGGACCTGTCTTCGGTTGCTCGATTGTGCTTCCAAGTTGAAGAGGCACAATGGTTCTACGAAGACTTCATCCGACCCCTCGATCCGACCCTCCCGTCCATGACATTGCGCACCTTTTGCCTGCGAATCTTCCAACACTGCCCTCTGCTGGCCTCCTTTTCGGTTGAGAACCATATCAAGGCATTTGAAGAGTTTCTGCAATACAAGACTCGTGTGCCGGTTCGTGGCGCTATTATGCTCAACCATGAGCTAGATTCAGTCGTCCTCGTCAAAGGCTGGAAGAAGGGTGCTAGTTGGAGTTTTCCACGTGGAAAAATCAACAAGGACGAAGACGATTTGGACTGTGCGGTCAGAGAAGTCTACGAAGAGACTGGTCTGGATCTCCGAGAAGCAGGCCTGGTGCCAACCGAGGCGAAACCGAAGTACATTGAAATCCCTATGAGAGAACAGCATCTCCGACTCTACGTCTTCCGAGATGTTCCCATGGATACGGTTTTCGCGCCTCGAACGAGAAAAGAAATCAGCAAGATTGAGTGGTATAAGCTGTCCGACCTACCCACTCTGAGGAAGAAGGGCCCTCAAAACAACAACCATCAATACGATTCTAGTCCCGGGACCAATGCCAACAAATTCTACATGGTCGCACCCTTTTTGGTTCCTCTTAAGAAATGGATCATTTCCCAGAAAAAGATTGATGAGAAGAGGTCCTTCAGCGGAAGCATCCCGGTCAACCCTGCCTATCACCACCACAATCCTATTGAAGAAGATCCCACCGAGGATGAGGCGTGGGTGCCCAATGTGCCAGCTCCCATGCCAGCCATTGAATCACTTGATGGGGCTACTAGGGAGTTACAGCGCCTGTTGAATTTACAACCATCGGCTCAACCACCGGTTCCAGTAGCTGAGGCAGCCCGGCCAGCATTCCAACCTGCACAAGCCCCTCTCGCTTCAAAGGATAAAGGCAGTGCCCTGCTTTCTCTCCTCCAGTCCTCGAGTTCCGCTCCCCAGCATGTGCCTCAGCCACCTCCCCAGCATGTACCTCAGGGAGCTTCCCAGCTACCCGATTTGCTGGCAACGCTGATGCCGGCAGCAAGACAGCCCCAGAACCCACAACAAAACGTCCACGCTGCGCCTCAGACCATACCTCATGCCATGCCTCAAGCTGTGCCTCAACCCGTGCCTCAGGGTTTGCCCACCTTTCACCAGCAACTTCCAAACTTTGTCGCACCACCAAATCCGAATTCTGTTGCATTGAGTATTTTGCAAAACAGGAATGATGGTCATATTAGCGGTACACCGCCAAACCACCCTGCTTATCCAGGATATTCCATTACGACACAGCAGCAGACTTATACCACTAGCTCCACTGTCAAGGCCAACCCCATGCAGCCGCTTCAAATTCTTCAAAGAGGACAGACCATCCAACAGACTCAACAAATCAGCCCTCCAGAGCCTCCCAAAGCCAATCTCGCTCCATACGCCGGGTCCTACGGCCAACCAGGGCAGCTCCGTCCCGGACAAGTCGTCCAGCCATCACCTTCTACTCTGCCGATCCCCTTGAGCTCTTCGTCTGCAGCAAACAACTACAACCACAGACCTGAAGTGTCACAGGAGCAAAAGAAGCAACTACTCTCACTCTTTGGAACCCCGAATAAAGCTGCGACAAATGCCCCACCTGAGCTTGTCGGCCAGACTGGACCGCCTGCGGCTGGGATGTCTATGCCTCGTACGGGATCCCTGTCCCTGGCCTCGGGGGCTGCTCAAGGGCCTGCGGGACATCGTAATGCACCGCCGTCTCGCAATAGCAATATGACGCCTATATCTCAGGCCGACCAGAGCTTTTTGCTTGGCTACTTGCAATCTATTACAAAGGATACTACACGTTAGAACCGATGAGACGAAGCAAAAGATGGAGCGGACTCTGTTTGCAAGGGACATGGGGAATCTAGGAACCTGTTAGGGGGTTACATTCTTTGATTGGGGGTCACGGTAATGACAGCGAAGCGAGGCGAACTGGCTTTATACTCTTTGTTGGTACTCTGCTTTGTTGGGATCTTGTGAGAGTTTTGGCCACTTAAGGGGCGGCTCATGTCTGTGTAGTCTTGGAGCTCAGCGCAGCGAGGAATATCAATATTCGCAGCGGGGATATCAATATTGAAGCCCTAAGCTTCTCGAGTTTACTCTTGAGATTGCTTGTGTACAGAAATAGCGTCTTCACCCTTTGCATAGAAATGCAAACAACTTATTGGTGGAAAGCGTCACTGAATTATTAATCTATCTTGACGCTTCTTTACAATCAGCAAAACAGGGCAGTGATATGAATGACCTTTGAATATCTAGGCTAGACCTCCCTATTGGTAGCAGCCGTTGCCAAATAATAAAATCCACTGCTTTCAAAATTCGATGGTAATGCAGTTTTATACCAGTATCAATGAGAAACCGTAGGAACCTAGCTTTCCTCATTCCTCAGCTGCGAGGATCTGGAAGCGATTGCCCGAGGAGACGGATCGACGCACTGGGGCGGCGAGAGACGGTGTCTTTAGACGAGGCATAACGGGCACTTGGCGCAACGGCTGGGCACATTCGTCAGCATCCCACTCGAGGCGGGAGCTCTTGTACTTGCTGCCAAGTAGAATGCAAAGTTAGTTGGAATGAGTATTCTAATGGCAAGAGGAGAGAGATTGCTTACAGCCGGCTCATCATGCAGGTTCGCGCGTACATGGCGCTGGGAACGGAATTGGTGCTGATGCGGCACGTGCCGCCGTAGAAGGTGATGGAAACGATTTCGAGGCCGTGAATGTGGTCGAGATCGTGACGGATGGAGGCTTCTGAGTGGGTGGCGTTGCAGTTGCGCAGGACGAGGTTGCGGGTTGCGCCGTTTGCGATACGTTTGGCGAAGTGGTTGTGGAGAATTTGGAAGCGATCTGACCAGCGGATATCGATCTGGAGATTCAGGTTAGACATACATCATGAATGGAAGCCTGTGTGATTTTGGGTTTGAGGAGGTTTGCTTACTTTTCTGTTTTTGATGTAGAGGTAGTTGTTGCGTACATGGGTGTAGTAGGCTTCGGCATCTCTGGTCTCTGCAAAAGTGATGACTGCAGTCGAGGAACGACGCATGAGAGAGATTTCGAACAGAATGCCGCCTCGAACTACGGCAGCGATGTCGGCGAGGGTTGTATCCTCGGGGATGTTGAGCAGCTGAACGGAACGGAATGATGGCTCTTGAGGGAGGTTGAAGCTGGTGGGTGTGTGGTCAAGCACATCACTGGCTGCTTCATCGTCGTCATAGTTCTCGTCTAATCCTACACTGGAAGTCTCGAAAGAGTTGTATGTCATGCTGCTCCCAATGTCGCTTCTGCATTGGCTGCGTATGACGGATTGGGGTGCAGGAAACGGGTAGATGCCAAGTTGGGCAGCCTGGGCGACCAAGGAGCTCGTCGATGTCGTGATGGAACTCGTATCGAAGTCGTGGGAGGCGGGCTCGAAGCTCAAAGCATTTGCGTTGTACACGTGCTTCTTTGGGACGGTGTTTTGCAATTGGATTGACTGCGAGCTTACGCATGCGTTGAGAGCCTGGAGATAGAGTTAGACCAGTGAATAGATAGAGATTATGGTGGGATTACTGGCCTGGACAACTCCAGCATCTTCAATCTCGGCATTGAGAAGGCAGCGGCAGAGTTCGGCTACCAAAGTGAATTGGGATAATTAGCAGATGCCATTATAGACCGTAGAAGACCGAGGATACACACCATGATTCTGAGCGGTCCTGACGAGGCTTTCGTAGTCAGCTCGGAGGATAGTGATTGTATCCCCAGACTGGGAACTGGATCCGGGGAACTGGAGCGGCAAAGGGTCAGCGGATTGACTGCATGACGGCTGGGGATCGAGAACGCACGAAAGCGTCACTAGGATACCTAGGTAGAATCGAGTTAGTAAACGGTGTCTCTATAGGACGTGCCATTTGCACGATCTCGAGGAGGCACACGAACGATGGGAAATAAGAATAGAAGAAGCTGAGCAAATGTATCTAGGGGGGTACACTATCGATCGAGATGACTCACCGGAAATTCTGCATTTTGGGGGCATTTGGAGGATGATGGAGTTGAGAAGAAGAAATTGCAAGTGGCAGTGGCAGTAGAAGGAATAAAGTACTTGAGCTTGAAGGCAGGTCCCTTTTGCACGGCGGCTGGATTAACCTGTGCGGCCGTTTGCCGGCTGGCGTGATCGCATGGCACCGAAACTACAAACGCATTTTATGCTCCATGGGAAAATTGTGTAAATGAGTGAAATTTAAAGACAATGTGAGCATGGATTTTCATTATCAGACAAGCAATGAATTTGAAGAGGATGGGTGAATGCAGTGTAGAGATGGAGGGACGATGCTCGATGTATCTATCTCCTGGACAGCCTGGGTAAGACCAACTTTTGACCCTATCTGAGCTCTCAGTGATCTTTGGGGTAAATTCTGTTGACAGCAAGTAGAAAATCCGAATATCTTCATTTACAGAATCTACGTACAAGAATCAATCCTACATATTACCAGTGCCCCTAAGCGCCAAGATACGACTCTGCCAGGGTATATCAACTTGAAGTCATATGCACCTGCTATGTAAGTAGCAATGGATCCAGCCCTACCAAAATCCTACGAAAGCCGCAATGTCATGGTGCAGGTTTCAGTTTCGTTTCACCATGGCCAAAGATATTGACGCTTGTGAAAGGCTGAATACAGGGTACCATTGCGCTTTTTGTGTAACTCAATGTTCCATATAGAAAGCGAGATGTGATTGATTGAGTAGAACTACGAGAACTTTGGCATCCATTCCGAAGTCTTCTACAAGGCACAAAATACCCAAAAACAGAGACTTAAAGGTGAACATCAGCGGTCAAGACATCCATTTATTTCTCTTTGAATGATTTGTCAACAATTGATGCTGGAATATGGTCTATACTGTCCAAAGAATTGAATCCTCCTCCGGGCGGCCTCTCATAGCCCCACGTGATTTAAGGCGCCGTTGCTGTGAATTTATGGAGATGCCTTCGCTGCTAACCTGCAACCGCAACATTCTTTAACTTCCTATGTTGCAACATCTTCAAGTCAGCCCTTAGGCGCTATTTCTGTCCTTTTGCTTCAATGAAGAGCACAAAGTACAGACACTACGAGAATTATAAAGGTCATTTATAATTGTGAGGAATTGATGGAAGTCCCACGGGATATATATCATCGCCATGCCTCCTCGACTTTATCATACTAAATCCAAGACTGGCTGTGCTCGCTGCAGAGCTCGTCGCGTCAAGGTAACGTAGCTTGACGCCTTTTCAGCTTGTTTTTACTTTTGATATATAAAACAACTGACTGGTACTTATTGTATAAATACAGTGCGATGAGGCTAAACCAAAGTGTGTTCGTACATGCCCCAATTCAGTTTTATACGCGTACACTCTACATGTGTTATCTCTAACAATGACACCTAGGGTTGCTGTGTCCGCCATGAAGTAGAGTGTTTTTACGACAGAACAGATCGCTGCAAGTCTTTGAGGCCAGATGCCACCAATGTTCTCGATTCAGCATTACACCAGGCAGGGACAGCAGCGGGTCAAACTGCTGCCCACAACAGAGCACACGCTGAGGAGTTGATGCCTCCCATGTCGGCAGAAAGCCGCGATCGCCGCTATCTCGAACTCCGACTGCTTCACTTGTGGACCACCGAGGTCTGTCAAACGCTCCCAGGGTGCTACGATCCTCAAAACCTCAAAATTTGGTCTCGTGATGTCCCCAAGATTGCTCTTGACTATGAGCCTTTACTCACCGCCATCTTTTCCATCTCTCTCTTATATATGGTCTTTAGCAGCTCTCAAATCAGCATTCCGGAGGTCGAGCTTTTTGCGTACAGGGCAAGATATTTTGAGGCGACCCTGCGACACCACCGCAAAGCACTTGGCTCCATGGATCACCGGACTGCTAATGCAGCTGGCTTCACTTCCATTATTCTCATTTTTGATGCTTTCGCTAGCCTCAGAGAACGTTGGATGCAACCAATCCATTCCAGCGTGCCCTATAAGCCTCCGACGGCATGGCTTCAGATGTGTAGAGGAGTCAGAAATGTTGTTGCGCTCGGGCTAGACATGATTGGCGAAGATTCTGATTCATCTCTTAGTATCATAGCCAAGGGGGCTTCTCTCTTCGTTGATCTGGATACCATCTATTCGGACGCGAATCGTGCGAAATTTGCTTACTTGCTGCCTGCAAAGGCCGATGCGTCTCTGGATGGCGCCGACTATGAGGCATATACAACCGCGGTTGCGTACATAGGGTCAGTCGCGGCAGCAAAGGAAGCTGGAGAAGAGCATCCGAAGATATCTCGAAGACTTGCGATTTTCCCCACCATCTTGCACGACCGTTTCCTCACTCTGCTCGATGTGCCGAGCCCACGTGCCATGGTTATCCTCGCGCACTATTTTGCTTTGCTATATACCCTCGACGGGCTGTGGTGGGTGGGTAACTGTCCGGAAAAGGAGATTGAGGCCATCAAAGCCAATCTTGGTAGCGAATGGCTTGGTATGATGGAGTGGCCGCTGCAAATAATCCGCGATCGTGGTCAAACATTTGCCGAGAGCGACAATGAGAAATGATGTTTTTCGTGGACGAAATATGTCATGGCGTTTATTTGATTGGGAATATACATGTACCAAAGAACAAATCGAGCTTTAGTATAAGTCAACAAGAGGGTCATTATTATTGCCTGGCTTCAGACAGGGCTGGTCAACATCTACACTACTCAATTAGATAGCCGAGCACGGACTGTGTTGCGTAATATATATAATGAGTCAACTAGAAAATGACAGACTTTCTCTATTCCTATTCCTCATAATTCTTTGAACTCATCACTTCTTCTCGCACCGCCACTCCTCCAGATCCTAGTTGCCTATTAGCTCGTTCTTCGGTCTCGTTCCTCGGTATCGTTTAGGGTCCACTTATCAGATGCCTGCCGCTGATCGGTTGCGTTGCAGGACGCGCCATTCTGTTTTAAAAGAGCTTTTGAAGAGACCCTGATTCTAAACTTGCAGAATAAAATTTTATAAACGATAGAAATACTATCAGTTGAACGACGGGAGGCCTCGAGAGAGTCGAGGCATATAAGGGCTTGGACGTTGGATGGTTTGGTGTTGCCGCCTTGCTCTTACATCCCACTCTCTCTTTAAGTCGTAAACAAATCACCGCTTGCGCAAAGCATTGCCAGAATTACATACTGTAAGTTTTCATTTTCCTTCTATATTATTTTATTGAACCTTACCAACTTTCTAACCTTCAGTTTATTAGTCTTTTTTGCCCATTTTTGTTCACGTTAATTACGATTGTCTCACTGGAAGAAACGGGCTCTCTAATCCTTTAGCGACGAAGAACCATAGAAGCCCAAAAGGCAGCATCCAAATCATAGTCCAATCTCGACCACAATCGAACTCGCTACATCCTTGCCGAGTACTTGAAGACGCCCAGACGGAAAGAACCCAAGTTACGCACAATGACTGCGACATCGACCGCCGAGTTGGCCATCTATGCTGCTCTTAGCATTCCGAACTTATACATCCTGTTCAAACATGGTCGCACTGGATTGCTTGGATGGGCTTACCTTCTCATATTCTGTACGCTCCGTATCGTTGGAGGTGCTCTGGATCTGTCTGGCAGTACTACAGCAGGCGTTATATCAAGCATTGGCCTATCTCCTCTTCTCCTCGCTGCATCTGGCGTTCTCAAAGAAGCGTAATGTTCCATTTCCAAGATAACCATTCGTGTATACTAATGAATATGAATAGGAGGACTTATTACTGCGACTCTTTGGATAAAAAGGTGGAATGGACTGTGGTGCTATTGTTTCATGTCATTGCTACTACTGGAGTTGCCATTCTGGCCATTGGCGTGTCGAATCTGGATTCCAGCAACGTCAAACCCTCAGATGTTTCCACGGATGATTCCTTGATGAAAGCTGGTATAGCGCTTTTGACTCTCTCCTGGGCGATTGTTGCCATTGTATCAGTATGGGCGGTCGCTCATCCAGCCAAATCTCAAAAGTCAAAGTCTTCTATTGTTGCGGGAACCAGGGTAAGTGTTTCTCATGTGCGCATATGCAAATATTATAGTTGACTAAATCAGCGATAGCTTCTCTGGTCTGTTCTCCTATCGGATGTTTTCAGTGGCATTCGGGTCATTTACACGCTCGTTTCGCTGGTCACACAAGATGAGAATCTGAACCCTGTTACAGGCTCTCTCACAATCCGTGTTCTCTTATCCTTGATCCCGGAGTTGGTTTGCGTATCGGCTTTCCTAATAGCTGGATTCCTTACGCGAAATGCTGCTCGTGATTCCTTAAAGGCAAACAAGGCTGCAGGTAGGAGGAATCACCCCAGCGCAGGTGTAGGGAGACTGACTTCAGTTTCATCTTAGCCTATATTGAATTATTAAATACTCGATAAACTGGTGATAAACTGGTGTTTTTGATCTATGGACCTCAAGTCGTTATAATAATTTAATTCATTGATGATATGTGCAAATTAGTCATTATGATACACGTTTGCATCGTTTGACATGGTGATGTCTATATCTTTTGACCATGTTGCACATCTGTCTTACCCATATTTAATATACTATATATGATTGGATGCATTATATTGTGCCAGTTGCCTGTTGGCGGTTCCTCGCTAGGCATTCAGAAGACCAGGGTACGGTACATGTAGTAAATCTTAGCAAATCACAGAAACTAATATGAACCAATATGAACGACACATCACAAACTGCTCATCGTCTAGGCAGGCTATAGTGAAACATTGATATCACTGTCACCCAATTGTGCCAATGTACGACGTTGCTCGCAGGGATCCTTCAGCCGCAGTCTTAGACAGGTTTCACCCCAGGCAGCCACCGGCCACAAACTGAAGGCAGCTCCAGGATTTGGGGACTGGAGCCCTCTGAGACATGCATGGCGCCAAAAGATTCAATCTCGGTATAAGGTGATAAATGAAGCTAAAACCATGTCATCGGCTCTCCCTTCACGTAGCACTAAGTCGCTTGCTAACACGACTCCGTAATGGACAATTCCACTTCGTGTTAAGGGAATTCCTAGACCACCGATATGATGTTTGCCGTCTTTTCAAGGGTAGCATGCCGCTTTTGATGATCCTTACCGCTGTCACTCGTTAGTCGGGTCTTGTTTCTGCTATTGCCACCAGCCGTTGTGGTATTTAAAGTGCATCGTATGCCAGCCAGGCTGGTGGTTTACTCGAACAAGCTTGCTCGTTGTGGTTTTTCAATCGCCGTTGGCCGTATTTCAAAAACAATATGTTTTCTCTTGCCTATTCACTGAGCGGAATCGGGTCCATAGCTCTATCCGGACTCTACGCAATCTTCAGGCGCCGGCCATCCAAAGAACCGGCACTTCAGAACGACGTCGCCGAGGTTATCGAAAAATTTCCGAACGATGCCATATTCAACAGACTCCTTCGGCTTTCCATTGAAAGGCCAGATTTGCAATTTCATGACGACTACGGTGTGGATGCTAATTATAATGATTTGATCCGCGACATCGTCCACGTTCGTCGTTTACTCCGAAAGCAGCTCCCGGCGTCTTCATTCGACGAGAGTGGCCTTCTTCACAAAGATGCCTCATCTATAGCTTTTCTTGCCTTCAGTGGATACAATTTTATAATCAGCTTTTTGGCTATTGTTGCCCTGGGAGGCGTGTGCATACCTCTATGTAAGTTAAAGAGACATGGAAAGGCTGTTAGTGGTCACTAAACGGAGGGACTAGCCACCGGATGCAGTGCCGAAGAAGCAAGTTTCTTCTTGAAGAAGACCAAGGCAGCATGCATTCTCGCGGAGTCAAACACCCTTGAGATGGCCGTCAAGTTTAGAGACCATGCACAAACCCAGAATGGCCAAATGTTGAACTTGATACAACTGTCAAGGGCACAGCCTGAGTCGAATACGAACCCAATTGCCTGGGAGATTGACAAAGGGTTGACATTCTCACCAACCAGTGGCTGTCTTGTTCTCTTCACGTCTGGGACCACTGGGTTGCCAAAAGGCGTTTTTCTCCCACGTCAAATGTTCCATTTCACAGAAGCTCCTCCATCTCAGGAAGTTGTCTATTTAGCGTCCTGCCCTGTCCACTGGGTTGGAGGCACGGGGCTCATAGACAGCGTGCTCAATGGCGAAAACCTGCACATGATGACAGCCGAATCTGAGCCAGCAGACTTTTGGGAGATCCTACGAGGAGGTAAAATTACAGACATGAGCGTGTCGCCAACGCTGTTGAGAAGACTGGTCGAGTATTACCACAATAACATCCGTCATCTTCCTTCTGAAGATCGCGAGGCGTATGTCAATGGATGTCAAAGCCTAAAGTCTGTGTTTACAAGCGGTTCTATGCTTAATCCTTCTACTGCACAACTCTTTACAGATTTGGCTGGTGCAGTGCTCAGGAATGGATATGGGATAACGGAGATGGGTGGAGGTGTTATGGCGACTCCAGAGGGTTCAGCTATTTCCGAGGTGCGTATTTGGCCTGAACATCCTTGCCATGTGTCTGTTTTAACCGTTATGCAGGGCTACGTTGGAAGGCCTTTTCCGGGTGTCACGGTGAAACTTTCTGAAGGAGACCATGGGGAGATTCTGGTCAAAAGTCCTACCATGTTCATCGGGTTAGTACATTTTAGCATGCTCCAAATACTTTTGAGGAGCAGTTTCTTACTCTTATTTGCAGATATTTCGACGATGAAAAGGCAACCAGTGCTTGCTTCGACGAAGACGGGTTCTACAAAACGGGAGATCGCGCTCACCGCGTTGGTGAGGATTACTACTTTGACGGCAGGATGTCATGCGATTGTGTGTTTCCCACTTCACTTCGAAGAATTTAATAGAGCCTACTGAACTAATGATGACGGCTTAGGGCTGCGCTTTCACGAGTACACAATATCTGTCCTAGAGCTTGAGCAGCGTCTAGTAGACCTTTCATATATATGTGAAGCTCACGTTCTGCCGGTACGAGATCACCATGCTGGCGGATTAGCCGCCGCGCTTGTTCGACTTTGCAAGAAGGATGCCGGCGACGAAGCACAAAACATCACCCTTCGGACTATTCGTGAAGATCTCGCTAGCGCTGGAGTTGTTTCCTATAAACTACCAACGTTGCTTCAAATCATCCCAGATGGAGAGCAGGTCCCACATACAGCCTCTGGAAAGGTGCAGAAAAAGGAAGCTCTGCGAAAATACTTTAACATAGTTGGCCATATGCCAGATGGGTATGAGCATGAGGGTGTGGAATACTGGGGAAATAAGCTGGATTTGGCTACTTCAGCGCGACTATTTGACTGGGGAGGCTTGTAAACTAATGAAAGGGGGAGAGAGAATATTCCTCCAGATGGGATGCATTCTAACGATGGTCATTGGAAGCTAATGGGTTAGACATAAAATTGTATTCTTTTACCTAGCTGTGGTTTTGCGCACTTATACAAAAATTGGTACCAACCAAGCAATGATTACATACAGTATGTCCTAATGAGTATGAAATCGATCTTGAAGTAAGATGAAAAAGACGTGGTGAAAAAGCATTCTCTCGATTAAATCATATTTTCTTAATAATTTTAAATGTGTTGCCGGTTCAAAAGGATTTAGTAAATGCTAACTACATGTAATTAGTGGCCTGGCGTAGCCTCTGGAGTAGGCGCTGTAAGCCATTAGATCAAGTAATCCATGTCTCCCTGGTAAATACATGTATATTATTCTTAAAGAGATACCATATACAGTAAATAAACTGTAACGAACCAGCGACTATAGGTTAGTATAGACTGTAATTCCCAAAGCGTAGACTTGGCTGTTGTCAAGGATGGGCGTTATTGGGGCTAGCCGAGTTACCACATGTCGACCCTGCACTAAGAACAGATCCGGGGCAGATCGTCTGTACTCTTAGACATGGAGAATATACCGAGCGGGGTCAATAGCTCGATCACAATCGGACTGATTCTCGGGGATGAATATTAGCCTATAGAGCAGTGTAGTGGTATGAACGGAACTGAGATGCCGAGGTAAGCAGGAACTAATTCAGGTGCCCGCTGGTATTTAATTCTGGTGGATGCAACTTTCGGCTTCTTATATCGCACAATACACTGATCTTGGTCAACAAAGAGCACCGTTTACAGCAACCATCGAAAACGACATCACCATGGCCCCAGCTACATCGCATCATCTGTACCCGCCCTTCCCTGATGGCGTGGTAACCGCCCCCCTGGTCTCCATCTCACTTGCTGAGTTGGAAGCAGATAATATTGCCGCTTCAGAAGCTCTTTTCAAAGCGTCAAAAGAGTTAGGTTTCTTCTATTTAAAAATGGATAGTTCTTCTTTAGGCGAAAAGATGGTTTTGCTAGCAGAGGAGCTCCATGCTCTCCAAAAGAAGTTTGATGATTTGCCATTCGCAGAAAAGGATCAATTTGCCCGTGAAAAGCTGCATCCTTTCTTCGGCTATCGTCACAGCGAGATAGGCTCCATAAGAGAAGACGGCACGCGTGATCGGAACGAGCTATATAATGTAGGATACTCAAGTCTATTAGCGTCCTAGAAAATGGCACTGACCGCAATTTAGATGCGCAAAGATGACATTGTTGGGAATTGTGAGCCGCTGCCATGTCCCGATCTGATAAAGCAACACTGGGAGTTGCTTCGTGAGTATGTCTATAGTTGCCGAGCGGTTATCGACCTCTTGATTGTCCATCTCGAGAGGCATCTCCAATTACCTTCTGGCACGATTGCCAGTCTCCATCGCATCACCGAGCGGTCTGGTGATCACATTCGATTCAATAAAAGCGGAATACAGCCATACTCGGAAGAAGCTGCACGCCGGAGTGAGCATACAGACTTTGGAACGCTCACTATTTTGTTCAATTGGTTAGCTGGGCTGCAGATCCGCCGGCCGGACACAGAAGACTGGGTTTACGTTCGGCCCATACCCGGCTCAGCTGTGGTGAATCTCGGCGATGCGCTCGTCAAGTTTACGGCTGGCCTGCTGCGATCAAACATACATCGCGTTGTTCCTCCGCTGCCACCACAAGATGGCCTAAGCAGACACAGCCTTGTGTACTTTTCACGGCCAGAGGATAGTGTTGTCCTCAGAAGGCTAAAAGGTGGTCTAATTGACAAGCAGCCTGTCAGCGAGACGAATGATCCGGAGATTTCAGCCGAAGAATGGATTGTTCGGCGCTCCGTCGGAGACTTGCAAGGCGTTTATACCCATAAAGGAGGTCTTGAGCCCCGTTCCTTGGTAGTCGTTGAGGGCTCTATTTAGAGATACAGGCGTCAAGGTAGACCCTGAATGGCGGTTGTTATGAGATGCTGGGTGCTTCAGCCCAACTTACATGTACCTAGATATCGTACATATGTACGCAACAGACCCCAGGTCCGGGTAATTGCGACTCCAACTCGGAATTGTAACCATGGGGTTTAACTATCTGAGCTGGGAAAATGTGTTTCAAATGGGGAAGCCCATGCCTATCACAATTACATGCTTTTGAATGGGCTTGAATTACTGATTCTCTCTACTCTTTTCCAAGCCGTTTCCTATCTTCCTCTGTTGGAAGTCGAGCGGTATCAGTTAGGCCGCAAATCTTCCATTCCACCTTCTGCGGCAAGCTTTCATCCCAGGCCGCTTTAATGAGAGTAAAGCAATTAGTCCCCAGGTGGGTGAGAGCACCATTGCGCGTGAACCAGTAGGGCGTCCAAACCATAGCAAGGTCGCGGTCAATCAACACTGTAGGACTGCCATCAAGCCCTTCTTCAAGCTCGCCATCCTTGATCGAGTCCCACGGCATGCGGTTTGCAAAACCGTGCGGAAATTGCTCATGTTCAAAGCCTTTGTTTACCTGTTGCATTTACGTTTGTGAGTATATTGTATTGTAGTTTCAGAGAGATGGCCTCGCAATGTCCATGTCATTACGAAGTGAAACAGGTCCCTACCATAGCTCGAGCGTGGCACGCAGTTCCATATGGGGCAAGAGTAGCCAGAAATTGCTCTCGTCCTGCTGCACCACCCAGCTTCAAGGTCTCGAGAATTCGAACGCATAGGTTGACAACTTCTTGCTTATCGGCATCCGTAGCAGTTGGTGACGAAGATTCCATACCTGAATCTTTAAATAAAACTATAAAATCTTGTAGAAATATGGCTTAATAAAAACGGCCAGAGCTCAGAAAGGCGCGTGAACAAGTGGTTGTTTCTCACCACTATTAGCGAGTGAGAGCAATACGAGTACATGGCTGTTATATATGCAGAGTTTCCGGTCGGTAAGCACTAATTTCAAGTGGAAACAAGGCGGGTTTATCAGTGGAGGATCCTAGTTGGCCATATCATCAGCTACTAGCAAATTAGTACCGGCTGTTGTATGTTTTTGCTTTTTGGTCTTGCGGCTTCAACACCAAGCTCCTTATCAGTTGATGCATCACCATATCGAGTACATACGACCATAGGTAGTGGAAAATTCGGGGTCCCGTCAAGCACTTCTCTTGAGTATATTGTCTTCTAATTTTAGCATCCCAGGCCTTTAATTAGCTTCAATATTACTGTTTTAATCAGCGTATAACTCTCACAATCGCCCATGACTACCACCACACCTCTCACCAAAAAACCCCCCCCGCCTCGGTAGCTTCGTCGTTCAACACGACGGCTGCCCTGCTGTGCCACCGCAACTGGCAAGACAAGTCTAGTACCCCAGTTGATCAACCCTTTTTTCTCCATTAACGAATCTCAACAACATCCTGCCCTTTCTTGCTCTTAATCTCGCCGTCCACGCAGACTCCGATGATCCTGTACGGACTCAGCGGATGGCTCCGACAAATAAGCAGGTTGCCGCAGCTCTTTCTCGCCATCTTCTCCTCCTCCGACAGATCGTCCTGGTACTTGTTGTCGTCGCCGCCGTCGCCGCCGCGGCGCTGCATCTGCTTCGCATCCGGCCCAGTCTCGGCGTACCCGTAATCTTTCAACAAGCCGTCAGTGGCATAATGGCTGAAGCTGTCCTTGACGAGCGCTCTGCCCGTGGGCCACGGCTTGTCGGGGTTCGGTTGTGGCAGGGGCTTGCTTTCCTTCAGGCTGCGGCACTGCGAGGCATGCCACTTGTGAGCGTCGATGTTGCCGCCAAAGGCCACGAGACGAAGGACGTTGTTGCGGTCCGAGCTGTCGAGCCACTTCTTCCCTACCCCCCCGGGGTTGACCAGGCCGAGGCCGTCGCGGATGATGATGCGCCCGGCGCTGTCCTGCGTAGCCGACCTCGTCCCCAGCGGGCTGCCCTTCACAGCGGTGAGGCCCTCGAAGATGAAGGAGAAGGGCGCCTCGATGACGCAGCCGCAGTTCACCTTGACGCGGCAGGAGATGTTCCGCGTGGAAGGGCTCTCGAGGCGAGAGTTGCAGTCCGTGATATGGCGCAGGCGGTAGTGCATCGACATGTTGTGGTGGCGTAGGTACTCGTACGATGGTTTCTCCCACTCGGTCCCGCTCACGCACCGGTCGATCCAGTTTTCTGGCCGAGCGCTGAGGTCGGTGAAGTCCCAGTAGGGCTGTAGCTTCTCGAGGAGGGTCTTGCGGAAGACTCCAAGGTCCTCGCCCGGGTCAAACACACTCCCTAGTATGGTGGCACACTGGACTAGATACCCGCCGGTCTCGTCGCCAGATACTTCGACCACCTGCTCGGAGTGATCAAGTATCGGTTCCTTCTTCCAGGTTCTTGCTTTGACCTTCTTGCCGCAGTTGCAGCCCCGGAAGTAAAAGTTGAAGTCTGGCCGGCCACCCCCGGTTGATGGAACCTGATTTAGACTTATTTTCATGTACGCGCGTGGGCTGCCCATGAGGCCAGTCGTGGCATACACCTTGGCTAGACTTGTGTTTTGCTTTAGGATGCCGAGGTTGATTACTCCAGCGAAGCAATCAGTGGTCGTGAACTGGTCGTCGCTCTCGTCGTCGTCGTTGGTTCTATCTCTTTCCTCCTGTTCAAGTCTATCCTCCTCCTCATCGCCCTTAAAGTCCTCCTCGTCCCCCATCCCGATGAGCCCGTGGTCAGTCCATTCTTTCTTTTCAGGAATTGCATCTTCATACTTTGTGCCAACTGGAATCCAGCCCCAATCACGGTCCTCCCCACTGCCGATGGCGAGCTTGGTCCATGCTTGGCCCGTTTTGATGGACAGCTGCTTGAAGAAGGCAAACGAGAGGGCGTTCAGGTCGGTGGTGGTCATATCCCGCTCAAACTCTGCCGGTGTAAACAAACCGCTAAATACACCCAAAAGCCCCTTGAAGGTGTCGGGCTTCGATGTCGCCTTTCGGGGGAGAATGGAGATGGACGAGAACACATTGGCGACGCCCTTGTGGTTTCTTTTCCACCAGGAAGGGCCGCCGTTGATGATGTCGCCTCTTGCAGCGTTGATACCTTTCACTACCACCTGCAGGTTATCAAGGATGTCCCTGTCATAAGCGATCAAGGCTAGGATCATGTTCTGGGTTGTGGTCTTGAGATGCCGAGAATCGTTGATCCAGTGGTACAGCCTGGCCGCCTTGTTCATCGAGTCGGTCGCCAAGTCCATCCAGACACCCAACTCGCCTACGCACGATAACGTGGTCTTGTCGACACTCCACAGTGTGGTGTTCTTACCCAGCAGCATCTCTTGGTACGTCCAGACGCGTTTAAAGTACAGATTGTCGAACACGGCCTTGACTTGGTTGACGCATGTGGAGTAGCAGTTAAGAACGCCCATGTCTATAGAAGCCGACTTGACAATGGATTTATCCATGGGAAAGGCCCAGGGCGCAGTATTAGCCCACTCAGACAGGCTGTCGACCATATTTGGCGTCATCATTTTCGCTTCCGATGTGATGGCCTCACCACTCGTTTGTGACATAACATGGCCCACGAATCCGAGATTGGCGACCGTCTTCTGAGGGTCCTATACCTCGTCAATCTCGAGGAGGATATGGCACTTGCGAGCGCTCCTGTAGTACTCGTACATCTTGGGCACCTCGCGAGCCTTCTCAGCATCGTCGTTCTGGTTGATACACACACAATCCGCCCATAGATATTCAATCCCGTCTTGCACCATCAATTTCTTAATTTGCCGCAGCTTCTTCTTGGACAAGTGCAAGGGCCAGGTCACTCCCTGGATTTTAGTTTTAAACGGGATCTTTCTCGTCGGTCCCCACGTGTACGAAGTTATGTCAAACGACTGCACTCTAGGTGCACCCGGGGCATTGGGCTGCACGATGGCAAAGCTTTCAGTGGCGGCATCGTAGCGGAGAAAGCGGAGGGGCAAGACGGACGCCATCGTGAGAGAAATGAGTGCGGGTATGCAGTGAAGAAAAAAATATTCGCGAAATTCAAGACGCGGGTAATTGAGACAGGTAATGAGAGACCTACTTATACGAAAATTTGTAAGCTTGTGGAAAACCGAACAGATGGAAAATAAAGGCTGCATGTCTCTCAGCCACTGAATTGCAGAACGAAGCGGCTCTGCGTGTATGTGCCAGAATCATTTGACCGTGAGAATTAAATGAAAATTCATATCACGGTTAATGTATAAGGATATCCCCGCCTCCTTCGTCCACTCCTGATGCGACCTGAATAAGGCTCTGTACGGATATCACTCCTGATGCGACCTAGATGAGGCTCTGTAGATAAGGCTCTGTACGGATATGTCTCCCATACATAAAGGGACACCATTTCTTACACACCACCAGGGCCACGAGCACGACAACCACCACCACCATCACCGACACCATCACCGAAATCATCCCCGAAACCATCCCCGACACCACCACCACCATCACCACCACCACCACTACAATCAGCACGCCTTTCGTTGAATGTTGCATTCGCATCCTGTTGAATCAGGGGCCCCTTTGAGGGTGGAGTTGGCCTGTCAACTTCCAGGGCGTTGCCTTTGGATATTGACCCCTCTTACATACCCTTCTCCAGAGCTTTGCATAGAGCTCTCTTTGTATCTAGAACACAGCCTGGAACTACTAAGCTAATATTTAGAACAGCCTAATTATATTTAATTGCTCGCGAGCAAAGAGGGAGGAAGGGGGGTGTGGCTTCAACGTCTACAGCTCGTCGGTATTGGAGGTTATACTAAACGGTAGTGGAGTAGACGGAGCTCCATTGTCTACGGAGTACTTCGGGGGGAAACGGCAGACGGGTCCCACCGGACAACGGAGGCCAAGTCAGTAAGACTTCAGGTATGTTCAATAACTAGAGCGGGTTCCTAATCCGCTCTCCCAGAGTCAAGCTAATGGGAGACAGATTAGTAGTCAGTCAGGTAGGTGACCACTAGCGAACACCGGCTGTTGTATGTTTTGCTTTTTTTGCAATTTTCAAGAAGCTCGTGTTGTTGTGATGCAAGTAGGAATATGAAGTCGAGTTGGTGTAATTCAAGTACATACGACCATAGGTAGAGGAGAACTCGGGGTCCCGTCTGCTCCCCCATAGATAAGCCTCTAACCGGCAGATTAGTAGTTGAGTGGGTGACCATCAGCGAACACCGGCTGTTGTATGTTTTTGTTTTTGTTCTTTGCTTCATCTTCTTCTCTTTTTGTTTGTTTGTGTTTGTTTATGCGGATGTGGGATTGACCAAGTTTAAGTAGCTTCATGCAGGCTGTGGTGTGGTGTGGTGTGGTGTGGTGTGGTGTGGTGGTGTGGTGGGGTTTTTTGGGCGGCTGCATGCACGTACACTGCATATAAGTAACAGTGAACACTACGTGAAGACCTTTGGCTACCTGTAAGATAAAACCTTCAATTACATGCCTGAATCGATTCTATCGATGAATAATGAAACAAGCAGTCTATTACTGTAGTTACTCAACTCTCTTCCATGTGTGCTTCTGAACGCAACCCAATACGCCAGGACGCGACTCGATGAGCTGTAGCACCGACTCTCCCGTCTTATTGACGATACCTACCATGGAAATCACAAAAGACTCGCCCGGCTTGAACACGGCATAGGGGCCTGAGCTGGGTTTGGCCGGCGCTGTGGCTGCAAAGTCATACGTTGTGAGATTGTTCCGCTTGCCATTGGGAGTCAGGAGCTTCCCGACCACGGCCGAGCTCATCTGAAGATATGCCTTGCCCTCTGTGATCTTCTCCTGGCTCGGCGCTTGGTTGATTCAGTTGCTTTCTAAGAGCCTCCTCGGCACCCTCGATGCCGAAGCGCTGCAGAACGGGACGAAGTTCTTGGAACGCAAGGAGGCATTGCGTTTGCTCCTTGGGGCTCAGCGATGCCAGTATTCTAGCTATGGACTTAATGGTGATCTGGAAAGGCGATTAAATTAGAGCCCGCATTACATTGGACCATGTAAATGTTGGACGGCTGAGCTTACCTCTGGGTAGTTGACCGCTACAAGATATCCGTTCGCATGGTATGACCGTAGTCCCTCTCGCAGGTGGACGCCGTACACCTCCGTAACGTCTGGCCTCTGCTCACAGTGCAAACTGTCGATGACAACTACTTCGTATTGATTGCTTTCCGCATTCAACCGCAGTAAAGAATGGCCAATGAGCAGTCGGCCAGGCTGCATCCAAGGATTCTCTCTAGTAGCCCGAATGGGATCAATCGCTCGTAAGCCGGTGGTCGTGTGAAATACGTGCCCGGCAGTGAAGAAAGTCTCTCCGCCGTCTAAAGATCATGCCGTGTTAGCTGGTGGGTTGTTGAATACATGTAGGCAGGCAGCACGCGGGTTACTTACTGAATCCGTACAGCACCGGATTCTCCATGGGCGTCACGACTTTCTCGTCCGAGACAATGCCCCATTCGTTTGAGGACCCCCGGGTGAGCACAATGTCATTTTCGGCCAAGAGCTCGATGGAACAATTGCCGGATCTCGTAATGACCTGTGTGCCAGCGACGAAGCAGGAGGGGGGTGCGGCTACCTCATACCATGTCTTGGTCTCCTTGATATCTTTCGTCGACTCTTTCACGAAGTCTTTGGCGTCATCGTCTTTGTGGACTTGAAATGTGAAAGTCAGCTTATCAGCTCAACAGGAGTGTAGTGTGCAAGATGATCATACCCGAGTTCAGCCAGTCCTGCACCTTCTTCCCCGTCCATGTCGTTTGCTCGTGCTGGGTTGTTGGATTAGGCGGTGCTTCGGGCAAACCTACTCCAGTAATGTCTCTCGTTTGTACGCAAGACACTTGCTCGCTGGTAGTAGTTCCAATGGCGCGCTGCCAATCTCCCTGCTTTCCTTTCCAAAGCTCTACGAAGATAGAGGCTGTACTGGCCCAGTCAGAGAATCCCGCCTGAGAGAGATTCACATTCTTGACCTTCTCCAGACTTTCGCCCGTCAATGTGGCCGACTGTTCGATCAGTGGTGTTTGAAATGGTAAGCAAGCGTCTTTAACGCCTGCCGGCTGTAGCTTGCCGTCTTCGTTCTTTACTACCAGGTTGACAGCTGCGGATTTCACCGCACCGCGGACGGTGTGATCATCGTCGGCATTAATCTCGTCGAGATGGAACGCCAGAATCTTACCCATCAGGTTCCCGAATTCCCTGGTCCACATTTGGTCGGGAGAGCATAGCAGGGTCTCGTAGTCGTTGAAAAGGTAGTTGGCGACAAAAATCATGTGCATGCTGTAGTTGGTATGCAGCAGAGCCTCGCTCTTGTAAAAGTCGCGGATGGGCTCTTTGGGGTCAGAGAGCCTGGCCTTGAAGGCTTGCAGAAATGTCGCATCATTCTTGAGGTCGTCAAGAGATTTTCCGTGGCCCAGCCTACGGAGTTCTGAATTTAGGTGATCTGCATAGCAGGCTTGGGCGAGTCGACAAAGACTGTCTTGCATGTTGGCGTCTGCCTTGTCCTACACGTATAAGCCTCCGGTTAGCACCACGACCCGCACGTGAATGAATGTATTGGAGATCTGCTCTTCTGTAGACTTGCTTTGTTTACATCCTCTCGCAGCTTCTTGGGGTCATTGGCATCCGGAACACTCGCCAAGGCTAGTGCTGCTGACTGGTTGGCCAGTCTGGTGATCAATGTAGTGTGGTCCGCATTATTGATGTTGAAATCCGACACTCCAGTATTGTTGCCGGTCAAGGGCGTGGACGTTGACTTCAAAAAGCTGATGGATGAAGCCAACAGTGTTTGGTCATGTAATCGATTGATGTATGACGGTGCCGAAAACGACTCGGCGCTCTCGAGTGCCTTGATTAGGTCATTGACTCGGGGATCTACGGTAGTCATTGCAACAAAGTGCTAAAGCCAATTGCCCTTTGATTTCGTTGAATGAGGGTGAGGACTCGCTCCTCTAGGAGACCACGCCCTTATAACAATTATGAAACCTCCATCACGAGTATAGTGTATGTATGCGATGTCTCTTATAGTAATCAATGCATGATGCCGGTGCGGCGGAGCGGCCCGCTCAATAATTGACGCCACCATGCAGTTAGCTGGACTATTGGGGAGTTCAGCTTGCGCAATTGTGCCAATTGACCATTTAGGACGACGGAAGGGTGTTTGTGTTGTTTTCAGCTGATTTGGATTTCTCATGGCGGCGCACCACGGAATCAGTCGCAGATGCCTTTTTCTGGGGTTTCAAGGGCATCATGAGGGCAGGCGACATTTCAGGCCTAGCACAATTTCTATGTTGGTAGCTGTAAATCGATAGTGCCGGAGGCTGCGAAGGGTCTAGAATCGGACTATGGCACTTTGTACCTGAAGCCTTGTATATGCATGCATGGACAGCCTCTCGGCCCAGCGCTGGGCATGTGTAAGTCACGGTGCGCACTGTGATGCAGGATGCTCCCGGAAGAGATGTTCCCGTCATGACCAAGCTCGATTGTGTGTTGGGCATCGACCTGGCTACCTTAAGCGGCATTCCCGAATCATGTCCTCAGCTGGATAGACTCAACATTGATAGGCAGTACTGGAAACAGCGAAATATAGTTTTTAGCAGTCGTTCTAAGGCTAAAAGAATACGCGTACAGTACAATACAAATTCACATTTGGATGCTGTTGTGAAGAGTATTAATGTTACTGAGACTGAGCCATAGGGTGGCGACTACGGCTTCAGTAGCTTGAGCGACTATTGGCCACCTAAATCCGATAAGTGGTAACTATATAATGCATGCAATCTCTCTTCGAAAATATTCTTCATCGATTGAAATCATACCAGATATTAAGCAAATAGTGCTTACACTGTTAATTCGCTAGGTCGGATCCCCGTCAATTGGGAAACAAGAATGCAATCTGAAGTCACAATGATGTAGAGCGTTGTAACTGACTTGACCTTCGCCGGAACAAGAAGATGAATAAATATTACTGCTTCTTTTAGCCATTGAGTAAAACCCAAGTTAAAGTTGAGTCGGCAGTGGCTTAGTGGCGGCTTCGTATTACTTTCATGGCCAATGTTCTTTGATGACAAATGACCGCGCTACGCCTAGCCCATGAGCTCACCCTGACAGTTTGCCCGGGGATTAGCGAAACTGCCCGTATTCAATGGGCCATGCAAATTGTCATTGCCGGACTCTATGCGGGAGAGCATATAAAGAAAGAAAAGGTTCTCACTGTGGGGCTGGTCGCGGCAACGCTGGCTTCTTGTCATTTACACCAGTGACATCTGCAACACGCAATGGCGTCCGAAGGTGAAAGTGACAGCTTACGCGACGAGGCTGGCAAGGTCTCTGATTCCAGGTCCGGTCGAGATACAGCCAGGGGATCACGACGTGGAGGTGCCGCCAGGACTTCAAGATCCGGAGAAATCCATTTTGTAAACATCTCACACCCTAGTGATGTTCGCACGCAGATGACGGACATCCGCCGCTTTGTCATGCGGGGCGGCAACCAACAACGGCGGGCGAGAGAATCAAGACCAGAGAATTCTCCGAGTATACGCCCCGGATCCGATAACAGCTCTCCCGGCCGGTCATTGCCGCCACTCGGAAGCTTCCCCGTGCCAGGCGACACGCGTATGCTGGAACTGGTCCGCTTTGGTAAGAGACTAGATCTTGCGTCTTCCAAACGCAGCTGCTAACCCCCCCTGTCTTAGCCAACGAAGTAACGGATGTCTATATCCCTTTTCGCGCTACGTGGTTTGAGGTGTCATTAATGGACCCTGGAGCTTTTGAAGTTATCCTCGGCAATAACGCCAACCTATGGGAGAGGCTAAGAACAAATAATATTGTAGCCAAGACTCCAGAAGCCATGAGGCACTATTCACAGTCCATAGTGCAGCTGCGGCAGCGTCTCGATGACGAAAACGCCGTAAAAGGCCAGGGGATACTAGCGAATGTTTTAGGTCATGTTTGTCTCAACGTATGCTTCTCTCCTGCTCCGATCAAAAGTCTTTAGCTGACGATAACTAGATGAGACAATGCGACTGGACAAGTTGGAAAGTTCACATGGATGGACTATGCCTCATCTTGAATACTCGTGGAGGACTCTGTGACTTGTCTTACCAAATACTTTTACTGATACTACTGTGAGTACTGGTCGCTCCTAAAGATAGAGTTGCCTTTCTAACTGCAGTGCTGCAGCTACGACTTGGTCGGGGCTATAGTCTTCGACTCCAGTCCGCGATTTCCCCTATACGCAAGTCTTGGAATTCCAAGCCCTAATGGAGATATCCTATCGACACCTCCGAGGCTACGAGCCTTGCTCTTGCGATTGGTGCAGAAATCTGACCTGGTTGAGGCAGGAGAAGCCATGATGAAGATGTCACACATGTCCGGAATCATAAAAGAGAAAAGTAGATCCAGCACCTTCTGGAAGAAGGACATTGATGGGCTTCTCATGATTAGCCCGGCTCTACACTTTCTACTATCAATGCCAAGATTACCAGACGATTACATGACCAACACTAACCGTAGCGACCTTGTTGCTAGAGAGTTAGTTCGACTTACATGTCTGACTATCATGTCTGTCTTGAAAGAAAGATTGAGCTTCTTTACTGTTGAGAGGGAAGGATTGCAAGCTCGGCTTGTGCAGTTTATTGCTGCCAATATACGCTACGTGGAACCAGACTTCTTCGACCTCAAAGTCTGGGTATTAATCACCGGTGCGTTGATGGAAGAACGTAGCTTGAGAGACTTGTACATCAATGAGATAAAGCACACCATGATGATAACGAATACCTCGGTGGGAAATTTAGTTCATATTACTCAGGAGCTGGTCTGGATTGATGCTCTAATGTCGTCTTCTGCCAATGAGTTGATACAGGATATCGCTCAAGGAAATTCTTGATAGCATTTATAGCAGATTATAAAAATATATTTAAACACTCAGCGACTCGAATATTAAGAATTAAAAACCACATGTCTTCTCAGGATCTTCAATAGTTATATAATCTCTGCATACGAGCTTCAAGGTCCAATCAAGACCGGATCGACACCCTGGGGAAGACCAATGGACGACTCATATTGGAAGCGCCACCACTCCACAACCTCACGATTGACAATCCATTTGGAGAACTGCGTAGGTGGCACCGTAGCATCCCGGAAGATATTGCCTTTGGTGTCGTTGATATCCATCCGAGTAGTGTAAAGGACCGAGCTGTTGGCTAGAGATTGCTGGAACTCAGTGTCCATGATCCACGACATGAAAAGCTTCGAACTTTCCGGTCTCGGTGTCGTCTTGAAAATTGCAGCGGCCTGGGGCCAGGCAAGGCGAGTATCAGTAGGTGCTTTAGCCGCCAGATTGGTCTGATCGATAATGTTGGTGGTGAAGCTGAGCACTGCGCTGGTATTTCCCGTGGTGAGATATTCCAGTACAGCGCCAGTGCCACGCCTCCACTGTACGCCTTGGTCGGCGACGAGCTTCTCGAACCATTGCCAGCCGTATTTGTTGATGGCCAAGGTGAAGAGATAGTTGATCGCATCGTCGTCATTAGGGTAAGCCAGAATTAGCTTATTCTTCCAGCGCGGTTGGAGCAACTCTTCAAAGGTAGAGGGCACATCATTAGCGTGAAGTCTGTCCTTGTTGTATACGAACTGGCCAAATTGATCTATGAGTTGTGAGCGGCTAATCACGGATCAGGTCTCCTATGTTTCAAGACATACAGAATAGGATGGACAGGAATCCACCATTAGGATCTTTAACATCAGGGTAGATGTTGTTCCACGATGCAGGCTTGTAGGGTAAAAGTCTGCCATCGCGATTCCAGCGGTCAAAGTCATTCAGCTGCTGAAGTATGGCAATGTCGGCTCCATCATGCTGATTCTTTTGATACTGCCGGTCGATGCGGCTATCAATGTACTTGGACAGTTCAACCTGCAAATTTAGTTTGATCTTTGGGAATCGGGCGTTGAATGCTTGGATAGTGCCTGCAGCCTGGTCGAGAGCTGTAATGGCGTTAGTTATCAAAACTTGGATATAAGATGCAGAATCACAGCACACACAGTCTCCACCCCAGAACACAAGCAATTCGCCAGTCTCTTTCTGAGCAGCTCGATAGATTTCGTCCAGAGAACGAGTGTCGATGGGAGGATTAGCACCGGGATAGGAGTTAAGTGCAGCGCCCAGGGCGATACCGGGAAAGAGCATCGAAATCTTCATGATTGTGGTTGGTGAGGTAAAAGGAATATTCAAATGTATGCTGAAGTTGAGATATAGCAAAGGCGAACAGAATGAAGCAGTCGTCTCCTTTTATAATACCACAAATACAAGCAACATGGATCGACAGCCAGACACCAGCTGGTTGTATTTCAGCTTACTATGGACTGCTACAGCCAAATCACTGTTTGAAGCTTCCTTCAGCGTATGCTTCAAAATGACAATTTCCGTTGCTGATTGATCTACATGCTCCTGACTTCCCCCTTATCTCCGTATCGCAACGGTAAGTCCATACTCCAGAGGTAAATCCGGCTTTGAAGAAGGTCATGTTGAGGATGCTTGATCAGCCTGGTATTGTTCCTCGTGTTTATCAGATGGAACTAAGAAGCCCAGTAAGCAGACTAATGCGGTAGCCAAATAAGTCTCGGCTTCAGGGTGGGCGTACTTTTGGCTCAGGCACAGAAGCCGCGCGCGATGACAATTCAACCTTAATCCACAGTCAAGGATCTCTAACACATACCAGCAATTTGGTTTAACGTAATAGAGGCTGAAGTGCTAACCCATATTTGGCACGCAGCTGCTATGGCATTATGCAGCCTCACCGCACAAAGACCAGGGTATGTAATCTTGGACGTTCATATTCCACCTCCGCAACTGCCTATTCGTGGAAGTCGTCCTTACACAATAGACCCGTCCGTTCTGCTTTAAGCTTGGACCATTCTACGAGATCATATTCCTTTTCGGGCTGCGTGAGTGGAGGCTCTGATGCTAGTCTGACGGACTAACGGGATCTGCATTGGTGTTTACGCGATCATCTTGACCAGAATTTGCCAGTAAGCAATGGAGAGCAAGGAACTAATACCCAAGAGAAGTTGTCGAGGAGAATGCGGGTAACCAACGACATCGTCACCGCCAAACTAAAGGGGCGGCCGGCCTACTCAAAACGGGCAACAATCTCTTAGCTGCGAGGCGTTAAGTTGGCAAGGTCTTTCTGTTATGCAATGGCATTTCTGACATGAGTTGGACCTGCATGAAATTCTCATCATACCCTATATGTTGGTAATGCTCGGATACGTAGTTGCTGCCATAACTTGTCGTAGCTTCTAATTTACAGTACGAAGCCGAAAAAAAAA